>CM053622.1:400848135-400887053 GCA_028646595.1 Phalanger gymnotis | reverse complement strand
TTGCCCTACAAGAAAGGAAGGGAAAAGGGGATGGGAGGGGAGTGGGGTGACGGAGGGGAGGGCAGACTGGGGAACAGGGCAACCAGAGTGTACGCCATCTTGGAGTGGGGGGGGGAGGAAATGGGGACAAAATTTGTAATTCAAACGCCTATGAAAATCAATGCTGAAAACCAAACATATTAAAAATAAATTAAAAAAATAATAAAATAAAATAAAAAAAATGAGGGGTTGGATTAGATGTCCTCTGAGGTCCCTTACAACTCTGTATGATCTTGTAATCCCCAAAGCACTATATATGATACACTGAAAAGAACATGGGCACTAGAATAAAAGGACCTGAGTTTGAAAAAAAAAAAGAATAGATTGGGCTGTTATTTGATTATAATATTTAACTTACCTTTCATTATTAATTTACTCTTAAAATTTTTATTATTAACTTTGTTTTTTGGACAGGGCTACTAACCCTAGTAAATGAAGATAATGACATATAGTTAACTGAATTTAGCAGACAATTTGATAAGCTTTCTCACACTATTCTTATATAAAATATGGAAAAATGAGGATTAAATCATAATAAGATTTGGTGGATTCATTTCTGGTTGAATGGTTGAATCAAAGAGTAGTTATAAATGGTATAATGTCAATTTCTGCCTTTTTTTCCTTCTTTTTTTTGGAGGGACAAAGGCAGGGGAATTGGGATTAAGTGACTTGCCCAAGGTCACACAGATAGTAAGTGTGTCAAGTGTCTGAGGATGGATTTGAACACAGGTCCTTTGACTCCAGGGACAGTGCTCTACTTACTGTGCCACCTAGGTGCCCCTATAATGTCAGTTTCGCAGGCAGTCTCCTGAGATATGCCCATCTATGCAAAAGTACTAACATTTTTACAAAATGACTTTGATAAAGGTATAGTTGTAATGATTATCAACTTTGCAGATCTGGGAACGAAGGAAGAAAAGAAGGAAGAAAACAAATGAAAGAACAAAGAAAGGAAGGAAGGAAGGAGGAAATAAGTTTAATAGATACTTTATTAAATACCTACTATGTGCAAGATACTCTGCTAAGCACTTTATATATTACCTTCATTTTACATTTCATAGTCACAACAGCCTTGTGAAGTAAAGAATTAGGCTGAAGGTAAGATGGTGAAATTCAATATAAATAAATATAAAAGGTTGGGTTCAAAAAGTCAACCTCACAAAAACAAGATAGAAGAAAAATGGTAGATAGAAATGGGTCTGAAAAAGTTCTGGGGGTTTTAGGAAACAGAAAGGTCAATATGAGTTAACTGTATGATAGATAAACCAAGAAGCTAATGTAACTGTGGAATAACTGCTGGGAATCAAGGAGGTGATTGTTTCTTTCTGTATCTTAGGCCAAGTTGGACCCACATTTGTATTACTGAACTCAGTTCAATACCACACCACAAGTTGGAAAGGACACTGATAAGCTAAAGAGTGCCCAGAAAAAGACAACCAGATGCAACAACAATGCTGCTAGCAGCTGCTGTGGAGGAGTAAGAACAATAACACCAGCACACAGAAGGGCTGCTAGCACAGGTTCTCTGATATGCTTTTATAAGGAAAGCAATTTTAAGGGGTTAACAATCTTACTTTAATCAAACACACATATATCATTCACTTAGTTCAGGGGAAAATATCAGCACCTTGAACTACAGAGAAAACACAAACAGGAATTACAAGCAGAAATCATATAAACAGAGCAAATAACACAAATCAGCAAACAAGGCTTCTAACTGTCTGTCCATAGCAATACATACATAGTTGCCAGAGAGAGAAGCACCAGCATCTGGGTTATCAAAGCCTAGGGGCTCCTTAATGGCTACCCAGAGTCTCATCTGGCCAAATCAGACAAATATTCTTCCAATGAGTGAACCCCAAGCAAAATGCTAACCTCAGAGTATATATACCCTTTTTCAGGGCCCAAGGGCTTCACACCTCTTGAAGGCTTAACACTTGGTGGGGGGGGCACGGCTTCACAACTCTCCTGACCTAAATAGCAAAAAGGGTGTGGGCCTTCCTACAAACAAAGGCAAGACTCAATCGAAGACACCTGATTGCCTTGTTGCTGAGAAGCACTCCAAAAGAAAAAAAACAGTAAGAAGTCCCACTTTGCTTGCCCTTACACCAGAATGGTGGTGTCTTATTATATCGAGAAATCACCAAACATTTATTAATCACCTACAATGTGCCAGCTATAACAGGATATTGGAAAGCATTGTTCACTGGTGGACAGAAATTCCCTAATGTTAATCTATTTTTCTATTTTACTCTAGCCCCTGGGGAGATATTGAGACCGTAACTGAAAAGTTAGCTTCTCTCCCATCCTACATGAGGGGAAAAGGCAGAAGCCTTTAAAAGGAGTGAAACCTGGAATTGGGGGAAGCCAAGACGAGCAGGCTGATAATGTGGGGTGGGTTGCATGAAGAGCAATAATTGCCACCTCCAATATTCCTACCAGACAAGAGAGCTGCGGATCTGGCAGAAGCCTCACTTAGAGACTAGAAATGGAGGAACAAGAGACTGAGACAGTAGAAGCCCCAAGAAGCAACCGTCATAGAGGGAGGAACATAGTTGGAATGATAAGGTCAACAGCACCAGACACCAAAGGCATGAGATGTGTCTAGGTAGATCCTGGTCTTGCTGAACTCACGGCAGGCAAAGCCAAGATGATGATACCATTCATGCCCCCTCTCCTTTCTTCCTCTCTGGGACAGCATGTGTTTGCTTCACAGGCTTATCTGTTTTTTTATGGTGTCTTCCCATTCCTATTTACCTAGTCTTTAAAGCCAGTATTAAGCATATTGTTGACTGTGTGTTTCATTGCTCAAAGGCAACTGGGAAAGAGGTGATAAGTGGTTGAGGTATATGGGAAGAGAGAAAAAATTATGTTACTCGCAAGACCTTTCCTGGAAAAATGGAGGCACGGTGCTGAACAAAAGAGGCTTTTGTAATTCTTATTTTTCCCAGAAGCAAAGAACGACATAAATCTAGACTGGTTCTAGATAAACGAGCTTAGCAGCCTTTGGTAGGGAAAAGGCTGTGAGTGATCTGGGGGCTAGTTAATGAGGTCATTGCCTCAGGTACTTTGTCTTCCCCAGTCTCCCTGTGGTGGGTTTGAAATGAAAGGCAATCCCTCCCCCACCAAGGCTAGAGCTGAGGGAGCTGACTAGGGAGAAAGTAGTGTTCTAATCTGGAAATACTTCTAATAAAATAATAATAATAATAATAATAATATGATGATGATGATGATGATGACGAATAGCATTTCTATTGGTCTCTAAGGTTTACGAAGTGTTTTATACATACACATGACTATCTCACAGTAAACTTTGAGGTAGATGCTATTATTATGCCCATTTTATAAATAAGAAAATTGAGGCCAAGGGAACTTAAGGGACTTCTACCACCCACATGATTGTAGGGGCCAGAAAGAGTGAGTAACTAGGTTTCCTTACCAGCTTAACACTGTGGGATAGGCAATGCAGATACAAAGATAAAAATGAACTAATCTCTTCCCTCAAGGGAGACAACACGTGTAGGCATGTCTGCGCACACGCACGCGCACGTGCGCGCGCACGCACACACACACACACACACACATGGCAGACAACTGTATCAGCAAGGCAATAATAACAATATGGATGATACTTGTCAAAATACCTATGTGGTTTTGTATCGCAAAGTATACGAGACTCTCCACTAGAAGGTAGAAGAAGTAAACCATTATTCGGATACCAAAGAACCAGATCTCCATAAGCCATCCACCCAATGCATCACAGCAGCAACAAATTCGATACACAATATCACAGCATGGAACCTCACCGTTACAAAACCATCTGCCCCCTTCAGGGGCCTTCCCCAAAACAAGCAAAACTTACAACACGGCTATCACAGGTCAGCTGTCTTTCCCTCGGCTCTAACTGTGGTAACTGCAGTAACTGCTCTCTCAGCATTTCCTGTGATACAACTTCCTTTTCCTCTCAGCAAGCTCCTCCTACCACATGTGATTTACACTTCCTGTGACATAAGCAGGTCACATGAGCTATTAATGGGTGGGAAAGATCTTCAAATCTAAATTGCTATTACAAGAACCCATGCACACATATGCATGCATACACACACACACACACACACACACACACAAGATAAGGCAGTTTTGGTAGGAGCAGTTGGGATGAATCAGGAAAGCTTTCATCCAAATGGTAGAGTTTGCACTGAGCTTTAAAGAAAACTAGCGATTCTAAAAAGCAAGAGGTGAGGAAGGAGAGCATTCCACGCGTAGGGTGAAACCTATACAAAAGTACAGAGACAGAAAATAATATTATGTGTGAGGAACAGGAGAAAGGTCAGGTTAGCAGGTCCTTAAAGGGCATGAAAGGATGTAGCACAGTGCCTGGCACATAGTAGGTACTTAATAAATATTGATTGATTGATTGATGTATCTTATGGCTGAAAAGGTAGATTGGAACCAGGTGACACAGGTTTCTAAATGCCAAGCAAAGGAGTTTGTACTTGATTGTAAAGGCAATGAATAGAGAATCATTGGAGGTCATTGAGTAAAGAAGTGATCTGGTTAAATTTTTGCTTTAGGAAAATTCCTTTGACATAAAAGTAGAAAATGGTTTGTAGAGGGGAAGGACTTGAAGCAGAAAGACAAATCAGTAATACATTTAAATATTCCAGAAGTGATGAAGGTTTGAACTAGTGTGAA
The DNA here is from genome assembly GCA_028646595.1 of Phalanger gymnotis. Lineage (NCBI taxonomy): Eukaryota > Metazoa > Chordata > Mammalia > Diprotodontia > Phalangeridae > Phalanger > Phalanger gymnotis. The sequence continues at coordinate 400,882,319 of CM053622.1, read as the reverse complement.
GTCTGTATGAGTACGGAGAAGGGGCTCAACTGAAGGAAGTAAGGCTTTCTTAGCTTAGAGAAGACTCAGTAAGGACACAATGGCTGTGTTCAACAATTCGAAGGGCTCTCATGTAGAAAAGAGATTACACTTGTTCTACTTGGCCTCCTAGGATAAGAGTGGGCAGGAAAGAGGAGTGAATGATAGAAGCTGCAAAGAGTTGAATTTAGGTCAGGAAAAAATTTCCTACCACTTAGAGTCAGCCAAAACTACAATGAGCTGGGCAATAGTGGATTCTCTCATTGGCAGTCCTCATGCAGAGGCTGTTTGACTACTTGTTGGGTTATAAATGGGATTCCTTTCAAGTGTGGGTCAGAGTCCAGGGTCACTGGGGTCCCTTCTGACCCCAAAATTCTGTGATTCTCTAATCAGGTTTTTTGGGGGGAGTGGGGTGGGATGTGTGTCTTTTTTTTAAAAAGACTTTTGAAATTTCCTTTTTGGTTCTTGTATCTCTCTAATTAGGCAAACTGTTCATTAGAAGTACAGCTTTTGTGGGGATTAGTTTTAAGCTTTTTTTTTTTCAAGTTTGCTAACTTTCTTAGATTGCATTTGAATAGTAGTTTGTTTGTTCGTTTTTAAGTCTAGCATTGTGATGAGGTGGGAGAAGCACTCAACTTGGAGTCCAAAAAATCAAATTAGGATCTGCCATCCACAAAATATAAGACCCTGCATATACCACTTAACAGTTGTTTTAGCTATGAAATTTAACACTGACAGTTGTTTTAGCTATGAAGTGAAGATAATATTTGTAAATATCGTTTTGAGGATAATATTAAATATTTCAATACTTTAATGGATCTCTGGTCTCCCTCCAGTGGTGCAGGTTGCAACCCATGTATACTGTCTCATCATCTTATAACCTTTGTTCATGTTTTCCTCCAAGTACTTGTAGTAGCAATTTAAATTTGAAGATCTTTCTCACCCATTAATAGTCCATGTGACCTGCTTATGTCACAAGAAGTCTAAGTCACATGTGGTGGGAGGAGCTTCCTGACAGGAAAAAAAAAGTTATGTCACAGGAAATGCTGAGAGAAAGAAAGAGAGAGAGAGAGAGAGAGAGAGAGAGAGAGAGAGAGAGAGAGAGAGAGGGAGAGCAGTTATGGCTGCTAATGGCTGCTAATGGATACCCTCATGATTATTAGAACTGAACAGACTGACTTAGCTGTACTGTGAGTTTGTTTTGGGGAAGACCCCAGCAGGAGGTCGGAGAGGTTTTGGGATGGAGAGGCTCCAGGTTGTGATATTTTGTATGGAATGTTTTACTGCTCTCATAGGTTGGATAAATGGCTTGTGGGATATGGTTCTCTAGTGTCTGAATAAATGGCTTACTTATTCTACCTTCTATGTGGACAGCCTTATATACTTTGTGATACAGAACCACATAGGCATTTTGATAATTATCATCTACATTGTTATTATTGCCTTACTGATACAGTACTTCACCAGGGATCCACTCAAAACTCAATATCTTCCTCTAGTTATCTTGACCTTAGAGGGATACTAATATGATATGCTACCTGATGAGAGGTAGGGGATAAGTACAGGGCAGCCTCTTATTCTTGCTGTATGATAGAATCATTTTCTTTTCTGGTTGTACATGTCTTTGATATCTTTTATGTTACTTCTGAAGCATAATTCTTCATTGATAATATGCAGAAATTATTTCCTTCTTCATATGTATGGCCTCAGCACCCATTACAATGCCTAGCACACAGTAGGTGCTTAATACATGCTTATTGATTAATCTGTTGAAGCCCACTTACGCCTATTATGTCTTTCTCCATTTCCTTTTGGATGGTTCATTACTTAAATTCTTTGGAAACCGTGGCATCCCATGATATAAAAGCAGATATCGTCACCCCTAAAATAATCATTATCAAAAAGGTGGGCCTTTTTATTTTTGTATTTGTTTTATCTTTTTTGAGGAGAGAGGGAAAGCTAAAGACCATTAAAAGCACTGCACAATTTATCAAATATAATATAGACCACTCTTGTCCACTTATTCATATCTGCTTATTGTCTTTCTCTGGTGTCTCTCCAAGATAGATGCACTGTTGAACCAGCTCTGTGAGTTATCCACACAACTACACATCATAGTCTGGACAATGAGCATTCTTTATCCATTTGGTTTTTCCTGTGTGGATCATTAGACTAAACTTCTGGGTGAATATGGATCTTATTTAGGAGGCTCTGCAACATCCCCAGACTGGATGAAGTCAGTAGAATGTCGTCTACAAGTAAAATCATCTTGAGGACCTCACCATCTATAAGAAATCCCTCTTTCATTTATACTCCGCATTTCAGGGCAGTGGCAAGAACCTTTAGTGAAAATACATCTCTGTGTTCTATGTCTTTTGAAATGGATAATTTGAGGGTCTTTGACCAAGATTGCACGTTCAAGGAATGTTATATGATTCTGACATTGCACTGGAAACATAGTGTTGGAGATCTTTTCAATCTAAATTCTGCCCTATCAAGCAAGCCAAGTCCTTGTTTTATGGTCGAATGATGATCATCAGAATGAGACTGTGCAATTGATAGGCATTTCAGTAAATTTTGTCACTGTAAATAGCATCATGCATTGTGGATTATCTTTTTTTTTTTTGGTGAAAGCTTATTTTAATTTGATCAAGGATGCCCTAAGTACATGTATAGCTTATTCTCTTAAAAACTTGCTTAGATATGAGAAAGCAAGATTTATGGATTGATAATTATTTGTTTTCTTAATGATATTTTGGGCTAGTAATAATGTTCTGTATTATTCTAGTTTAGTATCATTCCCTTTTTCCAATATATTAAGGATTGTTCTCTTGATGCCCTCAACATAGCCTCCAGTACAAAACTCCTTAGTGTATAGTAAGGCTAATACGGCTGCCCTTCCAATAACTGTTTTTTGTAATGCCATTTCTACTTCCTCACAGAGCACATTGGGAATAGTTATGATGTAGTTTAAATGTGCCACTGGCACTGATAGAGAAAATAGTTTATTATAGAAACTTTGACAAGTCTCTTCAATTTTTCATATTTTTGTCCATCTTCCAGTTTTATCCTTAAATGCTTTCAGGATGATTTGACTTAATTAAGTATTTTGCTCAGCTTCATATAAAACTGTTTTCCCTCCACTCTTTCTCACTGTTTCATAAAGAAATCCTGTTCATAATCTCCAGCCCTCCTCCATAAGATATTGCAAGCTAGCTTGTATTATAAGTCAGTATTGCCCATAGGTGCCGTGTCTCTCTACATGGCAAGAAGATTGAGTGTTTTCTGAATGAGGCTGTTTCTATGCTCTTTTGGCCCCCTCATTAAACTAATTGACTTAAATCAATTAAATATTTTGAGGAATTTCATCTAGGCCATATGGTCTTGAGAAAAAGGCCTGGATCTATGATAATTTCATTTTTTCTCTTCTATTCTAAGCATAGGGACTGGAGTCTCTGATCTAGCCCAGGAGTTTACACCATAAATAAGGAACAGCTAGACAGGCACAGTGATAGAGTACCAGACCTGGAGTCAGGAAGAGCTGAGTTCGAATCCAGCCCCAGATACTTACTAGCTATGTGACAATGGGCAAGTAACTTAACCATGCTTGCCTCAGTTTCTTCATCTGTAAAATGAGCTGGAGAAGGAAATGGCAAATTACTCAAATATCTTTGCCAAGAAAACACCAAATGGGATTACTAAGCACTGGACACAACTAAATAATAACAGCAATTACACCACGGATATCTGGGAGTCCAAAAATCCAGGCCAGACATTTCAGCCAACCCAGCAGTGAAGTCAGAGGAACAAGAATTTAAGGATACAAGCCCAGCTGTACCTTTGGACTTGAACTTGGTGAGATGCTTTCTAAGAATTAGGCTAATCTGTGGGCCTAAGCCCACTCCTCTCCCCAGAGACCAAGCTAGGATAGGGGGATTATAGCCCCAAAGTAAGGGGGGAGATGCTTATAAGTTTGGTCTTGTTTTATCTTTGAAGTAGATAAATCTCCTTAACAAATGATGATAGATCATGTAGATATCTGTTCTTTTTCCATTTTTCAGCTTTGTTAGTTTCAACAGATCAGGTTGGAAATATTTTCATTGTGTTTTATCTTCTTTTGATCTTCATTCTTTCTTCTAAGTTGATATTGATTTTAACCATTGCTTTAATAAGTCAATACTTCCACTGTATACAAATGGTTAATTTAAAATGACTCCAAAGGGATCCAATTGCCCATCAACTAGGAATGGCTGAGCAAGTTATGGCATATGAATGTGATGGAATACTATTTCATTGTAAAAAAATAATGAAGGAGATGGTTTCAGATAAATCTGGAAAGACTCGTATGAACTGATTCAAAGTGAATTGAGAAGAACCAGGAGAACAATTAATAAAATAACAACTACATTGTAAAGACAAATGACTTTGAAAGACCTAGGACTATGATTAATACAATGACCAAGCTTAGTTCCATAGGATTCATGACAAAATGTGCCACCCACCTCCAGATATAGATTGGGAATTTGGGGATGGGAGAGAGACATGGAGACAATGCAACAATTTATTTTGCTTGATTATACACATTTGTAATAAGTTTGTGTTTGCTTTCTCAGTGAGGAACTGAAGAGGTAGAAAGGAGAAAATGTGGACCTGAAAATGAAATGAAATTGAATTTTAAGATATTAAAGTAACTCCAACTCTAGTAAACAGTCTTTTCCTTTCTGGCAAAATATGATCAATTTCATTTCTTAGTTGCTGTTATATGAGTTGCTGGCATGTACAAAACCTCCTCATTCTCTTCTTGAAGAAAACATTAATGATACATATGAATGAAGCTTCTGTGTAGTCTATTTCATTTCTTAAACCAGAACCATATTTTCCAACAAAATTTTCATTTTCCTTAAGTATGCCCAACTTTGCATTTTGGTCATCAAGTAAGAAAGTATATGTTAGTTTAATTTATAGGGTCTTATTAAGTTCTTTATAGAATTTCTTTGCCTTCTCATCCTCTATACAGAAAAAGGCTTCAATTATCATAATTATCTATCATACAAGATAACAAATGTGAGACTGCTTTGTAAACTGTGAAGCACCATACACAGGAAAGGTATTTTACTAAAAAAAAAAACCACAAGAGCTGGAAGTGATCTTGAAGAATATATAACCCATAGTATTCATTATTACACATATAGACAAGGAGGTTTAGAATGTTCCTATGAGTCCAAACCCAACAGTCTTTTTACTCCATCAGCCACTTTTTTACATCACTTTTTACTACATCAACCTCCCTCTCACTTTGACCTAGAGTAGTACTGTATATAGTCCCACCAATGCTTCTGAGAGATCCTTCATAAGCGCTTAAAGAAACAAAGGATGTCAATTTCCCATGCAGCATGGACATGGATAGAAGCATATCCAGGATTCTCTTTCTGCCACTTTCCATAGCTAGACAATCCGGACTTTTATGAATTTCATGTTTAGTACACTGCTGACTTCTAGGAACTTGAGTTGGGCAAGTAAAGACTTGAGAATAGGGCTGCAAGAGCCAAATGCTTAAGTAAACAATACTATCTCCCCCTTCCATTTCCAAAAGCTACATCATATTGTATCGTTAAGATTACTGGTACTATTGCAACATCTCACTGTGCTTAAGACCTAAGTTTTAAAGTTGAGAGCAGCTTTGGAGATGAACTAGTCCTTTATTTTAGAAGTGAGGAAACTGATGTAAAGAAAGTTTAAGTGACTTAACCAAGATCATACAGGATTGGAACCCAAATTTAACTCCAAATCCAACACTCTTTCCACCTCTCTATAGGAAAAGGGAAATGAAACCATGAGTGACAATGACTTATATACTTAATTTGGCCACTGGACACAGATAAATTAGATAACTCAAGTTGTCATTGTTGTTTGGTCATTTCAATTGTATCTGACTCTTTGGGACCCTTGTCAAAGACACTGGAGTGGTTTGCCATTTCCTTCTCCAGCTCATTTTACAGATGAGGCAACTTCAACGTCTGACCAAGTCACCTCATCTGTAAAATTCTCTGCATCTCAAGCCATCACCCATTGCCTTTTTTATCTTGCCACTGGACTTTGATGACTCTGCAAAAGAGAGTGAGGTTGATGACTTTGTATAACTCTGCCTCATTTAAATCCAATTCATGGCACAAGTCAAGACATCCCCTGTGATGTCATTGGTCCTACTTGAAAGTGAAGGACAAACAACAACAGATGAAGAAACTGAGACAAACCAGGTTAAATGACTGGCCTAAGATCACACAGATAGCAAATGTCTGAAGACAGATTCGAACTCAGATCTTCCTGACTCCAAGTATGGTGCTCTATCCATTGTGCATCTAATTATAACTAACTCAAGCCCACTGCCCAAATTATCTTTCATTAGCGATATTGTTCTTAGTTATCTATATAACTGCAGGTAGGTGACATAGTAATTAAAGCATTGGACCTGGAATTAGGAAATATGTGTTTAAATCTGGCCTCAGACACTTGGTAAACCTGGGCAAGTTATTTAACACTCTCTGCCTCGGTTTCCTTAGTGTAATGTAAAATGGAGATGATACCAGCACCCACCTCCCAGAGCTGTTGTGAGGATCACATGGGATATTTATAAAGCACTTAGCACAACGCCTAGCATGTAGCAGACTCTTAATAAATGCTCATTCCCTCCCCTCCCTCCCGGCCCCCATCACAGTCTCTGTTTCATTTTACAAATGCAGAAGCGACCTGATTTTATCAATTTCCTGACTGAACAAATATAGACTGGCTCCCGTTGAGCAACAACATCAAGAAGCATGTGGTTGTGAGAGGCAGAGATGCATAAAACAGCAGGAACTACAAAAAGCAGCCTCAGCTACAAACTAAAGGGAAGTCTTTGCATGTGAGCAACATGGAAAAAAAAGGGTCGATCCCGCACTTGTCTTTCAATGCCAACCACATACTTAGAAGTCTTTTTATCTGTAGCATTCTCTTTGGATATGAAAGAGAACAAGAGTGATGTATATTCCTGCGCTCAACCGCCTGACCTAGCTAATGGTCACTGAGATCAATTGGAAAGACAATATTGTCATGGAAAGAATACTGACTTACTGACTGCCTTGCAGTCAAAAGATCTTGGTTCAAATCCCAGCTCTAACATCCTTTACCTAGGTGAAGTTGGAAAAGTCATCTAATTTTGTAGAACCACTGTTTCCTTATCTGTAAAATCTGCAAAATGGGGATACTATCAAATGCACAGGACTATTAAGAAGAAAGTTCTTTATAAATCTTGAAATGTATAGATTTGAAATATTATTTTCTGCAAGGAAGATTGTGATTATGTTGGTCCTATGATTCTCAACCTGATGGTTTGTCAAATAGTAGAGAGCTGCTTTTGTTTGAGACTTACTGATAAATTATTGAATGGTGGTTTGGTTTTGGTTTTGGTTTGTTTTGTTTTAACTATTATATAGCATGACATAATGGAAAGAAGATTGAACTTGGTGCCAAAAGACTTGAGTCTAAGTCCCAGTTCACATTTTACTAAATTCATTACTGTGGGCAAGTAATTTACAGTCTCCAAACCTCCAAATCTCAGTTTCCTCATCTGAAAAACAGAGGTAATAATAAATACACTACCTAATTCACAAAATTGCTCTTGAGGAGTAAAACGAGTTGGTCCCAAAGCTAAATGTGGTTGTGCTGGTGAGGGGAATATAGTTTATCAACATACTCTGCTAATGTACATTTCTCAAACAGAATCAAAATTATGAGAAATGGAAAGAAATGGAAATGGAATTCTCTTCAACTTAAAAAAATATTTAGTAAATACTGTTTTATGGGGGAGTAAAAAGCAAATCTATAACACCATGTTAGAGTTATTAGGTCATTTTAATCCTAGGGGTAGGTGGGAAGGAAAGAATTCAAGCCTCAAAATTTTTAAAGATGATAATAAACAGATAAGTGATTATATAAGTAGATAGAAAAATAGATTAGATAGATAGATAGATAGATAGATAGATAGATAGATAGATAGATAGATAGATAGACAGATAAACAGATGGATGGATGGGTGGATGGATGGATGGATGGATGGATCAATGGATGGAAGAATGGATGGACAGGTAGATAGATAGATGGATAGGTGGGTGGGTGGATCGATGGGTGGATGGATGGATGGATCGATTGATGGACAGACAGATGGACAGGTGGCTAGATGGATGGGTGGGTGGGTGGGTGGATGGATGGATAATAAGTGCAAGGTAGTTAGATGGAAAAGGATAGTAGAAGTTGGGGGTAAGGAGTAAAGATTTCATTTAAAAGATGGCATTTGATGTGTGTGTTAAGGGAAGAGAGAGATTCTACTAGGTGGCAGTGATGAGTAGGCCATGCATTCCAGGCACAGAGAAGAACCAATGCAGTGACATCAGGAGATGGAATGACATGCCGAACAAAGAAATAGCTAATTAGGCTGAATTGTAGAGTTTGGGAAGGGAAGTAATATATAATGAACCTGAAAAGACATGGTGTGTGAGGAGGGCGCTGCACTCTTTGCAGGAGCTTAGAAGATAAAAATAAAATAATCTCTGCCCTGAAGGAACTTACATTCTACTGAGAGCACTTTGTGTGCACCAGTTACTAAAGGTAAAGTAGATAAAGAAATCTTGAAAGGGAGAGCATCATAATAAGGAAAGGCCCCAGAGAGAAGGTGGCACCTGAGCTCTGCTTTGAAAGAAACAATGGTCCTGTTAGGTTGAAGAGAGGAGAAAATGCATTCCAGACCCAGGAAATCCCTTGGGCAAGGTGCGGAGGCAGGAAATGGAGTGAATACAAACAGATAGATGTAGATTTACACTTCTAGCTGTTTGGCTGAGGCCCTATCTGTGCTACTCTTCTCTGGAATCAGGTGGGTGGCATAACAAATACAGTGCCAGGCCTGGATTTAAGAAGACCCACTTCCAATTGGGCCTTGGATATTTATTTGATTTGTGACCCAGGGCAAATCGTTTTCCTTTTTTGCTTCACTTTTCTCATCTGTAAAATCAAGATGATAATAGCACTTACCTCCTAGGGTTATTGTGAGGATTAAATGAGATAATATAGGTAAAGCTGAACAAGTCATTTACCCTCTGTCTGTTATCTCATTTTCCTCAAATATAAAATCATGATAATAATAGTACCTACCTCTCAGGATTATTGTGAGTATGTAAAATGCTTAGAACAGTGCCTGGCACCTTGAAGATGCTTAATAAATGCTTATTTCCTCCTCCTTCCTCCAACAATGCACAATCAAGAACAGGAATGTCAGGCATTGCAATATGTAGGGGGAAAGCTCTTTTGTGGTATTTCATGGCCTTTCTTCTTCTATAACATCTTACTTTGCTGACTCTCTGACAAAGTATATGACCCTTTTGTTGTAATTGGCACCTTATTGATTTTACCATCTGCTGGTTACTGCCAGGCTTGTTTTATGTATTTTAATTAAATGTCATTACTTTCCATTTGCACCCTACGGTTACTATTCAGGGTCTAATTTTAAAATTCAAATAAACACTTCCTTCACCTCTCCAGAGTGGACAATATATACTCATATTTCTGCTTCTGGAAAAGAAGCTACCAATTCTTTTGATTTTCTCCAGTCCAGCTCTTACTCCTCTTTGTGGTTCAAATGATACCTAACCTTCAGCTGCAAACCAAAGCACCTTTGTTCCATAAATGTGGAACAAAAAGGATCAGAGTGAAGCCCTGCAGTGATTCAGAACTGAATGGTTCATTCATACAGTTTTACATTTTCATCCAACCTGAAGTTGGGTGGGTTAACATTTCCAACAGAAAACAATTCACCTTGTTTGACCATGGCTTACTCCAGTTTCAGGACCCCAGAAGTAGTTAGATTGGGGTGGCAGGCCAAATTATTTCAGAATTACTGTTAGTTTGTAAAGAACTTTGCACTTCGTGGGGATGAAAGCACTTTGGAAATATATGAGATTGTTACAATAGAAAGAGTCTAGAAGAAGGCATTAATAAGTGCTGCTCCTAACGTCTTCTCAGGTGGCCATTAAGAGATATGTTTGAAGATGCAGATAGGAGGAGATCCAATTACATCTTCCTGATAAGAAATGTTTTAAGTGTCCAACAAGTGCTAATCAGAGAAGGCCATCAGAGAATTGCAATTGCTAATAGTGGCAAAAAGTAAATTACTTCCATGAACGTAACAGCCTGGAGACTATTTTAAACACATTCCATTCCAGAGATTTCTAAAATAGCCTGGTTATAGAAGCAATGCCCATAATAATATCTTGATCTTCCAGTTTGCCCCCAGACCATTGTATTCATAAAGATGAGTACACAGATGAGTACATTCTTCTTTTCAACCCACAACCTCAAGCCAAAATGCTGTGTTTAAAACATGAACTTAAATTGAGGTAACATCTACTGAGCACATTTTAATACCAACAAGACATTCCAATATTATTTTTCTCAGATTTCAGCTTGTGCCCATTAACTTTTACAAATAGTACCTAAAACCTTAATATGAACCTCAGACTGAAACTATGCCTTTTGGGCAATGGGATAATTAATTTTACCTAGTTAAGTAGACCTAGTCTGAAGATGCATTATTATAAAATGGGCTCAAATAGCAAATGAGATGGAGAGATCGCTCCCATAGCATGTCATAATAGACAGAGTATGACACCTGAAGTTAGGATTGCCAGGGTTCAAATCCTGTTTTTGATACTAGTTATGTGACCATAGACCATTCACTTAATCTCTCTGAGCATCATCAGTTTACTCAACTGCATAATGGGAAGAATTATACCTATACAAGCCACCTTATGCAGTTGCCGTGAGGTTCCCATGAGCTAATGTACACAGAGAATTTTGCAAACTTTCAAGTGCTATATAAATATCAATTTTTATTATACCAAAGCAGTCAAAAGGGATATTTACAATTTCTTTTCTAGGTCACAAAAATAAGATAAGGATTTGACTAGTGATAAAATTGGATGATTCTAAGTCCTGGTTTGGGATCATATTCAGGTGTTCCTGAAAAAAAAAAGTCATGGTAACAAATTAAGCAAAATTTAACAAATTAAAAGTATCTATTTCTTCCCTACCACCACCCCCAATTTATAGAACACACATTTCTCTTGGAAATTAAGTTCATGACTGAAAAGCTGAGTTAGGATAGGGTAGGTTCCTTAGAGTTTCCACTCAGATTTCTTATTTGGTGACTAATTTATTTGGTTAACATCTACCAAAATGAAAATTTACAGACAATTTAAGCAAGTCCTTATTCTGTATACTATATCTACACACCATATGTCACAGAAAAGTGGAACACTCAGGATGTTGTTGAGGCCAAGTGGAATTTGATCAAGGAGCTCTTCAGAGTGCAATTCTTCAGTTCAGTCTGTTGCCTCTGAAAGTTTAAATTATCTCATTAGTGAATACATGAATACATGATTCCTTATTGCTCCACTATGTAGAGATTACATGGTATTTCATTGATTGCTCTTAACCTTCTATTAAACTTTCAAATACAGTGATACAAAAGGGATGATCCCATTTCTGGAATCATATTTTCATATTCAAAATGTTAGTCTTACTCTCTCATGAATTTGCCATGGTCATGTATGCCTCCATGCCTTCATTCATATTTCCTACCTCTGGAAATCCTTGCCCTCCTAGGTCCAACTCAGGTCCCATTTCCTCTAACATTTATTGATCTCTCTCTCTCTCTCTCTCTGTCTCTTTCTCTCTCTCTCTCTGTGTGTGTGTGTGTGTATCTCTCTCTGTCTCTCTCTGTCTCCCTGTGTGTCTGTTTCTCTCTCTGTCTCTGTGTGTCTCTGTCTCTGTTTCTGTGTCTGTGTCTGTCTCTCTGTCTCTCTCTCTCTGTCTCTCTCTCTGTCTCTGTCTCTCTGTCTCTGAATCTCTCTGTCTCTCTGTCTCTCTGTCTCTGTCTCTCTGTCTCTTTCTCTTTCTTTCTCACACACACACACACACACACACACACTCTCTCTCTCTCTCTCTCTCGTTGTTCTATGCATATCTGTCTTCATCTTGTTAACTAGACTGCTGCAACCTTGAGGGCAGGGACTGTGTCTTATACTTCTTTATATCCTATGAAATGTCCATCACCATTAATAAAGCATGTCAATACCAAGTATTTGCTCCATCAAAGCAAATCACAAGCCCTCTACCTCAGTTAATGATTCAGAATGAGCTACGATGACCACAAAATTTTCATCTCCTCTTACCCGGCCTTCTAGTGGTGAGCAACTCCATATTCAGCTAGACTGAGAAAGACATACTGTCTATCACCAGGCCTGTATTCAGGACCTTCCCAGCTTGCTAGGACCTGCCAGAGCAAGCAGTATAGTATCATAGGCTTGGAGAACCCAAAGTTATCTCCATGTGTGTGATGATAATGCAAGAGAGGAACACAGAGTAGATGTGTAACAGAGTGATAATGGAGATGATGAATAGAAGAAATAAAATGAATTCCTATGGCACTTACGGTAAATGCCATAAAATTTAGCACTCAAATATACATTGGGTGATATCATTCACTGTCACATGATAGATACTACTAGTCTTGCCTCCTCAACTAGATTGTAAGCTTCTGAAGGATAAGGATCATGTCTTACATTTCATCTTTATCTTCCACAGCAATAATCACAGTGTTGCACGTGCAATAAATTAAACAAATAGAATCCAAGATTTGATCAATTGTGTAGTTGATTTCTATCAGCAATCAGAAAGTTGATACAGGGTGTCCCAAAAGTCTTAGCGCCATTTTAAGCTTTAATAGCTTAAATCATCCTCAAAATCTTGAAGCTTTAATAGCTCAAAAAAAGAACTAAGACAATGAGACACCTCTGCATTATATTTGTATTGATATTTCTTTTCTTGATTTAATGATGTTTGTTTAACTTCTGACATCTTTGCTAGCAAATAGCATTTCTTTATTTTGGGAAAGTGATACTTTTTTTCAGAGTTATACTTCTATCCTCAAAACTAATTAAATGGATTTTCCTACCTTTATATGTGCTAATAAACTTGATAAGGACAACTAAATAAGCAATGAATTGAGAAGCAATCAAAGGGACACAGCATGTTAATTTTCTGATTCTTAATGGGCAATAGCTATTATACATAAATATGTATACATACATATTGTGCTCTACACAACTTTTTTAAATTTTATTTTATTTTAGACTCAAGGGCCAGAACACAAATATAGAATAGATAAAAGCAACAAAACATCCTAAACTTAAATGTTAAAACTAAGTACAAAGTAAGAAAGGAAAATAAAGCATGTAATGTGCATAGCAAAACATAAGAGAGGATTCAAAATATATAACAATAGATTTTCATTTCAAGAAAGCCTATATGATAAATAATACATGTTGTGTTGATAATTGTCCATCTTTTCTTTGCTTCCTTGGGAATTTTCTTTTGCTCTCTGCTGTGCACTTTTTTACTTTGTTCTTTTTCCCCCTTTCCCCACCTCCCAAGGCTATAATGAAGTTTAGATATGTTTCTCTATAGCTACAGATATATACATACATATATAGACATACTTTCCCAAACATACTTTACTCCTGATTTTTGGTTTTTTTTTTCTTTGTGCATATCTCTTGTTTCCTATCCCTACTGATTCCTCTACTTTACTTTTACCAACTACTTGCCCTCCTATTGCTTGCGTACCCCCCTCTAAGGATTCCTCCCCATCTTTGCATTCCCATAAATCTAAACACCCTTCTATACCCACCTTTTACCTATTCTCTCATTCTCCCCTCCAAAATTCCCTCCCTTGTCCTCTCCTCCTCTCTATACCCCTACCAATTTATTTCTTCTAAATTTAGAAGATTTTTATACTCTTCTAAATATATATGTATTGTTTCCTCTTAAACCCATTCCCAATGAAAGTAGGTTACCAGAACTATCAGCCCTCCTCCCCCATCTAATTCCTCTGTATCTTTCTTCCTCTTGCACCTCATTTGTGTAAAATAGTTACTCTTTTTAGCTGTTGCTAAATGGTTTTAGTTTTAAATTCATATCATAGTCAGGTTTACCCCTCTCTTGCTTATGAGTTTGCCAATTATTAATAAGAATCTTAGACATACGTTTTACATTTTATGTAATATAAAAGGTAAACAGTCCGTCCTTATGAATCTCTTATAGTCAGTCTTTGCTATGTACCTTATGTTTCTCTTGGTTCTTGTATGTTGAATCTTCTATTAAGTTCAGGATTTTTTTAACAAAGTCTGAGAGTTTATCAAATATCCATTTTTTTCATGCAAGATAATATTCAAATTTGCAAGGTATAATATTTTTGGCTGGAGCCCCAGGTCTTTTACTCTTCAATATATAGTGTTCCAAGACGTGCAGTCCTTTAATGTCTCTGCTGTTGGGTCTTGTGTAATTCTAATTGTGGCACCATAATATTTCAATTGTTTTAATCTTGATGCTTTTAATATTTTATCCTTGAGCTGGGGGTTTCAGAATTTGACTATGATACTCCTATGAGTTTTCCTCACAGGATCTCTTTTAAATGGTGTTCAATGGATTTTTTCTATTTGTACTTCCTTTCTAATGCTTCAAGACAATTTTCTTTAATTATTTCTTGTATTATTGTATCAAGATTCTTTTTTTGATCATAACTTTCAGTGAGTCTGATTATTCTATATTTTCTCTTCTTGATCTATTCTCCCAGTCTGTTGTTTTTCTTATGTTTCCTTTCTCTTCTATTTTTTCATTATTCATGTTTTGTTTAATTATCTCTTAATGTCTTATAACAGGGTTGTCCAAAATACAGTCCGCAAGCTGCACGCAGCTGATAGTGCAATTTTATGTGACCCACTTGTGGGTTTTAATTTTTATAAGCAAAAAAATAAAATAATAATTTGCATGGAATGCATATTAGATTTTTTAGTTCCATCACTAATAAATAATCTCATTGATATTAATTTTCTTTGGTGTTTTAAAGTAGTACTATGGAAGGAACATGTCACATGGAATTTTCAATCAATCTGTGAGATGTGTTCCATCTGTACAATGCAGACTAGTCAGTATGTACCTACTGTTGTCTTGTCACCTTGTTGTTTTGTATTTGCTTTCATGCTTTGCACCTTCACCTGTAGTATTGAGGACGCACATTCCCCCACTTTCTATTAGAGTACTGTATTTTTTATTCTGGGTGCGGCCCTCGAATAATTATTTTATTTTAATGCGGCCCTAGGATGACCTAAGGTTGGACAGCCCTGTCTTATAATTTCACTGGCTTCACTTTGCCCAATTCTAATTTTCAAGGTGTCATTTTCCTCCTTAAGATTCTGGATCTCCTTTTCTAGTTAGTTAACTTTCCTTTCATAACCTTCTCGTTTTTCTTGGATTTTTTTTGTTTGTTTTTAGTTTTTCCTCCATCTCTGTCATTTGATTTTTAAAGTCTTTGTTAAGATCTTCTATAAATTCTTTTGGGGCAGATGACCATTTGAAGTTGCTCCTTGGGGGTTTTTTGACTTCAATATCCTCCTCTGAAGATGAAACCTGGTCATTTTTATTCCCATAATATCTTTCAATGGTTGGATACTTTCTCCTTTGCCTGTGCATTTTTTGTGGTAATAGCTTGAATTTTTGTAATCACCTCAGGCCCTGGGGTATGAGAAATGGTGTCTCTTGCCCTGGATCTTCAGTTTTCCTCTCTAGCCTAGAACCAAAGCCAAACCTCCAACCTCAATTTTAACTCTTTTGTGGAGGAAAATCTTAAGAGCTTGGAATTTTTTGACCTATTCCACCATCTTCCCAGAATCCTCCCCCCTCTACACAACTTTCTAAGATAGAAAGCTGCAGAAAAGGTAACACCTACATTGATAGAAGGAATTCTTTAAATCAATGAAGTCACAGATCCAATTCCTAACTACTTATCTGTCTAGCTATCGATCTATCTTTCTTTCATCTATTTATATCTATCTATTTGGATAACAAAAGGATCTATGATCTCAACAATTCAGAAATTCCCTCTAATGTTGCAAATGACAACGCAAATGTTGCAAATTGCCTATTCTGGAAAACTCTGCATGACGTTTTCCTAAAAGTTTACTATAGGAGAGTTCAATATGCTTTCCACTGAAATGTAGAGGATGCTAGTAACTTGCTTAGGCTGTATACCTTTCATGTCTTGTTCTTGCAATCTGATCTCTCTTTTCTTTCTATTACATTATTGAGAGCCTCTTATTATTTACATGTTGCATCCTGTTCACACCCAACATGCATCTCTCCTTGCCCTTTGTCTGATAACCTTTGGTTCTTTATAATAACCTTTGGTTCTTCAGAGACAGTGATGCTCCACATCTGATTACCTTATAATAATATTGGTAAAATATTGGTATTGAAAAGATGAGACTTTGTTTTCATGGAAAACTTAAAGTCGATAAAAGAGCATGACCATTTTCTGAAAACATTTTAACTTGCTTTCCTCTTCCTATTTAACTCTGGGCCCAGCTTATCATCCCTATGTACTATCTGTCCCAGATATATATACCAATGGACAAGCTCAATGCAATATCTAACCAAACGCATGTTGAAATTTGGGCATTATACGTTCTTCATCCACTTGGTCTTTCCCCCTGTGGATGGACAGGACAAACTTCTTTGTGTCATTAAAATTGATTGAAGGATGTTCTGCAATATTCTGAGACTTAATCAATATCTCCCACAAACAGAAACATCTCTCAGCAATACAGGGAATTCATTCTTGATATAGGCACTGGGCTTGATCCCCTCAATCACAATGGCAAGTACCATTGGGGAGCATATATCTCTCTGTTTTAGACTTTCCCTGCTATTCTATAATCAGAGGGTCATTGAATAGAATTATTTTTCAAGGCATGTTAAATGAGTTTGATGTATACATAGGAGATACCCTGTGGTAAAGAGACTATAAGGAGTCATTTTGTTCTGCCAAATCAAATGCTTTTTTATAATCAACAAACAATAAGCACAATGCAATACTATATTGCAGCATCTCTCAGTTAATTGTGACATGGCAAAGATATGACCCATTGTTGAATATTGCTTGTAAAAGTCTGCTTGTTCCCTACACAGTGCCATTATCAAGGATCCCCTTAATTCATATATGGGTGGCTCTGATAAAGCTTTTAAATGGATTCAAGAATAGGCAAATAGGTTAATAGTTATTGAGGTTTTCTAGGGCACCTTTTCTGGAGATTAATAAAGACTGAGATTTTTTCCATGCCTATAATTTCTTCCTTTCTTTCAGATTCTTTGTATGTTGGTCCATCAACTCCCTCACAATTATGTCATCTCCAAAAGCAGATCTCTTCTATGTATACTTTGTCCAATATAGCTACTGTTCCTTTCTTTGTTCTCATTAGTGTCATTTCTACCTCTTCTATAAGCACACCTGGGTCTAAGACATTAGGGGCCTTAATAAAAGAAAAATATTAATGGTTGTTATAAAAATATTCTGTTTTTCTTCTCTTTGTAGTCCTTCCATTTTCATCCTTGGATAATTCACCTCCCTCTCCCCTTCTTTCCCTCTCCCCGCCCCCTTCCTCCCTGGCAAATAATCAAGTGTTTACTAATTAAATCACTTTCTGGCCTCTTTTGGTCTCTTCAATGTGAATATTAATTTACATTGGTTAAATTTCTAGATAAACTTATTATAGGCAGTGTTAAGGTGATTTCTGTTGTCTATTAGCCATTTTTAAATTTTTCTGTTACTTGATAAAAATAATTCAGGGTTTAATTGTTCTAATTATATACTATATATTTTCCCATTATTCTTTCTTCTTATTTTTTTTAGCATTTCAGACTAATTCCTTACTAACTCTACAAGGCGGTCGTCTGACTATACACAGACAACTGACTCAAAGATAACAAATCAATAATTAATAAATGTTTACTTTTATATATATTTAATTCTGTAATTCTATAATCAGAAGGTGTCACTGTGGAGCAAAATTAATTGAACCAGCTCTTTCTTTACTCCTCTCACCAAATGACCCTGAGATAATGACCTTCCCTCTAGTCACCTCCTCTACTCCCCACACCTTCCTCTTCAGGTAGAGATCATAATTTCCAATAAGGCCTTAGCCCTGAGTTATTAGAGCAGCTATATCCAGCTATAACACTGAGCTCATTTTTAAGCCTAAGGATAAAATGATTCTTTGTTTCAAGGGGATCCATTTCTCTGCTATCTAAGGAACTGTATTAAAAAAACAAATTATTAATAAAATCACATATAACTCTTCAACTCACCAGATCCAAATTGAAATCTCATCAGTAGGACAGGAAGGTAGGATCATAGATTTGCAGCTGGGAAGAACCTAAAGGCTATCGAGTCCAGCCTTCTCATTTTGTAGATGAGGAAACTGAGAAATAGAGGTAAAATAACTTGCTCAAAGTCACACAGTTAGTATCTGAGTCAGGATTTGAATTCATATCTTCCTAACTCTTGAGTTCATTTCTTCATCCATTTCACCACCTGCCTTTGGTACCTTCAGCTATGTTTTAGTTCTGTGTCTTCCAGCTAATTACTGTTTTCATGACGCTACTCATATATGAAATAATTGTATAGATATGCAATGCAAGTATTTGTGATTAATCATGAATTTTATAGACAAGAAAACATCAGCGTAATGAAACATTTCAAGTAAAGAGCAAAAAAAAATCACATGGAATCATCTATTAACAAATGGGCCAAGGGAAAGATAAATATTTTTGGAGAAAGTAAAAACCTTTCAAAGAGGCAATGGTAACAATTAGCCTCACCTGGAGTTCTTTCCTCTATTTAACAAAAGCTGTGCCACCCTTTGACCCGGCAATATCACTATGAGATCTGTATCCCAAAGAGATCAAAGGAAAAAAGAAAAGGAGATAGATAGATAGATAGATAGATAGATAGATAGATAGATAGATAGATAGATAGATAGATAGATAGATAGATAGATAGACAGATAGATAGATAGAAAGGTAGACAGATAAGTAGATTTGCTCTTATCATGGCAAAAAAGAATTGGAAACTAAGGGGATGACCATCAATTGGAGAATTTCTAAACTAGTTGTAGAATATAATTTTGACAGAATATTATTGTGCTATAAGAAATGGATAAATCAAATGGTTTCAGAAAAACCTGGGAAAACTCATATGCACTGATGCAAAGTGAAGTGAGCTTAACTAGAAGAACGTTGCACACAATAATGGCAAGATTGTAACTGATCAACATGTGAAAGATTTAACTACTGTAATTGATACAATGATCCAAGACAATTTCAAAAAACTCATGATGAAAAATATTATCCACCTCCGGATAGAAAACTGATGGATTCTGAGTACAGAATGAAGCACAGTTTTTTCTTTACTTTTATTGCTTTTCCCCGACAAAATCGTTCATGTGAAAATGTTTTGCATGACTTCATATACATATATGTATGTGTATGTATCATATTTCTTATCTCAATGGATGAGGGAGTGATGGAAAGAAAGAATTTAAAACTGAAATTAAAATTTTAATTTTTTTTAAAAAATCTTTGCCACTGCATCCTCCCATGCTACCTCGCAGACATACTTATCCATGTCCTACATAGTCTTTGTTCCATCCACTTCATCTCTCTGCCACAGACTGTTATCCTTTTTTAAAACTCCTGGGTACTTCCATAGTCTGTCTCAGCTCAATGAGTGCAATAGTCCAAGTTTCTTGCAGAGTTGGGAAGGCATGCTCATTCCTCTAACTTCCAAATCTCTGCATGCCAATCATATTTTAATATGCTTTACAATTCTTCATTTTGATATTTGATGTTTGCCTTGTTCAGGACCTGCAAATTGTTTTTTCAAAGAGAGTTTTCATGACATAGAGGTATTAGGATATCTGTGTGATCAACAAATCTCTGGCATATTTCTCCATCTCAACCTCTTTTTCTCTGTTTCTGTCTATGTGTGCATCTTTCTCTATTTCTCTTTGTCTCTGTCTCTATCTTTCTGTGTCACTCATCTCTCTCTGTCCTTGTCTCTGTCTCATTATCTCTCTCACATACATACATTCACACAGATATATATATTCTCATATATTTGTATGTTGTTGGGGGTGTGCATTCTGATCAATGTCAAGAAAAATAGCATCAGTTGGGTTCAGAAAAACTTGAGAAATCTTAAATAAACTGATACAGAGTGAAGTGAGCCCAGCCAGGAGATCATTCTACACAGTGAAAGCAATATTGTTCAATGATCAACTATGAATGACTTAACTATTCTCAGCAATACAATGATACAATATATTTTTGAAGGATTTATGAAAAATGTTATCCACCTCCAGAGAAAGCACTAATGGAGTCTGAATACAGATCAAAGCATACATTTTTTACTGTATTTTTCTTTGGGTTTTTTTGGTCAGTTTTCTCTTTTGCAACATGGCTAATATGGAAATACATTTTGCATAACTGCACAGGTATAATCTACATCAAAGTACTTGCCTTCTCAAAGAGGAGGGAGGAGACAATGGGAGGAAAGGAATTTGTAGCTTAAAATTATTTTTAAAAAATGAATGTTAAAAATTGTTTTATATATAATTAGAAAAATACAATTAAAACATGCTTTAAAAATGAAAAAGAATAAAAAGTTTTAAAAGAATAATTGAATCGCAGAGTTAAAAGGGCCCTTAGAGATGTTTTGGTTCAACTCTCTGATTTTATAGGTAAGTAAAATGACACCCAAAAAGATAAAATGACTTGCCCATGGTCACAAACTAGGGAGTGGCAGGCAGGGCCAACTCAAATTCATGTCTTCTGACTCTAGATCCATTACTATTTCCACTATAGTACCTGCACTATTTGGGTTTTTATTAAGCTGAAAAATCCCCTATGGAAATAGCACTGCAAACTTTGGACTTACTGTGAATTAGTCAGTCAATAAACATGTATTAAGTATCTACGACTATGTGCCCAGGCATCGTACTAAGCACTGGCGATACAAAGAGAGACAAAAACAGTCCTTGATCTCAAAGAGTTCACCATCTAATGAGACAGATGACAAGCAAACAACTAGATACCAACAAGCTCTGCTTTTGTTATGAACTTAGGGAAGTCATAGTATTCTAGAATTTAAGGGCATAAGTGTTCTTAGAGATCTTCTAGCCCCACCGGATGAAGGAACCAAGAAAGATCAAGCAACGTACCCAAAGTCACATGGGATATAGAAAGTCAAGTTGCAAACCCAAGTCTCCAAACCCAGTGTTCTTCCTTTTAAAGTCATTGATCTCTTTCTTCAGTTTTTTCATCCATAAAATGGGGGCAATAAAAAAGACTGATTTTCAAAGCATTTGCTGATCTGGTTTTTTTTTCTCTTTTAAATGAAATGTAAGTTTGAAACATAATTAAATTTATAAACAGGGTGGAGTGGAGTCCAGCCCTGAAATCTCAGCCCAGGCCCTTTAAGGTAAAGCTGGAACTGATTCAGTGCTCCTTTGCCCTTATTCAACAAGGACTTGAATAGAGGCCAACAACTCATAAAGAGGAGGTTAGACCAAAGAATCACACAATATAAAATATTAGTTCACTTCAGGTTTGGTTTGGAGACCATTTTGATGTTGAGCCTGGTACCAGATCAATAGTTTTGCAAACACGTAGCTTTGGTTCCAGTCCAAATTGTTATTGGTTTTTTGGTTCTGTTTTGTTTTTAATAAAAAAGAAAAGAAAAAAAAACAATTTTGGTTCAGTTTGCATTTCAACTTGTCAAGCATTAAAAAAAAAATCTAGTTATTTGGACTAATCAAATTAAAGCATTTTGTCCATTCTAGGTTATAATTTACAGCTCAATTCAGTATTCTTGTCAATATATGGGAGCACCTAGGAGGCACAATGGTTAGATGGCTAGAAGTTGTTATTCAGCCATGTCTGATCCTTCGCAACACCATGGACCATACTGTCTATGGGGTTTTCTTGGCAAAGAAACTGGAATGGTTTGCCATTTCCTTCTCCAATGGATTAAAGCGAACAGAGGTTAAGTGACTTGCCCAGGGTCGCACAAGTAGTAAGTGTCTGAGGCCAGATTCTAACTCAGGTCTTCCTGACTTCAGGCCCTGTGCTCTATCCACTGAGCCACCTAGCTGCCTCAAAGTCAGAAAGATCTGAGTATAAATCTGGCCTCAGACACTTATTAGCTGTGTGACCCTGGGCAAGTTGCTTAATCTCAGTTTGCCTCAGTTTGCTCATCTATAAAATGGATAATAATAGCACCTACCTCACAGAGTTGTTATGAGGAACAAATGAGATGATTCTAAAGTGTGTTGCTGCAGTGCCTGGCACACAGTAATCACCATATAAAAGTTAGCTATTGTTCTGATTTGAAAGAAAGCCTAGATGGAATCCCTCTCAAGCAAGGAGAAATAATTAACATACTGTATGATAGTCAGGATCCAAAAAACTCTTTGCAGACTAGAATGATGGGATGAATCTAATAAGATCAAATTTAATAGGGATAAATATAAAATACTAAATAGATTTCAAAGTATTTGAAAGGTAGTTACATAAAGAGAAATGAGTTGTTCTGATACCAGAGGACAAAACTAGGAGAAATAAATATATAGGGCAGATAAGCATATTTCTGTTCAATGTAAGATAATACTTCCTAGCAACTCTAACATTTATAAATGTCTAAAAGTGGAATGGAAGGAAATAGGTTATATTGTAAAAGGTGCTGGCTATAGTTTAGAAGACCTGGGTTCAAATCCAGCTTCTGCCCTTCACTATATGCCTATTTCACCTCCCTAGGGCTCAGTTTTCTCATTTGCAAGATCAAATGATCAGCAAATATTCATTAAGTGATGAAAGGATTGGAGTAAATGACCTCTAGCGTCCCTTCCCAGTCTATGATCCTTTAATCCTTTGACTGTTTCCCTACTGAATGTTTCCCCATAGCTTCAGATCATTCCCCTTCACTGAAGATCATCAAACAGAGGCTGGATTACCAATTGTCATGTCTTAAAGAGAAAAATGTTGTTTGAGTAGAGGTTATACTAAATGATCTCAAAGTCCCTTCCAACCGTGAAGTTGCAGGATCCTATGACGTTATGATTGCTAGAATAGATAGTGCTTATATAATACTTTGAGGTAGCTAGGGGGTACAGTGGATAGAGTGCCAGGTCTGAAGCCAGGAAGACTAATCTTCCTTAGTTCAAATCCAGCCTCAGACACTTACTAGCTGTCACCATGGGAGAGTCACTTGACCTCATTTGCCTAACTTTCTTCATAAGTAAAATGAGCTGGAGAAAGAAATGGCAAACCACTCCAGTATCTTTGCCAAGAAAAAACACAAATGGAGTCACAACAAATGACTAAACAACAAAATATAGTCCTTTAAAATTACTAACATATTTTCCAAATACTATTTCATTTTATCCTCACAACAGCCTTAGTAGAGAGGAGGGGCAGGGAATAAATGTTATCATATTGCCCACACGACAGATGAGAAAACTGAGGCAGACAGAGGTTGAGTGACTTGCCTAGAGTCACATGGCTAGTAAATGTCTGAGATTGTATTTTAATTTAGATCTTCCTGACTCCAAGTTCAGCACACTGTCCATTATGGCACCTAGCCTCCAGGATATAAACTTGTCTGGGTCAGAAGGCAGGATCCTGAATAGCTGTCCACATAGTACAATAGACAGAATGCAGAGACTGACACCAGGGAACACTGGGTGCTTTTTCCTGCTACACTTGTACCAAAAGTAATGAAAACAATAATTCTGTAACAATGACAGTGCCTAGTGCTATATATTCCAACAAAATTGAACTTGTTCATAAGGCACAGAATTCAGAAGGAAGTTCTATTTTAAATGGGCAACGATTTTAGCCATATATAGAACTTGAGGTATAATCTATATGGCAAAGGATTGAAGAGGTAAAAAGAGGGAGAAAGAAGGCTGACCTAGTCTTTTTGTAAAAGAAATGACATCTGATTACAGCACTTCCTGGTAATGGTAGACTGTAAAGGGATCTGCCAGCCATTATTGATTATAAAAATATACAACATAGATGGGCTTCTAGATTTTGCACAGGCAATTTTTTTGAGAATGACCTCCTATCCCTTCTCCCACTATCTTTTCCATACATTACAATCCTGCCTTTTGAGATAGAATGGAAAATACTTGATTGTGCTCCTAGAGGATGTCTACAAAGCAGTGAAATGGGATTGCATGTTCTCCCTTTGCCACTGCATATCTAATGGAAGTCCATAGTTCTTTATGATAATGGTCCACAGTCAAGCCATGTTGATACAAATATAACCACACTGGATTAGACCTAAAATCTAGACCAAATTTTCCACAATTCATATCATAGTATTATAGATTTAGAGATTGAAAGAACAAGACAAGATCTTGCAGTCCAACCCCCTTACCCTTCATTTTGCATATTGAGAAACTGAGGTCCAGAGAGGTAAAATAATTTGCCCAACATCATCACAAGTGTAGTAGGTAACAGGGCCAAGATTTTAACCCAGGTCCAATGATCTTTCCACTGTACCACTGCTCTCCAAATCTCTATAACTGAGCTACTTAACAGGGACCCTAAAGCACCATTTTGGGTACTTAGATGGCCACAGAAGAAAACGTAAATAATCAAATATTTGCTCTTTTCCAATTCATCTATCATTACATAAATACATTGGAATAATATAAATTGCAGGTAACCCAAAGAAAAATGAAGTATATGAAATATATATATATGAAAAAATGAACCAATGTATTACCATAGAAGACTTACTAGCTTGTGAGAAGTAAGATATAGTACATTATCATCATTATCTACATCTACACAGCAATTTAAGGCTTTCAAAGTACTTTCTGCACAACAAAGCTGTGAAGCAGGATCTGCAATTAATATAATTCCCATTTTACAAATGGTAAGAACATGGCTCTGGGAGGTTAATTGATTTGTCCATGGCCAAATAGCTAGTAATTGTCTAAGATGAGATATGAACACAGGTCTCCTGGCTCTGAGTTCAGCACTTTATTTGCAGCAATAAGGATATGTGAAGGGATGGGGGATGAGTAGAGGGGGAGTGAAGCAGTCGAGTACAGAGAATAAGATACAAGAGATGGGCATTCTGAGTGCTACCTTTTACCACCAAGATATTTTTTAGAGTAGAAATAGAGCTCCAGGGAGGTAGTTTGCTCTATATAGCATTCATTTATGGAAAGATATGGGGGGGAAATAACATGATGAAAAGATGTGAAAAGGTTTCCATCTATAGTAGTGAGGAAAGCCCTCACATGGTTGAGATCACAGACCCGTGTATCTAAATTTCATGATTCTATGGTTATGTGAATTTGCAGCTCATCAGTCATAAATCCATAGAACCATAGAACCCCAAAGTGTAGAGTTAGGTCCTAAGACAAAGTAATGTTTATCTATCTTCTTCAACTAGTTTACTGATTACCTTCCAGCGCTATTATCCAATTCCTGGTATTTGTCCTCTTTATCTGAGTAGAATGTCACAGAATGCCTGCAAACCTATAGTTTAATGAATGACGAGCATGAATATATAGAAATGTAGGTACAATACCATTCCATTTCTTCAGAGAAAATTTCAAAATAAGAGTGGAACAGAAACTTAAGCCCTGCCTACCTGCCAAAACAGTGGGCTAGCAGATCCCCAGTAACCACATCTGTGTCTTCTGCCAAATATTAGTTCAAGCCCTACTCTCCACCTAGAAAGTGTCAGATCACCTCCTTTCACATGACTGATCTGTTAAATTAAAGGGTGTATTCCATATGAGAAGAGAAACTAATTATATTTCAGTATTTTTTTAAGATCCATGATATTATCAATACAAGTATTCCTTCTCAATTGAGATAATACTTGTAAAATAATTAGCATGAGACCTGGCACATAATAAGCACTGAAGAAGTGTCTGTCTTCTTCCTTTGCCCTTCCTTTAAATCACATGGATTGTAACTCAGCTACAAATGTCCTTCCTTTGAAATTCTTATCTATGTACTACCATAAATTCCCATGCAGGATCCACCCAACACACTGAAGAGTTTCCTCTTAGTCTTTTAATATTTCATGGATATCCATGAAAAATGCAGGCTGTCTATCTGTCTTACATTTCTCTCAGTGTATTCCTAACCCACTTCTGATCATAGAAGATCTCGACGATGGCATATACAATTATTGAACAAAGGTCACTTCTGGCAATGTACACACATTGCATGTCTTTCCATTGTCCTTTTGGTAATCTGTAATTTGTTCCATGATTTAAAGTCACAGAATAAACAGAAGAATATTGGTTGATATTCAAAAGATGTATATTGGGAACAAGGAGTAGTTTGGGATCATTGAAAGTATGATACAATTTCCCAAATGAGACTTAGCCCAATTTCCTCCTCTTCTTTAAGTCTAGTCAGATTGCTGCCCATCTGCATTGCCTGTCCGAGAGATACATACCAATGGACTAATGCAACGTGTTGTCTTTCCAACCACATCTCATAACCTAGGCAATGGGCATTTTCCACTTTCCTTTTCCTCTATAAATTTTCAGCCTGATATCATTTTACTGATCACAGATCTTATTTATACCATAGCAACAACATTGTAAAGACAAAGAACTCTGAAAGACTAAAGTACCCTGATCAATTCAGTGACCAGCCAGAATTCTAGAGGACTACTAATGAAGCAGGCTACATATCTCCTTACAGCCAGGAAATAGGTACAAGATAAAGAAAATGAAGGGTGTATGTGTGTGTGTGTGTGTGTGTGTGTGTGTACACATATTTATATCTATATACATATATATGTATGTATGTCTCAGTTTTCAACCCATATTAATATGTAAATATCCATAGTATATGTGTATGTGTATATATTATGGCCAATTCATGATTTTTTTTGCTTGACTACATATATTTGTAAACAGAGTTTTAGTTTATTTTTTTCCCCATCAGAGGGAGAAGCTGGGAGGAAGAGAAATTTATTATTATTAATTGAAAAAATAAATTAAAAATAAAGAAATAAAAGAGAAATTGGAATTGCCCAAAAAAGTCATCATTGATAGTATGCTAATATTAATTATTCTGTTAATTAATCCCATCATGCATCTCTCCATTGCCGTCTGGGTAGTTTATATTTGAGTCTTTGAAGATTGCGGTATCTCATGATTTGTAGTCATATAGAATCACCATGAAAATGTTGATGCTAAAAAGATATGTTTTTATTTCAGAGAGAATCTAGACATCATAAAAAGTACCACATAATTTCCCAAATACTATCAAACATTTTCTACTATTTAAGTCATTTGTTCCTCTCTGATATCTGTTAAAGAGGGACAAATTCAATAGGCTGTCCATACAATTACATTTCATATACTGAACAATAGACTACTCCTCAAACATATTTTGTTTTAAGTGGACAGCTAGGCCAAATTTTTTTGAATGTCTGCAAATTTCATTTAAGAGGCTCTATAATTTTCTGAGGCTTGATGTAATCAGCACAATGTCACAAACAGAAGCATGTAGAGAATTTCATCATCCATAGAGAATCTATCTCTCATCCATACTCTCTGCTGGGCAGTCCCTACCACAGGAATAAACACCATGGACAACCATAGATCACTTTGCTTTGTGCCTTGTTTGGCATTTGTAATCAGAGGATCATCAAAGCTTTCTTTCTCTTTTGTTGCATTATTTTGTAAGCAAAATAGCGTCAGAACCTGTGTGTGACTGAAGATGTGGTCGGCTATAGAAGATGGTATGCAAAAACCTTCCTGTTCTATTTTCACTTTTTTGTCAAGGATATCCAGTGTAGAACAGTGGAAAGAATTCTGGATTTTGAGTCAGAAGACCTGGGTATAAATCCTGATTCTTCTTATGTCACTTTGGACAAATGGTTTTACTTCTTTGGACCTTTATTTCTTCATCTGTAAAAAAAGAGGTTTGAACTAAATGATCTGAAAAATCCTGTGACATGATGCATGCAGAGTTTGTTCTCATAAAGAGTGTATCTTTCCAAATTTTGACAAATCCATGGTTCCCTCAATGTGGATATTCCCTGCATGGATGGGCATATATTAAAACCCATCCACACCTTCTCATCCTCTGTAATTCTTTTCTTTCCATATTTTTTAAATTTTTTTTATTTTTAGTTGACAACACTCATTTCCACAGATTTTTGAGTTCCAAATTTTCTCCCCCTCTCTCTCCTTCTCCCCTCCCAGATGGCATGCAATCCAATACAGGTTCTACATATACCTTCACATTAAACTTATTTTCACAATAGTCAAGTTGTAAAGAAGAATTATAACCAATGGAATGAGCCTCTGTGATTCTTAGTCATACATTTCTATATTCACTGAATCCTCTCCTCATTTACATATTCTTTACTCATTATTCCCAAGCTCCCATGCCCAACCCTTTCTCCACAATACCTCTAGTAAGACAAGTGTTCTCAAGAGAAAGGCAATGAAAGCTGAACGGCAAACAGATCAGATAAAAAAGTTGCTGTTGTTGCTGGGATCTACTGTTGTTTTCCATTCATTTCTGAAGAGCACCAAAGACATCACAGAGTGATGTCTTGACTTGAGCACAAATTGGATTTAAGTGAGGCAGAGTTGCACAAAGTCAAACCAAACTCCAAAGGAAACATCAGTAACCTAGATTTTAGGCTGTCATAGGTACAGACAGTGGACCAATGGGCCTATGGCATCGTAGGGCCTAGCCTAACAATATTCTAAATAAGTTGGCAGTGCTATGGAATTATGCTAAATTTCCCCCACTTTCTGCTAGGATAACCTGGTAACTCCAGCAGAACTTGATGCCAAAGCCTCCTCTCCATTGAGCTGGAGATAAAAGGCCATTTGACTAAACATTTCCATTTCGCAAAATCTTAATGCTATATTTATAGTAACAATTCATAAAACGGTTTCCTTTGTGATGTTTTCTCGTCTGTCACTGAAAGCATGAAGTACAGGCTGATGCTTTAAGCAATAGCTGGCAAAGGTGTGGGAGAGAAGGATTCCAGGGTGAGAGGGGGCTAAGGAGATAATCAGCCTCTATACTAGCTTCCACCTCCAAGATTCTATGATTCTGTGACTTGCTGCTAGGTCTGAGAACCCCATATTTATAGGACTATAATATCCCAGGTACCTGCCACGTCTTTGGTTCAAAATAGTTAAGTCCTCTGCTTCAGTCCTGCCAACTGACATGTCATGGAATCTGTGCTCACTTATATAAAGCCCTGTTAAGAGCCAAGAGCCATGAGCATTAACCATTCAGACACAATAATAAGGCTAGTTGCTAAACAAACAATAAAGAAACTCTGCATCTGTTCTGGGAATTTAGGATGACAAGCACTGATCCTGAAGGCTGCCCATTTCTGGCATATGAAACTGATCCTTTCCAGTTCTAATCATACTCTGACTTCCTGTCAGTCAGCTACTTCTTTCTGCCTTAGATTTTTCTTATCTGTAAAAATGAGAAAAAAATAATCGCATTACTTTCCTCATAGAGTTGCTCGTATCACATAATTTTTATTGTCATTTTGTGTTTCTTTGATGCATTTATCACATAATATTGTATGTAGTAGCCCTCTGTATCAGTGTCTTAAACCCCTTCTAGAAAATAAGCTCCAGAGAAAAGGATCAAGTTATATTTAATCCTAGTATCTCCTCCAGCACTTAACCCAGCCTTCTCCATAAGTAGATGCTTAATTAAATTCATTACCTTCCAGTTTGAACTTCTGACTCTCTCCAGACTTCACCGCTATGATTCAGCTGTTTTTTCACCCTGGAACTTCCCTCCACTCCTGGAACCTTCTTACCATGGAAAATCCCTCCACATACTGTCCCCTTTCTACTCCTGGGAAGTTCCTTCTGGGGCCTCCCTGTTAGGGACAGACCCAAGCTAGTCACACTTCATTCGCCTCCTGGTTATGCCTCTGACTCCCTTCAGATTTCGCCATCACATGCCCCATGTGGGTATTTTCCTTCTACTTCCTCACCTACTCTTCAGATGCCCTTTATGTGTTGTCTCCCCCTCTTCCATTAGAATATAAGCTCACTGAGGGCAGGGGCTATCTTTCTTTTTGCTTCTTCTATGTACTTCTATTTGCATCTTCAGTTCTTAACACAGTGACTGGCACATAATAAATGCTTAATAAATGTTTAAAATGGAATTGAATTAAAAGAGATAATGCATTTAAAACAACTTATAAAGGACTCTAAAAATGTAGATTGTGGTTATAAATATGGTGCAGCCATTGTACAACACAGGATATTGTCTTAAGTTCTCTATGCTTTTATAAAGGTAATAAAGAGCAGTATTACCCCAGAGGATATACAGTTACGTAAAAGGATCATTACTTTGGACACAATGAATTGGAGCTAAATGGTTCGGAAATCCACGAGTATTCGAAGGAATATCTTACAGGAGATATGCTTAACACAACACTTAACTTTGCTGGGGCCTCGCATTTCATGGAGAGGATTATTTACGATATGTAGTGCCCACTTTCTGTCCATCTTTGCTGCTGTTAACTTATAGATTAACAATATTGTGTATTTTTTAAATTTTTTAATTTTAAATATGATTGTTAAGGATATCAATATCCTCCCTACCTTCCTCAATGTATAGCCTATATAGGATGCTCTTCACTCACTCAATACTTTTGTCTTTCTTTATTCATTTTGACATTTTCTTCTTTTTTATATTTTAATATTCTCATTATTTTTATACTCTTGTTCATTCTGGAATTTTCTTCTTTTCTATATTTTAATATTCTTTATATTTTTATTCATTCATATTTATTCATTTTATATTCATTTATATTTTACTTATTTTCTTCTTTTTTATATTTTCATTTTCTTAATTTTAATTTCTTATATTTTAATTTAAATTCGTTCTGGCATTTTCTTATTCATCCTTATCCCAAATTAGAAGGTAATCCACAAGAATCCAGTCACATTTGGGTTCCAGCTTGGTGAGACTGAGATTATAGAGAGCTGTGTTAAGAGTGAGGTCACTCTCCCCAGAGACCAAGACATCATATCCCGGGTGTCAGATGGAAACATTTGTGTTTTTGTTCTTGCTATATTTTCAAAGTAAAGATCCTCTTATAAAAGCTAATAGATGTCAAATAGTTAAATGGAACTGAAGTTGTAGCTAGTCCCTGTTGGCTATTATTAGAGAAAACAGTATTAGTGGGGCTCAAACCAATAGGATTAGAGAAGAGACATTCTTAGCTCTGAATACTACACTCTGGGACCAGAGCATGAAATGTATCAGCCTGAATCTGGAATAATGAACTCTGAGACATACTCACTTCATTTTTAAAAAGCAAGTAGTGTAAAGTGGAGTTCACAATTTCATAAAGAATCTCTCTCTCTCTCTCTCTCTCTCCCTCCCTCTCTCCCTCCCTCTTAGTCTATCTCTATCTTTCTCGCTGTGTCTCCGTGTTTCTGTGTCTGTCTGTCTCAGTATTTAAGTTCATAATTTAAAAATATATTTTTAAAGTTCCTCCCTCCATTAAAAAAAATCTACCAGTGACTTAGTTTGTTCTTTATCAAAGCCTGTTATTCAAATAGCATTCAAAGAACAATCGTTACAAAGCATTTCTCCCAGTACCCATTGCACACTTTTCCACAAATACATCTCGAGTACAGGAGGAAAATAAGAGTAGGTATAAACTTAAAGTATAGCAATAATAGAGGGTCCCTGTAGGAATACGAGGGGCCAAGGTGGTTCAGGACTCGAACAAGATCCTTCGAAGATCCTTCTCTTTAGTGATATTTGCAGGAGGGAGTGTTGTCATCAGAGCCAAGTTGCTCCACTGTTGAACTGAGCTCGCTCTTTGTAGGGCTCAGTATCTCTGAAGACTTACAGCTCAGCTGGCCATGTTCCTCCTAGGGCAGGGGTGGAGAACCTGTGGCCTCAAGACCACCCCTATTGTGTAATGGCTGGACAAGCTAATGTACTGCTAAGCTGGGTCGAGGGATTCAATCAGAGCCTGTGCTGGTTCCTGCTGAAATAGTCTGGGCAGCTTCATGGCAATGGTTACCAGACAGAACCAAGCAGTCTGCTCCTTTGTTGGGCTTGGCATGCCATGTTACTGCTGGACAGTAGTTTCCATACTGGGCCAGGCACTCTACCACTGGGCAGCTGCTTCCAGGCAAGTTGCTTGGCCACTGGAATTTTCTCAAGGAATGACAACTGTGCTGGACAGGTCTATCTGCTGATCTCTCTTTACTCTTCATTCTTTAATGGGAAGCTCTAGTCTTCACCTCTATCCATTGGCTTGGCTGGATGATACTGTACTCTCTTCAGCCAGAAGGCTAGATACCTTTTCAGCTAAAGCAATAACTCAGCTCCAGATTGATGCCCTCAGAGCCTCAGCTCTTGAGGCACTTTGTCACCTCTAGGTAGGAGATGGGAGAAGTCTAGTCTCTTTATTAGATAAAGTCCACCTGACCTGAAGGCCTCTTTCCTCAGTAGACCATGTCATGTCTCCTATGGGTGACTAATTTCAATTCAGTTTTACCTCCCATATCCCTCAGGCAATCTTATAGTGATGAATGGCTAGAGGCGATGGTATAAATGTAGTCCATGCCCTTAAAGTTCATCTTCTCTCTGGACTCTCCATAAACAATTGGGATATTCAAACCTCTTCAACTTTCTAGGTTAGAAAATGTCTTTTTTGCATCTACAGGTTTCTCCTTTACGTCTTAATGTCTACTTTTTTTGGATTTGCAGATGATTGTGCTTTGTTATAATTGACATCTTTTTTCTTCGTGGTTTTATTATTTAATATTTTTAGTTTTCAACATTGATTTCCACAAGATTTTGAGTTACAAATTTTCTCCCCATTTCTACCCTCCCCCCATTCTATGATGGCATATATTCTGATTGTCCCTTTCCCCAGTCTGCCCTCCCTTCTGTCATCCCACTCCCCCCATCCATTTTCCCCTTTCCCCTTACTTTCTTGTAGGGTAAAATAGATTTCTATACCCCATTGCCTCTATATCTTATTTCCCACTTGCATGTAAAAACAACTTTTTTTAGCATTTGTTTCTAGAACTTTGAGTTCCAAAGTCTCTCCCTTCTTCATACTTTTTAGCAGCTCCAGACTTTCAGCTTTTGCTGAAATCTCATTCAGAATCCTCTCTTACGTGTAGATAGATAGATAGACAGACAGACAGACAGACAGACAGACAGACAGACAGACACAGACAGACAGACAGACAGACAGACAGACAGACAGACAGACAGATAGATAGATAGATAGATAGATAGATATAGTTGTGTGTATTTATGTAAATTAAGAAGACCTGAATTCAGATCTGGCCTTAGATACTTATTAGCTGTGTGAACCTAGGCAAGTCTCTTAACTTCTGTTTGCCTCAGTTTCCTCAACTATAACATAAGGAGAATAACATCTTCTACCTCTCAGGATTGTTGTGAGAGTCAAAGGAGATAATGATTGCAAGGCTCTTAGCATGGTGCCTGGCCCCTAGCAAGTGCTATATAAATGTAAGCTATTATCATTATTATCATTATGCTTGGTAGGAAGGCCTTTGAGGCCTTCGTCAGGACTGGGAGAGGTAGTTCTAATGCCAACACTCTCTCAGTTCAGGTTCAATGTTGGAACAAAATTGAGTCACTTCAAAGTCATTGAACAATTAAGGAAAGGAAGTTTGCTTTGCCACAGTATTATGGAACAAGGCTACAGCGGCACTTGGCTTTTTTGTATTCTGTCACGCTTGTCTCCAAGTGGACACAGAGCATATCGCCATCGGTCGCTCCTTGAAAGACTATTGAAAGTTTATTCATTAACCCAAGAGGATGGGAGAAACCTCATGACAAGTGTCCTCATTGCCTGAAGTTACACCAGAAGCAGCGATGCCACCCAGGCTTCATCTTCCTCTGCATTATCCTTCCCCCGGCCCCCCACCCCTGGCAAACAGTTCATCCCTTTCTGACAATCACCAGTTGTAATGATCTGACTCAGGCCAGTCCCCTGGTAGTTTAGGTCTGAAACTGGAATGAAATGAAACACTCATAATCTATCAAACAATAGGCGGTTTATTAGCCATACCCGGGGAAGGATGCTGAGAGCTGGGAAGGAATTTTTATCCAGGATAAAGCATTGATTC
>CM053622.1:400821123-400848035 GCA_028646595.1 Phalanger gymnotis | reverse complement strand
GGGGAATTTAGCCTAATTTGCATGGGGGGAGTGGAAAGGGAAGGATTAGGCTATTGCTCCCACAACATAAGTGTTGATGGATTTAGAGTATTTAAGGACCAGGAAATTTCAGGAGGAGGGTAGAGATAAAAGCTGGTTTGAGTTCCATGTCAAAAGTGCCCAAGATATTATTCTGTGGGTATGAGCTTGAGGTTGAAAGGGTAGCAAAACAAAGATTCAGGGAGGGAAAAAAGAGTCATTCCTCAATGACAGGAAGTAGGGGAGTAGTTGTTTGCACATAGCTCCCTTTCGGCCTTCTCAAGATTAAAGGCAATGATTTTTGAAGCTCTAAAGAATATTCTAACTCCTCAACTGAATTGTCATTGTTCTTTTCAGTCGCTATCAGAAATAAAACCAGAAGACAGATATTAACAACTCCCCTCTTGTTTTCCCCCATCCCATTCTTCTTCTGTGTGGAGTGGTAGAGTATGTTTGGTTTTTGGCTTGGTTAAAGTAATGAGAGAAGAAACATACAAAGGAAGAGAAAGTTTCTAATTAGGTATCATAAATGGGAATTTACTTTTCAGAAGATTCACAAAGATGAGGGTTTTTTACCTTTCTACTGAAACCACTATTACCCCCACCCCACAATGACTTCCTTCAACCTTAGGATATCCCCAGTTTAAATTATCCCTAGAATCAGAGCCGATTGTTCCTTTTGCTTGTTTTAACTGTGTTCAGGGCCATACCATAAACTCTGCACCGGCGGGTCTCTCTTGCAGAACGTCGCCAGAATTCAATCGATGTGATCAGATGACTGCAGTGCATGTGTTAGTGATCTTTTGGACAGACTATTGTAATGCCTTTTTATGGCTTTCCTGGGGGGAAAAAAATTCCTGCATAGGTTCCAACATGTGCAAAATGCTGCTGTCAGAATTTTAACTCCTAGTAAGTAGCCTCAGCATATCGTTCTAATCACAAGGGAACTATATTGGCTGTTTGTCAAATGTTGAATTGATTTTAAAATTGCTTTGATGACCTATGTAGTTGGTACACAGTTTGGAGCCTCTGTTTATCTCTCCATATGAGCCTTGTCAAAGCTTGAGATCATTTAAACCTTGGATTGCTGGCCATTTAAAAATAAGCATAAGTCACATAGCGAATGTACTTCTTATTGTTATTTATATGTCTCTCATTTGGAGTTCATTTCTGGCTGGTATCCAAAGCCCTGAATGAATAGACCCCATTTACATTGAAATCTCAGTTTTATCTCTATGTGGAACACTTGAGTTAAACGTGTGTGTGTGTGTGTGTGTGTATGTCATATGTGCTTTTAGTTTGAGTTATGCAGTGAGAAATTGGGAGATTAAGAGAGAGAAAAGAAGGGGAAAAGGTTTCTTTTTAAATGACCCAAACTGCTAGTTAAATCGGTTATATGTTATCTATTTTACTTTATGAGTGCAGGGCCAGGTGTTACATTCTGCAAGGGATCTGACTTTTTCCCAAATCTCCCACCAGGGAAGTTTAAGAAAAGCTTGCCAACATAGAAGGATGCTTCAAAATTGGACTCAGGAGTAAACATTTTTGTTCACTCAGGAATTAATTAATAAAAGGATGACAAAAAAAATCTGAAACTGAAAACCAGGAGGAAAGGTGAACCACAGATCATGGTAAATAGCTAAACCATTTATAGAATGTGTGAGATTAGTAAGGATGCTAATTAGGTGAAATTAGACAAATGGAAAATAATACAGTAACGTGATAGCCTGACAACCAAATTCACTAGTTTTTTACTTGTCTTGGCAGGACTGAATATTAACGTCTCGAATACATGTGTATTTTTCCCTAGAGTAGGTAAAATATCATATTCTCTGAGCTCATGATGGATTAGACTAGAATCGAACATGGGATATCCATTAGGTTGCAGCATGCATGTTTAACACATACACATTATGAGAAATGTTTATCATAAGAGACTGAATTTAGATTGGAGGTCAAACGAGCCCCCTTTCTCATTCAAAATGCCGATTCTCTTGAAACTCAGGCTACAGGGACCAGTAGTTTTTCATAGTACTTTGTGCCCAGGAGGTACCCTGTAAATGTTTGTTAAGTTGAATTGACTCCTACTCAGTAGCACCATGTATGTATGAAATAAAGATTGTTTCAGGCCAATTCCCGAGGAACAAAAATGCCCATATCATTGCTGGTGTCCATGACCTTAAAAAAAAAAAGAGGAAAAATAGTGGATTCACATTGTCACCCAACAGAATAGAATTATGATTAGTAGAGAAGAAGAAAAAAATGGCCCTGATTTCTAGACCCCGACTTCACACTCAATGTCACAAGCCCTCAAACTCAAATTCAAAGGAAAATTGTCTAGGATCTGCTTTGCTTCTGGTTCCGTGAGTTCATAATTCTTGGTGTAGGGTCCAAAGCAGTATCTAAGAAGTGTACAAGGCAAAGTCAGGAACTGAGGATAAAGAGTTAAGAGAGCAGAGCTTTAAAGGGTCTGCAATTTTAGAAGCCCAGAGATTTTCCCACCAATGGTGGTTCTGACTGCCATAGGGACTGTGCTGCCTTTTACATTGAAATATTCCAAATATAGAGTCCCCTCAATGTCTCTCAGTGTCTGCGTCCTCTGCCAAGGACATCCATTCTAGATAGATGGTACACCTGGACAGAAATTCAAATGGCCTTGACACATTCCCTAATGCATATGACCATATCGAAATCTCACAATTATGAGATGATATGATTTTTCAGCCTACAAAGTATATTACAGATCAACTGATCCAATGCCTTCATTTCATAGTTAAAGAAACTGAGACCTAAGGAGGCTAAATGACTTGCCTAAGGCAGTAGGGCAACCAGGTGATGCAGTGGATAGAGGGCTGGGCCTGGAGTCAGGAAGATCTGAGTTCAAATGCAGCCTCTGACACTTACTAGCTATGAGACCCTGGGCAAGTCACTTAACCTCTGTTTGCCTCAGTATTCTCATCTGTAAAATGAGCTGAAGAAGGAAATGGCAAACCACTCCAGTATCTTTGTCAAGAAAACCCCAAATGAGGTCACAAGTCAGACACAACTGAACCACAGCAACAACAAATATGGGTAGTAAACAATTGTGCCAGGATTTCAATCCAGGTCCTCTGGCCAAAGGTCACAAGATTCCACACAGTTTCTAGGGAAGTGTATGTAAATCAGGACCAGGCCTGACATGATGTGATTTATTTCCCAAAAGCTCGATGGCTACTTATGGCTATGATTTTTATACAAACACAAGGCCTTATTTGGTTTCCCAACACTCTGGTTCTTTCACAGGTCACCTACAAACCATCTAGAAAGAAAGCTAATTAAGCAAAAAGAGTAGCTAATGGGATGCAGTGGCCGGATTGTCACCTTTTCTTTTCCAATTGTGAAGCTTTTTCCATTATACTTATGTCTCCAAACTACTATAGTCAATGAGAAAAGAATGTAAATTCATAGGGTCATAGACTTAGACCTAGAAGGAAATTTGGAGGACTTCTAGAAAAACATCCTCATTTTATGGGTTAGGAACTTGGTCTCACAGAGATTGGATGACATACCCACGTTCGCACAGCTAATAAAGCTAAAGTAAGATATATTTTCAGTGGAGAAGAGCTATCTCCAAAAGGCAGGAGTGTGTTGGTAAATGTTTAACAATGGGCTCTCCAAAAAGGTATGACACACCTTTGAGTTTAATATATATTAAACTTAGCCAGGTGGTACAGTGGTTAGAGTGCTAGGCCTGGAGTCAGGAAGACCTGAGTTCAAATGCAGCCTCAGATAGGTAATAGCTGTGTGACTTTGGGCAAGTCGCTTAACCCTGTTTTTCTCAGTTTCCTCATCTATGAAATGAGCTAGAGAAATGGCATAGTATTATAGTATATGAGTATAAATATATATGTATGTGTGTATAAATATATATTACATTAACATATTTTTCTCCATCACTCTCTTAAGACCAGAGTCAAACTCAAATAGAAATGGGACCATTAAACAATACATACAGATCCCAATGGACCCACATTGACTTAAAAAATTACATTAACATTATGTATGTTTCATTGCATTTTTATTTATTAGATATTTTTCAGTTATATTTTAATCTGGTCTAGGCTGCCCTCAGTAGTGTTCTACAGGTTGCAGCCCAATATCTGACACCTCCATACTAGACAACAAACAAAACAATAAATCAAGCCATTTAGCATGTGCTGATTTGAGGGTAAATGCTCAAACTGAAAATTTAACAATAGACTCTAAACAACCAGGACAAGATGTTCCAACACACTCTGGGAAAAAAAAAAACATTCTTATACATAATAGTAGCAAGACTGACTGAAACAAAAAACATTATAGGCTCTTATACTGACTCTCTCATGTCCATGGGCAAGTCACTTGACCTATACGAGTCTCAGTTTTCTCAATTGTAAGATGGGAATGATAATACTGAACTACCTATTTCACAGAATTTCTGTGAGAAAATGCATTTGTATACTACAAAGCACTATATAAACTTGAGTTATAATTACCATACTAATATGACAGGCAGTGGAGTAGAAAAGCTAGATTGAATTCCCACTTCTGACACATGGAGTCTGTATGACACTGATAACTCATCCTTGTAAGACTATAAAGTTGCAAAAAACAATTACTTGACACCAATTAAATCACAAGGCCCCTCCCCACAAGTTTATATCCCACACTTATGCTGTATATTGAAAACATGTCAACAATACTGGATTTAAATCTCTCTTTCTTAGAGTTCTGTACTCTTTATTAATTTATTAGATATATAAAATTGCATCCTATGTTCATAAACATGCTGCAAGTATAACAAAATTTAGTTCAATTATTTAAGACATTCAACAACACAAGTGATAATAAAAATGAACAACATTAAAGAATATGGTTCATATTAGTGTTGTTCAGTCATGTCCAACTTTTCATGGCCTCATTTTGGAGTTTTCTTTGCAAAGATATTGGAGTGGTTTGCCATTTCTTTCTCCACCTTATTTTACAGATGAGAAAATGGAGGCAAACAGAGTTACATGATTTGCCCAGGGTCCTACATCTAGTAAGTGTCTGGAGTCAAATATGAACTCAAGTCTTCCTGACTCCAGGCCCTGTGCTCTATCCACTGGGCCACCTAGCTGCCCCCTCTCTTTTAGTAACTAGCATGAAAAGTTGTTCTAACACCAAGAAAAACCATGTATGCCACACCATGTGTTGTAGAATTCTGTAAAATGTGACTAGGAGTGCTATAGGGAAAATATTGATGCTAATGATACTTTCCTCCTCTACAATATTTATAAAGGTGTGTATGTTAACAACTTAAATTGTATACATCTACACGGGGTGTCTAAATATTTTGACAAGAAACTCAAGGAGGGGAGGTAGGGCTCCCTTCAATTAGCAGAGACTATGACAAATATTCCAGGATTAAAACCCGGGTTACATTCTAGATATCAATGTATCTGTGTGTCTATGGGTGTATTTAAAGCAGGATGTGGCAATTTCTTTGATATTTAAAATAAACCCTAATATCGAAAGGTATTTAAATATTTTTAAAACCTTAAATTTCCTCTACTTTGTTCCAAAATTGCCTTGATCTCACTTTGTCTACAGGGTACTTTTTAAGTCGAGGCTCCACTGATCCGAATTTATGGGTTCTGCTCATATATTTCAAGCCCCAACATGTCCCATGGCCACATTTGTTTGAGAAATGCTGCCCTGAAGAATAACTGAACAGGGTTTCTTCCAGAAGGAGATCTGAGAGAATTGCCCTTGCCCTGTACAAAGCCCAGGCTTAAGATGCCTATTAGCAGAGAGGTGCCCCTCTATGACCCCATAAAGATGAACAAAACATATGCATGTTTTTTAGTTTAAAAAAAACACATGTGGATGAAAGAGTTAGCTCCCTGTTTAACTAAAATACAAACAAGCCCATTTGGAGCCCAGGAATGCCAGATAGAGTACATAAATAGCTACCAAGAGCTCCATTGGCTTTTAGCTTTAAGTTCATTCTATCTACCTTACCTAAAGAGCAAGCTGCAAGTTAAAGCCCAGCATGTTTAAATTTTAATGTATTATATATCTAACAGCATAATTCAGGCAATATTGCTGCTGCCTATGCCATTTGTGTTTAGTCAGAGAGTTATTCTGAGTGACCCAATTAAAGCTTTTCAGAAATTGTGAATTTGGAGAAGTAAACAGAGATCAATGTACCAAGGGAACAGTGTATGAGACCTCATTGCTGCTGAGTTCCCAAAAGAGACGTTAGTTTTATTGTCACTTCTCTGAAATCCTGATGTTTGTTTATTAGGTATGAAGTCAATATTTGGCACATGATGTTTCCTTCAAGTATCAGCTAGCTTCCCCCTCCTAAAAGAAGCTTTTCTCAGTCCTTCTTAATTTTGATGCCTTTCCTCTGAGCCTACCCCTCAACTTATTCTTGCTTGTACTTATCATTTTCACTGTTTGTTTACATTTTGGCCACCATTAGAGCTCCTTGAGGGTAGGGCTGTCTTTTGGCCTTCTTTGTATCCCTAGTGCTCAGCACAGTGCCTAGCACCTAGTAGGTACTTAATAAATGCTAGTTGGCTGAGTGACTAGAGGAGGGGAGGGAGGAAGATAGAGAAGGGATGAAGGAAGGAAGAGACTGGGGGGAGAGAGAAAGAATTTTTAAATAACCATACATTACAAAGCTTGTTTTTCTCTTTCTGTTACTTCCCATTTAGAAATTTTGTTGGGCATCATTTTATTCTCCCATTTTCATCCATTCCTGGACAAAACTAGCATCATAGATTTAGATTTAAAGCCGCAAGGGATCTAAAAAGCCAATGAGTCATATTCTCTCATTTTACAGTTGAGGAAACAGAGAGAGAGAGAGACAGAGTGAGAGAGAGAGAGAGAGATGGTCTTCCTGACTCCAAGATCAGAACTCTTTCTACCCAGTATCCCTCTGAATAGTGACACTAATATAAGGGAAAAGTTGTGTAAAAAGGTAAGCAAGTAGGCAAGTGCTGAACAGTATATGGAAACCATAGCATTAGCATATAA
Source organism: Phalanger gymnotis (assembly GCA_028646595.1). Taxonomy (NCBI): domain Eukaryota; kingdom Metazoa; phylum Chordata; class Mammalia; order Diprotodontia; family Phalangeridae; genus Phalanger; species Phalanger gymnotis. Next base: position 400,840,973 of record CM053622.1, on the reverse strand, counting down.
TGTAAGGGGGTCAGAAATGAAATGTACATTTCAATTTAATAAATATTTACTAAGCAATAGCAATGTGTCAGATCCTGTGTGCTAGGTGCTTGAGACACAAAAACAAAAATGAAAGAGTGTCCTCAAGTAGCTTATATTCTATATACAGCACAGTAAAGGGGAGAGGAGCTGGTTTGTAATGAGAGATTTTAATTTCCTTTTCTTCCCACCCCTAGTCACAATTTCATCTATGTAAAGCAGGTTGCCTCCACCAGTAAAGATCAGTCACTCATTCGATAAACATTTTTTAAGCACCTACTATGTAGCAGACACTGTTCTAAGCTCTGGAAATATAAAAAAGGAATCAAAAGACAGTCAGCCTCAAGGAGCTTAAAATCTAATGTAGGAGGCAACATGCAAATAAATACAAAGCAACCTATATACAGGATAAGTAGGCAATAATTAAAAGTGGGGGAGGCATCAGAAATTCGTCTGTATCTTAGTCTTAGGTCCTTCCCTGGGATACTGGAAGTTATGGTAAGTGACTTCATGAGTGACTTCACCATTTGCACACAGCCAGTGTGAGTTGGAGGTAGAATTTAAATGTGGGTTTTCCTGAATCCAAATCCAGCCCTCTATCTAGCATGCCAGACCATCTCTCCAATAGTACTATTGATTTTGGTTTTCTTTTGGAAATTGATTTTGTCTTGTTTTGTTTTAATCCAGACCTGTAATTTTTATTGGTGTAAAGAACTTCTAGTGAGAAAATGTCCTATACTAATATAGATCACTCAACTTTTCTGCAACTTATAGTTTTAAAAAGTCGTCTCTGGCATAGAGAAGTTAAATGTCTTGACTAGGGTTACACAAACCAGTGCGTGTTTGAAAAGGTATTGAACCCAAGTCTCTCTGCCTCCGAGGACAGCCCTCTATTTCCTAAACCACATGGCCTCTGTAAATAATGTATAAATAATGAGGGCCAGGAACAGCTAGGTGGTGCAGCGAGTAGAGCACCAGCCCTGGAGTCAGGAGGACCTGAGTTCAAGTCTGGCCTCAGACACTTAACACATTTACTAGCTGTGTGACCTTGGGCAAGTCACAACCCCAATTGCCCTGCCTTTCTCCCCTGCAAAAACAAAAGTAATAATGAGAGCCAGGTGATGTAAGGATAAGGTAAAATACCCTTTAGTGTTTGGTTGGTCATATCTGATCATGAAAGACCATAATTGTGACTAGGCAAGTAAACAACAAAAAAATGACCTTGGACACTGGGATTAGCTTTTTCTCTGTCAGTTTTTCCCACATGTTCCCTCTCTAGCTGGGAGGATGGAAGAAGAGGTTTGAAGTTAGAAATTTAGGATACTCCAAGACCCTGAGCTATTTACTAGCTATTGAGCAAAGTCATTACATGCATACTAAGTGTAGCTTACTTTTCAGAGATCAAAACCAGGAGATGCTACTCACCTTGAGCTAGAGTGAGGTTTCCAACAAAGAGACTAGAAAGTTCAGGACATTGAGGGCATTAATCTGTTCTTCCTTCCAAAGAGATTGATGGTTGGGCCTGAGAATTTCCTCTTGGAAATCTTGAAGGAGAGGAAATCAGTCACAATGAAAAGGGAAAAAGCCAAGAAGCATGTGTATGTGCGTGTGTGTTCATATGTGTGTGTATGCATATGCGTGTGCGTGTATGTGTGTGTGATTGTATATGCATGCATTTCTCCCTAGGAAAAACTATTTTGCTGATCCAAGAGGACACCTGCTTTCGAAAAAGAGGTTTAAAAATCTCTCTTTAACTAAGAGAGCATGACAGAGTCCATGTGTATATGGAAGAGATATGCAGGAATTTCAGGTAATCCAGAAACTGGAAGCAGAGAGAAACTCTTCAACACCTGGGGCTGTGCCTGGCATGATTCAGCAGAACCTACCTGTCCCATTGAGCAGTATTAATTGGAGAATACTTGCTGACATGACAGAAGGCATCATCAGCCCTGAAGTGTCAAAATCATTAGTATTTACTCTCATGCTTCCCTCTAATGCCTCAGCCACACATAGTCCTCATTTATACGTCCCTTCAAGTGACCATGTATGTTCCCTGCCTGTGTCCCTCCATGGGTATTTAATATATGTATCCCATCATTCCATTAATAATGTGGGCATTTGTGGGAGAGTATGCCCCAGTTATGGTGGAAATGCTTTATTGATACTTGTGATATTTTTAATGAAATGTTTTATCAATACTTAACTATGCTGTCTTTGAACTAACTGTTTCTACATCTGACCATTAAAGGCAGTAAATATATCCATTAACATTCATGGGCTATGGTTTTTGGTTTTTGTTACTTAAGAGTACCTTGAATCTGGGTTTGCTATCTCTGAGGAAACTATTCAGTGAGTTGGGGGATGCTCCTAAGGCACATACAATTTCCCTTTAATTGCTGAAAAAAAATATAAAACGGAAAGACCAAAAATTTATTTTCAATATTACCTGGCTAAACGAGTAACAAAAGATCATTTCACATGACAATATATCTTGAGCCAGAAGGAACTCAGTGGTGATCTAACCCAGTCTCCTAATTTTACATTTGAAGGAACTGAGGAACAGAAAGGTTAAGTGATTTGCCCAAAAGAGTTCAAGTTGTAAGCGGAAGAATTGGGATATGTTGAACCCAGGCCCTCTAATTTGGCCTAGTGGTCTTTTCATGTATATCACACTACTGACAATAATTGGGCAGACATTTAGAGTTTCATACAATAGAAGACAACACAATTGGTGCGATGTGAAGTTTCCTGTGACTCCTGCTGGAGAGGAGGGAAAGGATGGTTCCTTTCACAAATAAGATTATTAACTGAGCCTTCTTTCTTTTTAGTTTTTCCCCAAAGCCAGGTTACAATTTCCCATTAGACCAAATAACAGAAAGATTTCCAAGGGCCAAAGGATATTATTTCGTTAATGACATAACTATGCAAGTAGGTCAGCCCCTTTCTAAAGTAAGTTAGATCATGAGGCAAAAAGTCTGAGAACTTTCCACTCATCATTTGTCACTGAGATGTTCCAATTGCTCTGAATTTTGTATATACTAAATAGTTCACACACCATTACTATATTCAGTCTAACTTGGCTACAGCAAAATTTATGTTAGAAAACCAGAACAGTGCATCTATAGTTAGGAAGACATGGGTTCAAATATATTTTCAGATACTTAGTAGCAGTGTAACTGGGAAAATCACTTGATCTCTGCCTACTTCAGTTTTTTCAACCATAAAATGAAGGTAATAATAGATCAAATGAGATAAAATTTGTAGAATGCTAAGCATGGTGCCTGGCACTTAGTAGGTACTTAATAAATGCTTGTAACATTTCTTTCTTCCTTTTTTCCCCTTCTTTTTTTTCCTATATTTAACAGTTTTTAAAAAGAATATTGTATACCCAGCAAGGTGCATGGAAAGTAGTACGTGATTAATGAAAGTTTGTTAATAATTATCAATTACCATTTATTAGTTATCTAAAATGTCTGTGAACCTAGGCTAGACACTATATGAAGAAAGTCATGCATACATGTCCACTGCCTTTTAGGAATATGAGCTCTGCAATTCATTTAGTCATACACACGCTTATTTTCTATTTTTTTTCCTATTGCCTGTATTCTTCAGATAAGCATATTTTTAAATTCACTAATTAAACACCTGCTTATTTAAATATGGTCTTAAAAGCCTATTCCTGATCTTCCAATGGTGTGGTTTTTCAGATGCTCTGTGACAGCATTTGTGCCCTATGTGTTGAGAAATAACATCTCTATGACTAAGGACAAAATCATAGCCAATAGCGATTTGGTAATTTACTCATGTCCTTATTCAAATGAAGAGATAGGAGAGTCTATAAAGAAAATCTAGGAAGGCTGTAGGCTAACTACAGTAACTCTTCCAGGAAAAAAAAAGTGGGTTATAAAATGCAGTCTTGTTCATAAAAGCAAAATTTCTGAGGGCAAGTTAGCTGATTGTGTTTTAAAGTAGCACAATTTAATCCAGTTATCAAATGAATCATATTTAAATCAAATCAGGATCCTTCAAGCTGACTATAACAAGAATCTGAAAGGGATAGCTTTCCTAAAGAAAGCTATTGTTCAATGAGACCCACTGGTAAATCACGTATTATGAACTATCATAGAAAAACGGTCTTTTTTAAGTTAGACACTGGCCAAGGTCAAACAAAGCACTTTGGCCCCAACAGATCAAAGGATGTGAATGGTTTTTTTTTTTCTGTTTCAAAAGGAGAAATACAAAGTAGTGTCAGGAAAAAAGTTCAAATAACTATAAATAGAAAGAAATATAAATTGAAATAACTGAGCTTCTATCTCAAATCCAGCAAACTGAAAATGATAAAACACAGTAACAGTGTTGGAGGGGCTATGGAAAAATGGGCACCGCTACTTCACCATTTGTGAGGCAATGAAACAATCCGACTGTTCTGGAAAACAATTGGGAACTATGAAAGAATAGTGAATGAACTCTTCATACCCTTTGACCCAATGAAACCACTATAAGGCACATAGCCCAAGGAGGTCATGGATATAAGGAAAGGTCCTATATGTAACAAATTATTAATAGCAGCACTTTTATGGAAGCAAAAAACTGAAAACAAAGTGTGTACTCATCAACTGGGATGGCTGAAAAAAATATGATATATGAATGCAAAAGAATATGTTGTTTTAGGGATTTTTTCACATCACATCCATTTCTTGACTTATTCCTGTTCCTCCCCTTCCCTAAATCAAGTCATCTCTCTTAACAGAAATCCTAGCAGTTTTATTGGATATTGGATTATTGAGTTCAATTGTTTATGATTCTTATCTGATCCGTTCCACAGATCTATTTTTTTTAACCAGCACCAAAGAGCAATGCTTAGTGCTTTACAATATTAGCTGATGTCTGGAAGTGTTAGTTTCCTTTTATTGTTATTTTTAAACATTATTTTTTCCATTGAGATTCTAGACCTTTTATTCTTACAAAAGAATTTTGTACTTTCTAAGATCTTGGGATCGTGTATCTTAAAAGAGACTGAAGAAGAGATAGAGTCCAACTCCCTAATTTTACAGATAAAGAAATTGTGATCCTTTTTTTTCTCTACAAAGTACTTGCTCTCTTTACTTTGGTAGTTTGAATAGCATAACATTGAATCCATCAATTATCTTAGGTACTATCAATATTTTTCTTTTATTAACACTGCCCGAATATGGGCAATGAATATCTCTCCAATTATTTTAGTCGTCTTTTTTCTTTTCTTTTTTTAAATATAAATTTATTTATTTTCACTTTTCAACATTCACTTCCACAAGATTCTGAATTCCAAATTTTCTCCCCATTTCTCCCCTCCCCCCACCCCAGGACAGCATGCGTTTTGATTACCCCTTCCTCCAATCTGCCTTCCCTTCTATTACCCCCACCCCATTCTCTTATCCCCTTCCCTTCTGTTTTCCTGTAGAGCAAGATAGATTTCTATACCCCATTGCCTGTGTATCTTATTTCCCAGTTGCATGTAAAAACAATTTTTGACATTCATTTTTAAAGCCTTCAGTTCCACATTCTCTCCCTTCCCCCCCACCCTCACTGAGAAAGCAAACAATTCAATATAGGTTATACATGTGTAGTCATGAAAAATACTTCTTCCATAACAGTCATGTTGTGAAAGACTAACTATATTACCCTCTATCCTGTCCCACTCTCCATTTATTCTATTCTCTCCTTTGACCTGTCCCTCTACAAAAGTGTTTGCTTCTGATCACCCCTTCTCCCAATCTGCTCTCCCTTCTATTATCTCCCCTCTCATCCTCTTGCCCCCTGCTTTCCTGTAGGGTAAGATAGATTTCCATATTCAGTTGAGTGTGTATGTTATTGCCTTCTTAAGCCAAATCCAATGAGAGTAAGGCTCACTATTCCCTCTCACCTCTCTCCTCTTCTCCTCCATTGTAAAAGGGTTTTTTTTGCCTCTTTTATGTGAGGTGATTTGCTACATTTGACTTCTCCCTTTCTCTTTCTCCCAGTACATTCCTCTCAACATTTAATTTTATTTTTTAGGTATCATCCCTTCATATTGAGCTCACTTTGTGCCCTCTGTCTACATATATACATACACACACATGCACACATATATACATATTAAACATACATAAATACATACATATGCACGCATACTTATATATGCATACATATACATACACATACATATGTGCATGTGTGTGTGTATGTGTACATACATACATACATACATACATACAATCCCTCTAACTACCCTAATACTGAGATAGGTCTCTTGAGTTACAGATATCATCTTTCCATGTAGGAATACAAACAGTTGAACTTTAATAAGTCCCTTATGGCTTCTATTTCCTGTTTATGTGTTCATGCTTCTCTTGAGTCCTGTATTTGAAAGTCAGAGTTTTCTATTGAGCTCTGGTCTTTTCAACAAGAATGCTTGGAAGTCCTCTATGTCACTTAAATTTCTTTTTTTTCTCCTGAAATATTATACTCAATTTTGTTGGGTGTATGATTCTTGGTTTTAATCCTATCTCCTTTGACCTCTGGAATATCATAATCCAAGCCCTCTGATCCCTTAGTGTAGAAGCTGCTAAATCTTGTGTTATCCTGATTGTGTTTCCACAATATTCAAATTGTTTCATTCTAGCAACTTGCAATATTTTCTCCTTGATGTGGGAATTCTAAAATTTAGCTACTATATTCCTAGGAGTTTTCCTTTTGGGATCTCTTTCGGGAGGCAAATGGTGGATTCTTTCCATTTCTATTTTACCGTCTGGTTCTAGAATATCAGGATAGTTTTCCATGATAATTTCTTGAAAGATGATATCTAGGCTCTTTTTTTTTTTATCATGCCTTTCAGGTAGTCCAGTAATTTTTAAATTATCTCTCCTGGATCTATTTTCCAGGTCAGTTGTTTTTCCAGTGAGATAGTTCACATTGTCTTCTATTTTTTCATTCTTTTGGTTTTGTTTTATAATTTCTTGATTTCTCATAAAGTCATTAGCTTCCATTTGTCCCGTTCTAATTTTTAAGGAATTATTTTCTTCAGTGGTCTTTTGGACCTCCTTTTCCATTTGGCCTATTCTGCTTTTCAAGGCATTCTTCTTTTCATTGGCTTTTTGTATCTCTTTTGCCATTTGGGTTAGCCTATTTCTAAAGGTGTTATTTTCTTCAGCATTTTGTGGGGTCTCCTTCAGCAAACTGTTGACTCATTTTTCATGATATTCTTGCATCACTCTCATTTCTCTTCTCAATTTTTCCTCCACTTCTCTACTCGATTTTCAAAATCCTTTTTGAGCTCTTCCATGGCCTGAGACCATTTCATATTTTTCTTGGAGGCTTTGGATGTAGGAGCCTTGACCTTGTTGTCTTCCTCATCAGTAAGTATATAAGAAAATATCTTTCCACCAAGAAAGTAACCTTCTATAGTCTTATTCTTTTTCCCCTGTTTACTCATTTTCCCAGCCAATTATTTGACTTTTGAGCTCTTTGTTAAGTGGAAGATTTATTGCCCCAAGTTTTAGGGGTTTTGTGCAGCTATTTTCAGAAATACCTCTAGAGATCTATAAATTTTCAGTTCCTCCAAAGTGGTAGGATCAAAAGAGAGGTGTTTACTCCTCTCCTGGCCTGCACTCTGATCCATGAGCAACCACAAGCACTCTTTTCTGCCCTGGAACTGCAAGAGGTGTTGCCTCTCCACAGCTGTAACAAGCTCTGACATGCCAATGCTCCTTCTCACCCCAGGACTGCCACCCTGGACTGCCACTCAGATCAGCCACTTGGTTCTCCTATCATCTGTAGACCTAGAGCTCCAGAAGTAGCCACCACTCCAGAAGCAGCCACTGCTGCGGCAGTGATTGCTGCCACCCTGGGGCTAGGGCTATAGCAGGACCATGTTCCTTTTTCACCCAGGTGAAAGAGCTTTCCCACTGACCTTTGAAGCTGTCTTTGGCATTTGTGGGTTAAAAAGTCTGGAAACTGCCACAGTTACCAGTGATTCAGTGCCCTGAGGCCTACTGCAGTCCCATCTGTGCCAGCGAGGCCCAAGTTGGGCTGTACTCCACACCAAGCATGGGGCAATAGACCCTTCCTGTCAGCCTTCTGGATTGTCTTGGGCTGAAAATCTGTTTCACTGTCATTTTGTGGCTTCTGCTGCTTTAGAATTTGTTTAGAGTCATTTTTACAGGTGTTTCAAAGGGTTTTCATCTTTTTTTTTCCTTCAAGACTGTTATGTATTTGCATTTTTACAAGAGTGTGTTTCCATAAATTGGCACCCAGATATTTTATTCATTTTATAGTCCTTTTGTCATCCTTTCTAGTCTTCCTTTGAAAAAAAGCCCTTTCAAAAGGCTTCCTTTTCCGTTGTTTCCTGAACTTTGTTATTGATAGACATGCTAATGATTTTCTTGATTAATTTTGTATGTTGACAATTTGCTAACGCTAGAAATTGTATTAATTGTTGTTGTTGTTTGTTGTTCTTTTACTGGTTTTCTAAATAAGCTACCATGCCATCTGCAAATAGGGCTAAATTTGTCTCCTTTGCTAATATTTATAACTTTAGTATTTTTCTTTTCTTACTGCTATTATCAGTATTTTTAGAATTATGCCAGATAATGGTAGGGGCATCATTGCTTTACTTTTTATTTATTTTAGGTAGCTAGATGATATGGGGTAGAGAATGTTGGACTTCAAATCTGGAAGACCTGGAATTCAGGTCTTGTCTCAGATATTTACCTAGTGTGAAGCCTGAGCAAGTCATTTAAATTCTCTCAGCCTCAATTAATGAGAGTGATAATAGCACATAGGAGCACTGCTAGGTGGCCCAGTGGGTAGAGTGCCAAACTGTGAATCAGGAAGACTCATTTTTCTGAGTTCAAATCTGACCTCAGACATTTACTAGCTGTCTGACCCTGCGCAAGTAACTTAACCTTGTTTGCCTCAGTTTGCTCATATGTAAAATGAGCTGGAGAAGGAAATAGTAAGTCACTCAAGTATCTTTGTCAAGAAAATCCCAAATGAGGTCACAAAGAGTCAAATAGAACTGAAGGACAACAACAATAGTATCTACTTCACAGGGTTATTGTGAGTATTAAATGAGATATGTCAAGACATATAAACTGCTGTGGAAACCTTAGAGCATAATAAAAAAAAATAGCTGCAACTACTAATTTTATTTGAAAAGTACATACATTTCCCCATTGAAAACAATCTGATTTTTTTTCTGTTTTAGATATGAACTTTTGTCATAATAAAATAACCCACTTTGGATCTAATTTTTAGATTTTTTAGTATAAATGAGCACTGTACTTTGTCAAAGGCTTTTCTGCACCTATTAATATAATTGTGTGATTATAGCATTATGTTAACTGTTTTCCTATTGTTAAACTATTCTTGCATTCTTAGAATAAATCCAATTTGGTCATAATAAATTATTTTTTGGGTATATTACTGCTTGCACTAAATGAATTTATGATATTGGTCTATATTGCTCTCTTGCTGTTTTAACCTTCCCTGGTTTAGCTATTAGGACTATTTTGTATCTTGAATGCAGTTTAGTAGAATGTTGGTTTTTTCTCAGTCCTTTGATAGTAATATGCATTGCAGAGTTACTAATCACTCTTTGACTATTTGATGGGATTAACCTATAAATCTGTCTGGACAAGGGTTGTTTGTTGTTGTTTTCTTTCTCCCTCTCTCCCATAGTTCTTTTATGGCTTGATAATTTAATTTTCTGAAATTGAATTGTTTAAACTCTATTTTGTGTTCTGGAGTTTTTGGGGGGAGAGGGGATTTTATAAGTAAATATAGATTTTAGGTGGTCAAATTTTCAGTTTTATGAATAATGAAGCAGCATAGTGATAGAAAGTTGATAGAAAGAAGACTTAGAAACAAGAAAACCTGAGTTCAAATACCTTCTCAAAAATATACCATATATGTGATCTTTGTTGAGTCATTTAACATATAAGTACCCATAGACAAATCTCGAAGATTAAAAGTTACAAAGAATTTGCTATTATCCGTTGGTAAAAGGGGTTTCCTCACCAGGAATTCCCTATACTGCTGAAATCACATATCTGGACCAAAATAATATGCTTTGTATAATTACTTTTACTTTTCCTTCTTTATTGTGATTTCATTCTGTTCATTTTTATTTTTATTCAGTAATTTGTTTTTTCTTTCTCTTTTGAAAATCAGTTCAACTAATGTTTTAAGAATTTCAGGAGTCTTTTCAAATAATCAACTTTTAGTTTTATCATTTCTACACTCTTTTTGTTTTCTATTTTATCTATTACTTTGCTCCTTCTCGAGACTTTTCCTTTTGTGCTTACTAAGTTTAGGCTCAATTAATTTGATCACTTTAAAGTTTTAAAAATTGCATACTTATTCCATTAATCTTCTATTTTTCTATTTTATTGATGTATTTTTGCAGAGATATATTTTTCCTCTGAGTACTATTTAGCTATTTGCCATAAATCTGGGTATATTCTCTTATCATTACAATTCCTTTTTACATAGCTAGTCATTATTTCTGATTCTGTAGAATTTCTATGATTTCTCTGACCTTTAACCTATTCATTTTTCATGACATCATTATTAATTCTCTGCTTAGAGCCATACATTTTTGTTCATGTTTCTTATATAAATTACTATTTTATTACCTCATGGTCTGTAAAAGAAGTGATCATTTTGTCTGATTTTTTTATAATTATTTATGATTTCTCTGTGTCCCAACAAATGGCTTTTTTATAAAGGTCCTATGAGGTATTGGGAAATTACATATGCTCTTTAAGTTTCCTATTTGGAAGATACCATAAGGTTTTTTAGATCCAACAACTCCAATAGTGTGTTTAGTTTCATTTTCCTTTTTATTTGCCTTCTGTTGGTTTATGCAGCTCTGAGAGAAGAATATGAAAGTCTCCTACAATTATTGTGTTGCTATGTTTTTTTCAATTAAGTTAACTTTTCCTTTATAAATTTAGATGCATATTTTATATGTGTTTAGTATTGATATTGTTCCATAATCTATCTACCTTTAAGCAAATTATAGTTTCCCTGTTTACCTCTTTTGATATCTTTTTTTTTTTTTGCTTTTGTCTGATCATATGATTATAACTCCTACTTTGTTTTTAGAATCATCTAATATACGATAGGGCAGCTAGGTAGCACAATGAATAGAAGAATGGGCCTAAAGTCAGGAAGACTTATCTTGAGTTCAAATCTGGCTTCAGAGACTTACTAGCTGTGTGACCCTGGGCAAGTGTCTTAATTCCGTTTGGCTCAGTTTCCTCACATATAAAATAAGCTGGAGAAGGAAATGGCAAAGCACTCCAGTATCTTTGCCAAGAAAATCCTAAATGGGGTCAAGAAGAGTCAGATGCAACTGAAACAACTGAACAACAACAAAAATATAAGGTAATGTTGTTCCATTGTCTCATTGTCATTTCATGTATATCTTTTTTGTTCCATGTATGGTTGTGTTTCATGTATGTAGCAAACTATTGGATTCTGTTGTCTTATCTCTTCTGCCACTCTCACTTTGTTGGATTATTTAGTCCATGCACATTTAAGGCTATGATTACTAGGCTTGTAATTTCCTATATTTATTTCTTTTGAATTTATCTTTATTCTCTTCTTCTTGTGAATCAATACTATGTCCCTGTAATTAGGTTGGCTTACAATGGTTTGGTACTAGTCTATCCCCGCATATCCTACAACCCTGCTGCTTTCATTTAACTGCCTTACCCCAAGCTTCCTAACTTTACTTATGCTGTTCATTTCTCCTTCTTTTATTTCTTTTTTTTAATGTGTAAGATTTTATTCCACTTATGACCTTTTTATTTCTTCATCGATCTACTTGAGTTGTTCAAAATTATCCATTTTTCTCTATCTCCAATCTTTTATTTTATGTACTTTGACTTTAGGGTACTCTTTCCCAATATTTTGTTTTGCCCATCTCATTTTGCTTACCTTCCAGTTTATTCTAGATGGTTTTCTCCAATTCAACTTACTGCTTCCTTATTCAGTCTTTTCCTGTTCTGTATCTTTAATTAGAGTCCCTGGTATTCTCAATATGAACCCTGTATCTCATTTTTATATTACTACATGTGGGGATTGTTCTTTTTTTTCTGTTGCTATTCACTCAGAAATATTATTTCATAAAAGAAGCAAGATTGAGTAGAAGCAATGACATATGGAGGAAGTCATCTCATATATCTTTGTCCTATCTGTGCCCATAGTATGAACGCTTTCCACTCCTAAAGCCAGGTAATCCTCTCACTGGTTCTATATTTCTCACATCATCAATATTGCTCATATCATACAACACCGGCTGCACTTGGGGACTTATCTTCTCCTAGGAAGTGATATAGGCTAGGAGGGTAATCTCATAACAAGCAAATTTGCCCACAATGAAGCCCATTATGTGATCTCTATTTCCTACCACAAAAATTCATCTCTCCTCTCCACCAACAGCATACATGGAATGTTCTTTAGGGGTATCCTTTCATTTTCCTTTTTGAAGTGACATTGCCTTCTAGTTCCCCCTACCCCAAACCATCCCATCCATTGTGATTTTTTTTTCTTTTTCTCCCACAATCCACACACTTGTTGAGAGATTAGAGGAACTGATATCTCTTTTCTTTTTTCCTATGAAGCAGGAACATCTCCAGCTCCTCTCTGTTTTGTACCTTCCCTCTCTGTATTCATGATGTCATCCTTCCCATAAAAAGTATTGATTTATTAATTGGGATCATAGCACTTAGTCCACAAATATTAATTTAGTTATTCCACCTTCCCCCTCCTGGTTCTTTAAAGCATTTTTTTTATCTCTTGTTGATCCCTCTTTGGTCCTTCCTTTAGTAATATATTCAGTTTCCTTTTTCTAAATTATCCCTTATAAATATAAGAAAATTGACTATTCATTTCCTAAAGTTGTATTCATGTGTCTCTCTTGTGTTCCTCTTGCTAGTGCTGTTTGCAATTCTAAAATTCTGCTCGCTTCTATTTTTTTTTACATAAATGCCTTAAATTCCTCTCTTTATACAATGTACATCTGTTGTTGTCGTTGTTGTAATTATTAGGCTTGGCATTGCAGTGTATATTTTGGGGGTTCCCCTTTCCTTTTTGGAATGTGCTATTCTCTTCTTTGATATCTCATGCCTGTGTAATAATCCTGGCTTATTTAAATTGACTTTCCTTCACTTTTAAACATCTTTCTTCTGGCTGCATGCAAAATTTATTCTTTATTATTAAAATTATAAAATTCAAGTTGTTGGTTTTTTGTCTTGGAATTTCTCTGGTGAAATTTTTTTTCATTGGGTTTTTTTCTCTGGTGGCAATCTGCAAAGTCAATTGGTCAGTGCTTTGTTTTCTGCACTCAAAAGTTCTGGGCAGTGTTCTATTATTTCCTACAAGATGGTATTCACATTTTTTTTTCATGTTTGTGATATTCAGAGCTATTGATGTGACAATTACAAAAAATGAGTCTGGTGTTTGGATAAAAGATCATAGCCCTCTTGCCTTAAGTTTATTTCCAGTATAGAGAATATAGCTTTGTCCTTGCTTCTGTGCTACTGATTTCGTGCTAACCAGATCTCCTGAGGTCTCCTCCTACCCTCTAGGACATTTCTCCTGGGGCGAAACCAAAGTACTTACCAATTTCTTGTTCACTCTCTGTCCCCCCACCAACTACTTCAGGCAACATAAATTATATGGAAAGACCTTGCCCAGTCTAGCACATGTTTAATGGTGTAGTATGTTCCTTAGTCTGAAGATATTGTACTTTGCCATCTAGATGGGAGAAGAAGATAGGTGGCATTGGTGGTGGCTCATCACTCTACACAAGACTATGGTTCTGTACTTTGAGTGACTATCCACAACTGTCAGGATATATCATTTCCTATAGTTCATAGGAAGGAGATCAATGTAATCCGCCTGCCAATACTGAACATCTTGAGATTTCCCAGATATTAGGCCATATTGTTTTTTAAGATATGGTTTCACTGTTTGACATTCAGGTCAGGCAACAAGTACCTTTGTCAGAAGGAACATGTTATCATATACCCAGTAGAGTACGGCATCCCATCAGCCATGTCCTGAGCAAAAATGAATCTACTTTGTTATCAACCTGGTGAAGGTATATGATCTTGAATTCTAGTGCTCAATGGAGTTTGCCCTAAAGTGGCCCACATCCTCTCAGCTTCCTCTTCCAAGTTGCACTCTTGATTCTGGCCCCATAGTGTTGTTCCCTTGATAGTCTACCCCTCCCTGTCCCAGACATCTGAATCTCATGGCTATAGATCAATAGTCTGTGGTATATACTGACTTGTTCAGCATAATTTTCAAGGGCACATTTACGAACCAGTCAAGCCACATTGCGCCCCATCCACTGAGATGACCTATCAAAACACCTCTTCTGTGGAAGGTTGGGTGGCCATTGTTTTCCAGTATTGGAATCTCTTTCCATACCTTTCTCATTTATCTGTAAACCAGGGCCATTGTTGGTCTTTGACGTCAGTCTTCAAAGGATAAGCTTCTGTAACTTGCAAGAGTAGTTCCTGCTGGAGACCATGCCATTTTCTTATGTAGTAGCCAAGAAGCCTCAGAGAGGTCTGGCTTGATCCTCTCTTGAAAATACCATTTCTGCTTCACTATAAAGGACTCAAGCACATTTCACCACATTGGAATTGCTATCTTGCATGTTCAACCCAGAAATAGAGGTTTCAGGCAAAAGAGGTTACAAGTGCCCCTAAGTCAACCTTTCCATGGAAATCAGGGTCTAATAATGCACCAAGTCACTTCTGAAAGGCAATGTATCTGATGTCTTCCTCAGGGAATTTTTCATTCCGAGGATCACTTACTGTTTCCCTCATAGGGAGTTGTCATAGAATCCATTCTGCTTAACTTGGGAAAGCACCACCTCCAGATTCATGGGCACTTGTGGGTCATAATGCCCTAAGAATAAAGCTTGCTGCCCTGGGGCTTTCCTATCTTCTAAAGCAGAAGTTTGCTGAACTCCCCAGTCACACTGGGCTGCCTCCTTAGTCCCTCAGTAGATTGAGGCTAGCAGAATATGCAAATAAAAGATGTGGTGTTGCCAAAACCCAATAGCTTCAGCAGTCATTGGGCTTCCTTAGGTGAGACCAATATTAGCTGCTTGTCATACACTGCATCCTCTGTGTGTGCCCCACCTATCATATTCCCAGGAATTTCACTAGGGTTGCTGGCTCCTGGACTTCCTTAGGTTCTATTTCCCATCCTTGAGTGAGGAGATAGTTCACCACACTGACCACTGCCTCAATGGCTCATCCTATGACAGCCTTGTTGGAGCCAGTTAGTATAAACTGGAATGATGTGGCAAGGCAGCCTCTGGGCATCTAGTGATGATGGATGTTATGGCAATGGGCAAGTAAATTTAGACAACTCCTAAAATTGTACTGGGAATATGTATTGCAGGTTCTCCCAGCTGAAAGTAAACTTGTCCTGACATTCCTCAACCGTTGAAGGTATTAACCAGGTGTGTGATTTGTCTTGGGCTTATGCCACCTCCTCCACTGTATTAGTCATATCTGGAAAAGTATCAAAGATTGGGACTACCCTGTTGCACTAATTTGTTCATAGTAATCCTCTAAGATCCATCTGCTTTTGGTCCAAACAATGGATCACATACAGAGTCAGTTTAGGGCAATAATACCCGGTCATTCTCATATCCATTAAGTGCAGTTGTTTCTTTAGCTCCTCCTAGAATTCAATATTGTTTTATATTAACTATGCAGGATGATTTAGGCAAACAGTGAAGCTTCTAGTGGATGTGTCTCAAATAGTGGGCAGGATCCCAGCCCTATAGTCCTGAGAGCACCCCCTACTCCTCTAAAATATCTATGCCCACTGAGTATTCAGTCTGATTTGCCACTACTATTGAAGGTACAGACAAAAGTCCTGCTCCCCACCTGTAACTTGGCTTGGATCTGCACCCTTGGTATGGCCTTTCCTCTCACCTCTCATCCCATCCCCAAATGAGTAGGAATTCCTTTGTTCACTTGCATGATGTCCCAGTTTCAAGTATCGAGTTATCTGCTATAGATCTGTTTCTCTCTTCTGTTTTACCTGATGGTGACTTCTGGGTAAGGCCTTCTGTTTCCCATCCAACCTAGATGTTTGTTTGGATCTGAAGGAAGTGATCCCATCTCTGATGGTTTGGGGACATGATGGTTATAAAATCAGAACAGAGAAGAACTGGAGTTGGTGGGATAGTTGGCCCACATCTTCCTAATTCTCCCAATATTTTTGTCCTAGGATGCTAAATGTTTGCCTATTGATATTTCTTTTATTTATGTGTTGCTTTAGGGCAGCTAGGCGGTACAATGGATAGAGAACTGGAACTGGAGTCAAAGAGACTTATCTTCATGAGTTCAAATATGGTCTTATATATTTACTAACTGTGTGACCCTGGGCAAGTCACTTAATCCTGTTTGCCTTAGTTCTTCATGTGTAAAATGAGCTGGAGAAGGAAACGGCAAACCGCTCCAGTATCTTTGTCAAGAAAACCCCAAATGGGGTCACTATGAGTCAGACACTACTGAAAAATGCTTGAACTGAACATCCTTCACTTGAACAGCCAAATACACAGCTCCATCCTCCTTTACCTGTGCCTCCCATCATCCATGACTCCACTGACTATTCAATTTCGGGAACCTGGTTCCTTGAGCATTTGTGAATAGCTTGGCCACCCATAGATAGCTATGTACTTCTAGGGATGGTTGGTACTAGCACTAAATAAGGCCATCGGTTGGCTAAGGCCACGCCAGTAGGGTTTGCAGCATTGCACCAAACCAGGGATGTCTATGGGCTTCCTGAGAAGTCTCTAGATCATCATAAATACACATCACCCTCTGCATTAAATATATTGTCCTTTAAGCCACCACAACTTCATTTAGCATCCAAAAAAAATCTCTGGTGGACCTTTTCTGAAGTACTTCCCCTCTATCTCCTGAAATAAGAGCAAAGATCCACACATGATGAAGTTGATTACTTCTGGTTGCTCCTGGAGGTGGTAATGAGCTTGATTTCCAGTGGCCTCTCCCTCAAGAATAAGTAGCCTCAGGCCCATTTTTATCCCAATTCTTCTCTCCATTCTCCTTTGCTTTGCATGGCCAGCTGGACAGATTCATCACCTCCTGCTGGGTAGGGCCAAGATTTGGGGGAAGGGTTTCTTCGGCCTCAAGATTCCCTTCCCAAGGTCCAGCCTCCAGAGTGCAGAAAATGTGTTTTCAATCCAACTAGTTCCCTTCTCTCTTCTCTCTTCCTTCACTTGGCTGGGCAGAATCAGTGCCTGCTATTTCCTGTGGGGTAGAAGATCATGGTTGTATCCCAGCAGAGTTGCTGCAGTCATGGAAAGTCTCTTTCAACCTCAAATCCAGGCAGCACAGACCAATATCTAAGCTTGTACTCTCAGTGTAGACCCATGGGAGCCAAGCGCTGAGCTCAAAGTATTAAAGTTCTCCGGTGTTAATTCATAAGAGTTCAACCTTACTGTGGGCTGTTTTCTTATCTTGAGGATTTAGCTCTAATTACTCTCCCTCTGGCATAATTCCTTTGTTTGGTGGTTGGAGGGTTGGGAAAGGTTTGCAGAGTGTGACTAATCCAACTTGGATTTGGTGTTTTGGGGGGCTTTTTTGATTGCTGTAAGTGGTATAGTCAACTTCTGCTTTTTCATAATTTAAGACAGTGAAATGCTTGTGGCTCTCTCCATTTTTTTTCTTTCCCAGGACCCCAAGGATCCTTTTCACAACCTTATTAACTTTCCACTGGCTCATATGGCACAATTAAACTAGGGATGGAAAAAAACAGAGATCATTCTTCATTTCACCTCACTATCCTAGTACTTATCTCTAGTTGAAGTACATTGAAAACTGTTCCATTTCCTAAGGATCAGCTAATAGAATCTGCAATTACCTGCCACCAAGTTTGCCAAATCCATCTTTAAAAACAGAGGCATTGTGGCATACTGAATAGTGAGCCAAACTTGAAACTAAAAGGATCTGAATTCCAATTCTGATTCTGAACTATCCTGGCAATATAACCTTGAGCAAGTCACTTAATCTCTACGCTCTGGGCAAGTCTGAAATAATATAACAGTTTAAGGTTTGCAAAGCATTTTGCAAATATCTCATTTGAGCCTCCCAACAACGACCCTGAGAGGTGAGTCCTATTATCCTCAATTTACAGATGAGGAAACTGAGACAGATGGAGGTTAAGTGACTTGCCCAGGATCACACAACTAGTAAGTGTCTGAAACCACATTCAAATCATGTCCTCCTGACTCCAGCTCCAGCTGACTCTACCCACTGCACCAGCTAGCTGCCTCTCAAAGTTGAAGAGAAGGGGTCAAACTCTATTGATAGAAGGAATGTCCTCACCTGGGAGCTCCTCATACCAATGAAATCATAGGTCTAGTACCTATTCTTATTTATTATAGTATCATTGGTTTTGGTTTTGGTTTTACAACAGATAGAATTTAATAACTGAAAATTCATCTAAACTTGCTGTTTTATTAGAGAGTAGGGAGACCAGATGATCCTAATGTTCTCAAGGAGCCCTGCCTGCCCCTTTGCTCCTCATTCCTAGCACAGGTATTATTGGAAAGAGCTGTCCTTCTCCTTTGTCTGAGTTCATTGGACAAGAAAGTACACCAGTTATTTACTGATGAAAATGAGATAACAACAAGCCATGGGAGACAGTGTTGTTTTTCATTTTGCATTGATACTCTCTGCAGAAGCATGCATTTCTCACATTCATCTTCTCAAGGCCTTTATTGTCCCAGTATCCTGTTACAAATCAAGCCAGCCACTGCAGGCCCATGAAATCCCATCAGAATGCTGAGAGCAGTGTATCACAGTACCAGGCAAGGGAGTCAATGCAGAACAATAAGTATAATAGGGAAAGTATTAACCCAAAATGAAATGGGGACAGTGTGCTGCATGCCAACACCATTAAAGTGTCTCTTTTCTGGCTGGAAAACTACTGCACCAAATATCAGTGACTGAGCTTTATAACCAAGCGAAATTAGAGTGACTCGGCCCAAGCCTTGGAGATAAATAGCTTGAAGTAAACACTGCTATGCCCTTGCCAGCTCTCCCAGAATATTCATGGCACCTCTTCCCTTTAAGTAAGTCTCTTGCTAGTGAGCAGTTTGGAGGTTTAAAAAACAGTCTGGAGCAATGATGAGAAACTGCAAAGAATTCTGGATCTATGCCTCTGATAAGCATTTTTTTTTCTGACTTTGATCTTTTTTTTTCCTTTTGCTCATGCATGTTTGTGCATTATCACCTTTGGCATCAGATAATAATTCTCTTTTGACTTGTTTAGAAAGGGAAGGCTGAACTTATTTCAAAGACTCGGGGGATGAACTTTAGGGTCTGCCCTGAGGACATCTATTTCAAGTACCCTATCCTTCAGTGATTTCCCAGCTAGGTCATCTAAAGGATGCCAGTAAAGCAATTCAGTGTGTATGGGGGGGGGGGGTGCCAAAGGATGGTTATACCTATGTTGTACATGAAGTTCTTTAGATTTCCAGCTTCAATGTAATTATATATCTCCTGTCCATTATCACACATCCATCTGTTATGATGTTGCATCCTCCAAACCAGAGACCTTGGAGGACTTAACCCTTTCAGCTATTGAACTCCTTAAGGTTCACTATTCTGATTGGTGACTACTTAGGCAGCTAGGTGGCCAGAGTGGTTGAAGCACCGGGCCTGGAGTCAGGAAGACCTGAGTTCAAATCTGATTTTATACACTTACTAGCTGTGTGATCCCTGTTAACCTCCATTTGCCTAAGC
>CM053622.1:400802155-400821023 GCA_028646595.1 Phalanger gymnotis | reverse complement strand
GGGGGTGCCAAAGGATGGTTATACCTATGTTGTACATGAAGTTCTTTAGATTTCCAGCTTCAATGTAATTATATATCTCCTGTCCATTATCACACATCCATCTGTTATGATGTTGCATCCTCCAAACCAGAGACCTTGGAGGACTTAACCCTTTCAGCTATTGAACTCCTTAAGGTTCACTATTCTGATTGGTGACTACCTAGGCAGCTAGGTGGCCAGAATGGTTGAAGCACCGGGCCTGGAGTCAGGAAGACCTGAGTTCAAATCTGATTTTATACACTTACTAGCTGTGTGATCCCTGTTAACCTCCATTTGCCTAAGTTTCTTCAACTGCAAAAATTAGGACAATAATAGCACCTACTTCCCTGGGTTGTTGTGAGGATCATAATATTTGCAAATCACTTAGCACAGTGTCTCAGGGCACATAGAAGGCACTTAATAAATGCATATTTCTTGCTTTCCTTTCTCACATGGCTTGCCATATCTAGCTGGTCAAAGCCATGCGTTACTTTATATCCTAGCTATCTTCCCACCATCAGCCAATTCTCCACCTTTCATCTCTCAGATCATAATTAATTCTTATTCTTTAGCTTCACTGTGACTTTAGAAAGCAAAATAGCCCATCCTTGGCCATCTCTCTTCTGTGTATCATTGTGTCCATATATTAGAATATAAGTTCCTTGAAGGCAAGGACTGTCTTGCTTTTATATTTGTATGCCAACTGCTTGGCACAAATTAAGTACTTGATGAATGTTTATTCTTTCATTCATTCATTTGTACTGGAACAGACAAATTATTATCATTTGGAAACAGAGCTAAAATTCTCACAAAAGGCAATGCATCTGAAGAAATTTTATCCCCCAAATGAGTAGACACTGAGAGGCAAAGAAAACTCAAAACAAATTCTCAATTTCTTAATGTCATTTTTTGCAGTTCTCTCCTCCAAAATGCAGAAGCCTACATATTACAAAAAGATAACTTCGATATTTAAGTTACTGTATATAGCAAGTAAGGTGGGGAAATGGGACATTTATCCATATAATTCAAGTCAAACAAAACTCTTTAACCTCAATAATATTGATAATTCATGTATAAGCGTTTCTTTCCTTCTTTTAGGGCTTGTGTAGGTATATTCATAGATCAATAAAAGGTAAATGACTTCAAAATTAATTCGAATTTTATATCAAAGTGTCTTGGAGGTGAGGATGAATTAGCATTAAAGTTTTCTAAAAAAAATTTCCTCCTAAAGCAAAATAACCACTCTTTATTTGACCTTTGAGTTCTTAAAACCACTTGTTGCTTTCATTTATAGAAACTGAGAGTGGTGAAGGGAATTTCCAAAATCTTCAGTCAATCCCTATGATAATAGTGATAGCTGACATTTACATAAGCACTTTAGAGATGTGTTATTAGCTGTATATATTTGAGTAGACTGGACTGGTTTCCCTTTTAAAGGGGCAAAGAAGCCACCTTTCAGAAACTGCTTGGCAGGAGGAGTAGGGCTTGAACCACTAAAGAGGCATTAAAAATCCCAATATGTGGAAAATTGTTAGGCTAGAAATTTAGCTGAATTCCCACTGCCCAAAGGGCATCTTTCTGACCTGACTTTGCTGGGCAAATTCAGAGTCGTGAGCAGCATATTTGTATTAATGTCTCTCTTTTAAAATCTCTTGTAAATTAACTTATTTTTGTTTGCATTTTTTTGGCCCACAAATGTTTCATTGCTTTCCCTATCCCAAGCTTGAATCACTAAACAGATCTGAGCAATGTCTAATCTAGCTGACATATAGGGAACTAGGTAACAGAATAGATAGAGAGCTGGACCTGGAGTGAGGAAGGCCTGAGTTCAAATGTGACTTCAGACACTTAAAAGCTGGGCAAGTCATATAACCTTTGTTTGTCTCAGTTGCCCCATCTGTAAAATAATGGGGTTAATAATAGAACTAGAGTAGGAGGGATAAAAGGAAGGCAGGATCTGAGGAGAAAAAAAATTACGAGCCAGTTACCAAACTCACTGAGAAAAGAAGGGGAGTAACTAGGAGATCTGTAGAATAACAGCTACCACTATTTTAATTAGATGGTAGACATTAATTGTATGAACCTCAAAGGAAGAGAGGTTACTGAGTAATGGTAGGTAGGGGGAGAACCTGGAAGTAGCAATGCGGAGCAAGAAGCATTCTAACTTCCCCACCTCAACCAGTGAGTAGAAGGGAATGAGTGAACGTATACTGAAAAGGGTGGGCAGGGCAGCTGTGCTGTGAGGAAGATGCCATGTTTTAATAATAGCTAAAAGATGGAAAGACGGGAAGAGAAAAAGATTTAGGATTAAGGGAAGCTCATTGCCTGTGGAACAATCATTCCAGAAGGCATAGTGGAAGGGGTTAGTGGAGTTTGGTTTAAACTTTAGGGTTGAAAGGTTGAGGCATAATGGAATAAGCAACTGGGTAATGGGAGACGAGGAATTAGTTTAGTTTGGCTGAAGAGTAGTCTATGTGGAATGAAATGCTAGAATGGTAGGTGGTACACAATCCTCACTGGGAAAAAAGGATACAAGTAGAGAGCATTAGTGGAGAAGCACGAGTACCAAAAACATGTGTGACCAAGGTACAATGTTCTGCAATGGAGCACAATACGGCTGAGGTTCAAACATAGAACATGAATGAGCAGGAGGCATACATAGAGCAAGCAATTCATGTCTCTCCTGCTGTAAGCACACAGATATCTTCTGGTATTGTCATTATCTGCTCCCCTCTGGTCCTGCATAGTATGCAGTCTCTGATGGATCTGTAGTCTCTACTAGGCATTTCTCCTTGTTTATTTTCTGTGGCAGCTGCTCAGAAATTCTAATGGTCCCATGGTTTCTACTGTTCACTGCCAGGCATTGTTCCACAGGGCACAAGCTAGTGGGATGGGAGGAGGGGAAAGGAAGCTTTCCCTATTTTCAACTTCATGCTTTATCTAGAATCTTTAACTGGGCTACTCTAGCTCTTCATCAAAGGATGAGTAGGCTCCTTACTGCTCTTTTAGTTGACTACGTGCCTCAGGTTTTTTCCTGGCCCTGACCTTTCAGAAAACAGAAGTCCTAATAGACCCACTTAGTCATTGGCTATGAAGAAAAACAAAAACCTTCCTAGGGAAAAGCCCTTCCTAGCTTTATTTTTTCCCCCATAAGGTTTCTGTTTCTCAGAGCTTTAGCTAGAGTATGCTTTCCTTTTCAGAATAATAATCTTCACCCCTAGCCAAACTGCACAGTGCCAGAGCCTTGGTTCTAGCCTGGTTCTGAGTAGTCTATCACTTATCCTCTGGATCTCCATTTCCTCACATGTGAATAGAGGAGGCTGGACTAAATGATCTCTAAGCTCTCCTCCAGCTCTAATATTCAATGGTTCTAGAATTCTGTCATACAGATGCTGCACAAAGCTTTATGAGACACATGTCAGTTTCTATTTTTGAAGTAGTGATGCCCTCATTTGAGAACAGCGATAAAAACAGTAAAACTGTAATTAATTATTCTTTTTATTTACAGACTGCTCAGGAGATTCTTCTTGCTTTGAGCTTGTTACTTAATGGGAAGTGCCATCACATAACTGAAGTTCCAGTCACTCCTGAAGATAATAAACCAATACGGAAAAGTTAACTTATAAACATGGCCGTGGAGAGGGCATTTGCAGGAGGTAAAGGGTGACAGATTAATGCAAGAGGATTCCTTTTATTTTATTACTCCAAAACTGAGGAGGCATGGTCTAGGCTCTGAATCCACAGTCCCTTGTCATTGGGTGATGGATTGCTGAGTTGTTCTCTGTTGTAAACTGAGCTCAGTCTCCCAAAGACACTAAGAGGTTTACCAACCTCTCCAACTAATAAGGTGAGGAAACCATATGATGAGGTTAGGGGTGCTCGAGACCCCAAAATACCAACACGCCTGGTCCTGCTCAAATGAATTCAACCCAAGCTTTCTTACAGCCAAAGAAAAACAAAGTTTATTAAAGATTTGCCGTACTGGGTAGTCTTAAGAAATGGCACCATTTGTGATGCTCATTTTGACAAGCAGGCCAGAGCTAGATAGAATCTGAGTGCCTCCATGGAGGCAAGATGAGACATATACAGAAAGATTGTGGGAGGGATCTAGGGGTGGTCAAGTAGTCTGCGGTGACTAGAGGAAGGGTTTGGGGAGGGTCTTGAGGAGTCTAAGGAGGATCTTGATGAGACTGGGGTGACTAGAAGTCAGACCCCAGGAACCAAGAGAATGGGATTTTGTTGGGATCAAGGATGGGGAGTAGCTGGAGGCAATCCAGAGGTAACTGACAAAGCAGGGCTAGGCTAGTTTAAGGTAACAGAGATTTGGGCCTAGAGATGATGGAAGGCTTATGGCCTCTGGCTACGGCCAGATCAAGTGGGAAGATTCAAGGAGAGTTCAAGGGGGCTCCCAGAGTCTAAACCCCATCACAACTTTGGGGTGAATGAGGTCACACCTATGTTTTGGGTATCATAGAATCGTAGAATATCAAGTCAACAAGCATTTATTAAGTGCTTACTATGTGCCAAGCACTATGTTAATCACTAGGGATAAAAAGAAAGGTGAATAAGTCCTAGACTTAGAAGTGATCTTTGTCTAGCTCCTCTATTTTACATAGGGTGGAATTTCATCCTAAAGAAGTTAAGTGACTTGCCCAAGGTAAAAGCTGTTGAAGGGCAGAATCGGGAATGGAACGCAGCAATCCCCACTTCTATGGCTCCAGCACATCCCTGCCTCTGACCTATGTCATAATGGATGACTCCTCCTTGGATTTTCTCATGGATGCCATTCATCACCTGGGTCACACACCCTCTGCTAATGGCTAGGACAAACCAGATAGAATATGGCAGTCCCAAGAAAGCAAAACAAAATTCCAATCTTTGAAGCAATTTGAAATCCAAGCTAAGGCAAAGATTTGAGGGAGTAAATTATAACCACCTTGTAGTTAACAGTTAGGTTTCTTTATCAGGCTCAGGGGAGTCATGAGGTAGCTTTACTTTACTCCATATCAGATGTTAACACCCCAGTGGCTAAAGGGGCAGACTACCATGTAGGACTTGTAAAGGGGCTCTTTATTCTTGAGAACTTTTATGGAATTAAATTAAAACTCCTATCAATCTTCCTACCTTATGACATTAAAGATTTTTCAAGATTCACAAGCCCCAATATCTAACCCTTGCTCTGACTCTCAGTTGTCTTTTTGTATTACTAGTTTTTCTCCCTCAATACAGAGAATCATCATTTAAATTGCAGAAGGTGAAATAGAACATTTTATCAGCTGTGACCTGCCATTAAAAAAAAAAAAAATCCCCTTGCATTTGTGAAAACAGCCCAACTCTCCAGAACCCAAGTTAGCAACAGTGCATAGCAACAGAAAGTGGGGGTGGGGGGTGGGGGCAGGATAATGAGAGAGTATAATGGTGAGAGAGCCTTTTAAAGGAGTTAGGTCAGGGACTAGGTTGTAGCATCCAGTAGAACTCAGATTTGTGAATGAATGATGGCCTTCAAAAGGTGAAAGCTTCCAAAGAAAATAATACAGATGTGAAAAGAATAGATGGAGCCTAGATGGGCTATCTGTGAAAGTTGCTAATTGCCTTCCTGAGCCTAAGGTTACTGAGGCTTTCTCTTTTTTGCATAACAACTGAAAGGGAAATAGAAGAAAATGTGGGCTCTTTGCCGGTAATTGAATCCCATTCTTATCTATTCCCTCAATAGGACTCTGGAAAGGAGCCTGAAAGGTGTGTGGCACACCTGGTCTTTTGTTCCAAAGCCAAAGCTAATGAAATGGAGGTAATTTTTAAATAAAAATTGATTTCCACCAAGGGTTCTCACCAACTTCTTTGCTTTGCCAATAACTAGAAATGAAAATACCAATAACCTATCATTTTCAGCTTTTGCCAATAGGTCATTTCCCTCGAAATTTCTGCTTCATGTACTGAAATCTGAAAGAAGAACGCAACTAGATTCTGATAAAACCAAATCTAATTTCGAAACTTTTAACACTAGAGACTTTTAAAAAAAATCTATGCCTTTGTTCTCAGTTTCAAAATGATTATGAATGTCGCTATAATTCTCCATTTGAAGAAATTAAAAGACAACACTCCATGAAGCCTAATTATGTTGTTCATTTTTCCATCATCCATATTTTATCAGAAAGTGATATCATGTGATCTTAACTCAACTGATTTAAAGGATCCTACTGAGCAAAGTATTTAATAAGCCAAATGTTGAATATAATTATGGAATATAACTCCAACGACTGCAACAATCTGAAAATGCTAATTTTGAAAAGAACTTAATCTAGGACATTTATCATCATCATCATCGTCATCATCAGTATTTCTTCACAATTCCAGTAGAAGGGAAAGAAAGATTCCTTAAGAACACTGCCTGGAATCTGCCACTAATGGGACGAATGATAAACATGTGGCTTTGCATCAGCAGCCCTTATTTACTTAATAGTTATTTTTCAGTAACTTTAAGTGATGTTTCCCTTTGAAACACAGCAGCATTGAACATGTCCCCATCTGGAATGTCAGTTCTACACATGTATTGAGAAATTACAAAATGAAATGACTTAATTTTTTCTGCCAATAATTCCAGCATCAGTAATACCAATCATCTGGTGTTGTTTCCTTAGGTATTAACTTCCATCAAAGTCTTTAAAGAATAGATGAGCAAGCAGTTTGGTGGGAGTTTTCTTTCCATTTTCAGTTTCCTCTTTTCTCTTCTGGTGTGGTTCAGTTCCCAAGGGTCTTCTTGGGTTTTTTTTTTCTTTTTAAAGTGGTTTTAGTTTTTTATTTCTTGCCCCATCTGTTGGAAATAACTTTACAACTTGCCTTACCCCTGTGCAGTTATTGGATAAATTTCTCACAGAAGACTGAGAAATTTTCTCTCAACCAAGAGATAAAAGAATAAAATTACCTTAAAATAAAAAAAGAATAAATTTGGGTTTATAACTCAGTTCCTAGCTCCCAAAATCCAATTCTTTATCCCCTATACCAGTGCAACTGAAACAGTACACTGGGAAGGGTGTGGTAGAAGGGCACCAAAAGTACATTGTTCGGTACATTGTAAATGATTCTTTTCAATACAGAAAAGCTAGAATAAGTTGGAAAACCTAAGGCCAACAAGAATTAAAGTAAGTCATTTAGGATTACTGAAGCCACCAGATTCATTCCAGGATTCCAGTTTGGAACTCTGAGAAGTATAATGAAAGCAGGAGTAATATTAGTTCCCCCCAAATTTCCATGATATAGTGGGGTGGTTTTTCTTGATTATGAGAACCCTCATTTAACAGAAGAATATACCTGTATGTATATATGTACATGCGTATGTACATGTGTATGTATAAATATGTATGCATGCATGCATGTATGTCTCGGACCCTACATCTGATAGTAATTGCAATCAGAACTATACCCAGGGCAAGGAGACCATAGCTTTCCTCCAGGGTGGGTTATTTAGAAGGTACCAACAGCAATGCCCTGGAGGCATTTCCTTCAATCTGTCCCAGGCCCATGGTAGAATGTTGCAAGAGCTATAGGCCACAATCATTTTGTCAGTCAATTTTATTGAATAATTTTCCTATCTGACAAGAGAAGATTGGGAAGGTAGTGAGGACATATTAAAAAATGACAGTTAAAAATATAGCAATAAAACTTATTTCCCCCAATTTGTGAAGATATTTTCAATTATATCGCTCACTTCAATTGTTGAATCACCTGTCTTGTTCCCATCAAGTTCTATTATTAACTGGTCAGCTAAATGTAGTTTTCCCCACACTAACATAGAACCCAAGGAACATACAATGAAAGAGCAAAATATTTCATTAGAAATGAAATTAATATAAAATAATATAGAAACAAACTCACACGTTCCTTAACTAGTAACAATCTCCTTCCCACAGTGCTCTGGGGTATGGGGAGGTGGTAGACAGTGTGTCTCTCTCATCCCAAGCCATCACCTTCTCGGTGATGCAATCACCCTTTGCACAGGTGCAGTTTCATGGGAATGGAAATACTGGAAATTTCCCAATAAGCAATCGAGTAAGCGGTCCAGGCATGCGAGAAAATAACCCTGTTCCCCTCAGGTGTGCCTCTCTTATTACAGGTGTGAGCCATTATATATTCGGTCCGCAGAAGGCATGTTAGCTTCTTTTTAAATTTACATGTGGACTTCCAAACACCTTTGCATGGCTTCGCTGGAGTCTGAAGTCCCACAGATTGGGAACCACTGCACTATAATCAATCAATAAAGCATTTATAAAACTCCCAGTCTTTGCTAGTTGCTGGAAATGCAAAAAGGAAAAATAATGAAACAATTCTTTCCCTCGGGAGGATTACATCCTATCAAGGGAGAAAACATATGTGTGTGTGTGTGTGTATGTTTTGAGGGGAAGCTGGGGAATAAAAGGGAAAATACTTCATGAAGAAGGTAACTTTGAGCTGAAATTTGAACAATACTAAGGATTCCAAGAAGCAAAAGAGAGGAGGGAATACATTCCAGGAATGGGATCAGCCATGCAAGACATCTAAGCTTATCAGGAGGCCCAAAACGGGAGACTGAGACCCCAAGATGATTATAAGGGAGGATAATGAGTGGATTTATTGATCTGATCCTTATCAGTGCTTAACCGGTAAGCAGATTATAAGGAATGCTTGCCAAGAGGCCATACATTTGTAGTTCAGCTACTGGAGGTTAATTGGGACAATGAAGTCTTATGGCCTAGCCTAGCAACCATTTATTGACTGATATGGGTTGTGCTAGGAATGAGTATGTAGTCTGATTCCCCATGTGACTGACACATTGGCCGTTTCTAAAATTCAGTTTGTTGGTTTGTTTTTTGGTTTTTTTTTTTCCCACCACCACAACAGTACAATCAACTGAGTCATGCATTCAGTGTTTGGATTCAGGATTTTAGATAGTTTCCAACATCAGCTTACCCATCCTTTGAGTTGGGATTTCTCATTGAATAGACAGCCTCTCTATGTAGATATTTTTAAATAACTGGTTCCATTCTCCAGGACTCTGCAACAAAATGCTATTTCTTTTTTTTTTTCCCCCAGGGAGAAGGTTTTTTCTTTGTTTTGTTTTTGTTTACACTTTTTTAAGGTGGGAAATATTTTCTAATTAAAAGCAGAACATAAAATTGGCTAGAAATATTGTGTTTTCCATTCTTTTTGTCACTTTATCCAAAGTGTCCTCTGCTCATCATGTATGACAGGATAAGAGGTCAACTCACCTCCCCTTGCACCTATATCAAAACAATCACTGAAACTGCTGAACATGGAAATTCCATCTCCATAGAGGTGATGGTAAAAAACGTAGTAGGAATGGTCTCCTAAGATAGGTGACTGATATTAAACACCAGGAAGGAGAAGGAAAAGAAAACTATTCATTTCCTTCAGTGGATTCAGACCTAAAGGGGCTATCTCCTGAAGATAAAGATACAGAAAAATTACTACCTCCTAATAAAATTATCTGACATTAAAACTGTCCCTGTAAACACATGTTTAATGCATGCATAGGAGTGTTGCTCATCTCATGAGAAAAAAGGTTTAAGTTTATATTAAATCTTAGTTTGAAATCATTAGGCTATTATATTGCAAAGTGTATTCCTAAACTGCAATGCTTTTCCCAAGAATACAGTTTACCAATGTCTTCTTTCCTCATTTCCGGCCTTCCATTTGATTTCCTTGCTCTGTAGATATATGATGAATTGCTTGATGGTGTTGGAGTCTTTTTTTAAAATTTTTTTTATTTTATTTTACCAGGACACAAATACAGAATAGAAAAAAGAAACAAAAACATATCATAAACTTAAATATTGAAACTTAAATATGAAGTAAGAAAGAAAAAAAGCATGCCATGTGCATAGTAGAACATAAGAGAGGATTTAAAATATGTAACAATAAATTTTCATTTCAAGAAAGCCTGTATAATAAATAATACACCTTGCGTTGAGAATTGTCCATCTTTTCTTTGCTTCCTTATGTTTTCTTTTGTTCTCTACTATGCACTTTTTAACTTTGTTCTTTTTTCCCCTTCCCCCACCCCACCTAGAAGGCAACAATATAGTTTAGATATGTTTCTTGATATATACATACACATACAGATATATACATACACTTATATATATGTATATATGTGTATGTAGACATACACTTTCCCAAACATATTCTACTCCTGATCTTTATTTTTGTGTTTGTACATATCTCTTGTTTCCTATCCCTCCTGCCTCCTCTACTTTATTTCCACCCACTACATCACCCTCCTATTACTTGTCTACCCCTCTCCTCCACCAACCACCCTGCCCTCTTATTACTTGCCCTCCCCTCTCCAAGGATCCATCCTCTATTCTCCCATTCCCATTAATCTAAACACTCTTTACCTGTTTCTTAATTCTCCCCTCTAAAAATCCCTCATCCTCTCCCCCCTCACTATACCCCTACCTTTTTATTTCTTCTAAATTTAGAAGACTTTTATATTCTTCCAAATATATATGTATTGTTCTCTCTTAAACCCATGGCGTTGGAGTCTTAATCCAAGACCAATAAGAAACACGGAAGCTGACTAGATAAGGACTCCACATGTGTAAATAGGTCTCCATGTAATTAGGCTCACAAGGTAAATAGGATTTGTTTCCTTGAGGTATTTGGGGTATAGCATTATCATGAGCTTCCATGTAAATAGGTGGCTCCCAAGATTCCCCAACATCACCCTAACGTGAGATATAATCTCTTTGGCCTCCAGTATAGCTCATGAGCCTATCTATATTCTTTCTAGGAGCATAAATTGTAGGGTTGTTTTTTTTTTTGATATGCTCACCTATTTGGGGTAGCCTGCATTAGTCTAGCAGATATGATTGTGGTGTCTCTTCTTTACGAGAAATCCAAATGGGAGCTATGTCTAATCTTCCCCATCATGCCACCATTCATGCTGGCATGAGGGACAATGCCTTCTGTTTCTTTAAAGGGTCAAAACATCTTCCCACCTTTCTATCTGTGTTAGCATTAATCATACAAAGAATGTAGGTGGCTGACAGACTTCACATTTATCAGAAACTTGGACATATGTTCAAATGCAAAGGGGTAGAGTCAGGAAATAAATGATGCGAGTATTGGCCACTTTTGGTTAGCAGCCTGAAGGAACAAATCTGTCTCCTGCCCCTTTCTTTCTAACCAAGCATAAAGTGAGAGGGAGCTGGGAACAAGTAGGCTGGAATTCACCTTAGGAATTAGATGTCTTTAGATGAGCTAACCCCCTTTAGTCAAAACAAATAGTAAAAGGAAACATAATACCCAAATAGCCCAGAAATTCAAATGTAATAGCCACACCCATTTCCAATAGTCCCAGTCCCAACCACTGAGTTCCAATTACTACCATCCTGCCATGGCAGACCACCAGAAACCTGGAGAAAGTAGGATAGGAAAGCAGACACCAAGAGATCAGACATTTATTCTTAATCTGCACCCTCTACCCTTTTTTCTACGTAGTGTAAAAAAAATGCATTCTCATCTGCCTTCTCCTTCCCATAAGTCTCAAAACCAGTTCAAACCCATCAGCAAACTAGCGGATTCTGAGACAAAGTGTGTTTAAATATTTTTGGAGTCTGGCCTGTCTATGACAATACTTGTCAGGCACCAATTTAGAAGCATAAGACTCACAAATACAATTTTAAGAGAACTACAATTAGTTTTCAATGCAAAATGTCCAGAATCTGTTCCATTGGTTATAGACATGCTCATTAATTACTGAGGTTATTTGTAGATGATTCCTCCCTGTCTTTGAGGGGGAAAAATAGGGTAATAATATTGGCAAATTGGGGTCTGCAATGTATAGAAGCTTTAAAGTGTGATGGACTTAAACTAGTTTAGAAAAAATGTACATGTAGCCAAAAACATTCAACACTCTGAAAGAGTTTGCCCAGGAAGCTGAAATCTTCATTCAAATGGCTCCTGAGGAAATATAAAATGATGCCTAACTCTGCCATACCATTGTTGCCCTTGAATATAAAATAATATCAGATGTCTGTCCCAACAAATCATTTAGCAACAAAGATGTTTTCTCAGTGTAAAATACTTGCCTGTTTGAATCAATTAATTCAACTCAGCAAAACAGATTAAAAGTATCCCAGAGTCTTCCTCTAGGAAAATCTGGAGAGAAAACATAAACATCTTCAATAAAGAATAAAGTTAAAAAATTGAGAAGGGGAAGGGTTATTTTAAAAAAAACCACTAAACATGAAATTTTAAATAGTAAACTGAAGGAAAGTTTGGGTCTCAGCCTACCCAATGACAAAATGCTAAACAATATCAGTCTCCTCTTTAGACCTGATTAAAGGCACCCTGCACTTTCCATAAAATTCCAGTTTCTGACACACTGTGATATAGGATTCCTTGCTACTCTCTGCCCTGTCATTAGCATCCTTATTACAACACTCAGAAACCGTGGCTCCTAGCAATGTTGTCATATTCAACAAAGGGTACATTGTGTCTGCAATTTCTCCTCTGTGCTTTGTATATGCTCACCATGAGTGTGTTTGTGTATCAGAACATGACTCATGCCTTTTAAGTCATTCAGCAAATAAACAGGGAAAATGAGAGATGAGTGACCTGATTCAAAGTGAAAGTGTCCTTCATTTACTGGATGATACCGCTATTTGAAGAATGCACTAAGTGATTTTCTGGCTCACCCAGTCATGTTGGATGTAATATTTGAGATGGGACAGGAATAGTTGGTGTTGGGCTGTTTTTATGGAGAGCTCATTATCTCTTTTGCCAGAAATAAAATTCTCCCTCCCTTCCTCCCTCCCTCCTTCCTTCTCTCTCTCTTTTTCTCTCTCTCTCCCTCCCTCCCTCCCTCTCTCCCTCTCCTTTCCAGACAGCTAGTTATAGAACAAACAGTACAATGCTCTACCTCTGGAGTCAGAGGGTCTACCCAGGTACCCAGCAACTTCTGATGCTTACTCCCTATGAGATCTTGAGCCAATCACCTCTCTGGAACTCATGGTCCTCATCTATAAAAGGGGAAGTTTAAACTAGGTCACCTCTGAGATCCTATCTCACTCCAGATCTATGATCTTATGATTTTCTTTTGTAATATGTGTTCAAGGCTAATAGATACCAGAAATTAGTCAATAAACTTACGTTTTGATACCGACTTAGTCCTCTTTGGTGAGTGTGTATCCATTTGTACATGATACTCTGTGTGTGTGTGTGTGTGTGTGTGTGTGTGTGTTGGGGCAGGCGGAAAGAGGTGATCTAGTCTATGTGTTCCTGAAATCAGTAGCCAAGGCAACATCAATATTGTCTAAAGTGCTTGCCACAAGGTAAGAGCTCAATATTCTTCTTCACCATCCTTTCTCACCGAATATGACTTAGAAAGTATTTAGGAGAAAATAACTAGTGGCCTGGGGTGATGGCCAAGTCTAAGGTGATCAGCATCCTTAAAATGCACACTTAAGCATGACTTACTGGTCAGGGGAGGGGAGAGGGAAATGGATATTTTAGAAAATAAAAGTGATATAAAAATTAAATTGGGGCAGCTAGGTGGCACAGTGGTTAGAGTGTTGGGCATGGAGGCAAGAAGACTCATCTTCCTGAATTCAAATCTGCCCTCAGATACTGACTACCTGTGTGACCCTGGGCAAGACACTTAACCCTGTTTACCTCAGTTCCTCCTCTGTAAAATAAGCTAGAGGAAAAATGGCAAACTATTCTATTATCTTTGCCAAGAAAACCCCAAATGAAGTCATGAAGAGTTGGACACCACTGAAGTAATTCAACATCAACAAAATATGTATATGTATATATATTTAAAAAATAAAATACATGTATACTTATATTTATTTTAGTACTTTATCCTTCTCCAAGCATGTCCAGAGAGGTACTGATTATCTCATTCAATCCTTAGATTGTCCCTGTAAGACAGAGATTATCCACATTTGCTGTCAGATAATAGAATAGGCAGATAGATTAATGAAGTGGAGAGGGAGAATAGGCATTCCTTATTATTTCCTTCCAGAAATTCTGCCTTGGATTATAGA
The DNA here is from genome assembly GCA_028646595.1 of Phalanger gymnotis. NCBI lineage: Eukaryota > Metazoa > Chordata > Mammalia > Diprotodontia > Phalangeridae > Phalanger > Phalanger gymnotis. The sequence goes on along the minus strand of CM053622.1, from coordinate 400,806,957 downwards.
ATTAGAGACAAATAGCTTTGCAGAAGTCACAGAATCATAGATTGAACTCTGGACTAAAGGTTAACCAATCGAATCCTCTCATTTTACAGATGAGAAAACAGGACCTGAGACAAGAAATTTATGTAATGAAAGAGGTGGGAACCAAACCCATATCTTCCAAGTTCAAAGCCAAGGCTTATCCATAACACAATGCTATCTGTTGGTCAGTTCTAATAGTCAGTCAGTGAAGGGTAAGAAGCAATCAATCAATGGATAGATAGATGATAGATAGATACATAGATATGTAGATAGATAAATAGACAGACAGACATTTAGATAGATAGATAGATAGATAGATAGATAGATAGATAGATAGATGATAGATGATTGATAAATAGATGATAGAGAAATAGATGATGAATAGATAGAAAGATGATAGATAGATAGATAGATAGATAGATAGATAGATAGATAGATAGATAAGTGGTAGATAGATAATAGATGATCAATGATTGATAGATAGATAATAGATAGATGATATATGGATAGATAGATGATATATGGATAGATAGATAGATGATAGATGATTGATAGATGATAGATAGATGATGAATAGATAGATGATAGATAGATAATAGATAGGTGATAGATAAATAGATAGATAGATGATAAATAGATAGATGGTAGATGGATAGATAGATAATAGATACATAGATAGACATTCAGATAGATAAATGATAGATGGATAGATAGATGATAGATAAATGATAGATGAATAGATGATAGCTAGATAGAGATAGATAGATAAATGATAGATGGGTAGATGATAGATAGATAATAGATAGATGATCAATGATTGATAGATGATAGATGAATCTACAAATAAACAGAAAAGGAAACGAATGAATGAATGAATGAATGAATGAATGATAAAAAGGATATCTGGGAGCCAAGCCTAGAAAAGCAAGTTGACATGCACAGGCTCCTGAAGCATAAAACTAGAAAGCACAAAAATGAGAAGCTGCTTTCCCTTAGGATCTGCTTTTTTTTTCCTAGTGACTGACTGAAATGAAAGAAAAGCTCATCAAAGTTTCATCTAACAGCAGCAGTAGCTTAGGGGGCTGGGGCAGGCATGGAAGAGTCTGGGAGGAGAATTAGCAAAGCAATGCTAGTTCTCCCAGGACAGTATGGCCCAGGAAACAACTACATGGGAGTAAGATTTTCATCTCTCAATAAGAACTACATTTTCAAAACATAACTCAGAGTGTTACTTGTGTGTCTGTGTCACTGTGTAACAGCTAAACAAGGGAATTCAATCCAGGGTGATGTACAATAGAGACTATGTATCCCCTGAGACTGCTAGAGTAACTGTGAAGTCCAGGCAGGAGCCTTGTAATGCTAGCCAGTTGGGTTCTGGTGATTCCACTGTCTGGGTTAGTATCCTGGCCTGTCTAATGTAACGTGGTATCTAAGAAAGAGCTGAGGCTGCACGGAGTTGTGGGCTAGTCCTACTTGCTCCCTCCCTAAAGATCAGCTAGAGTCAGGACAGAGAAGTGAGTGGTGTTCCTTTGAAGTGTATTCTTTATACCACAACTATATCAGGGCAAGTGAGAAATACAACTTCCTTGATGCCTCACTCTCTTTCCTCACCCCAAATAGCATGGACTCCACTGGGAGGACTACTTCTTTGGACTGCAGAAATAATATGGATGTCAAAAGAAGTTGTTTTATTAAAATGGCTTAGGGACTTTTAATGACTCATTCATTTTTTATGACCATCACTGAAACTCTGAGTAAACCATAGTAATAGTCACTTACATTTAAATAATACTTAATGGGTACAAAGCAGTTTTACTGACATGTCATTTGAACTCCCCAACAAACTTGTAAGATAGCTAGCACAATTGTTATTATCCCCATCTTGCAGATGAGAAAACAGGATCAAAGAAGTTAATTGAGTTGCTCAAATGATGAGTGACAGAGCTCAGACCAAAAGTCCAAATTTAGTGTGTTTTCCACAGCGCTAGGCTTCTTCTATCTCATAAAATATGTTCCTTAAGGACATTTCACTTTAGATCAAATGGACAAATGTTACTGAATGAATGAAAAAGCATTTATTAAGCATTTACAATATGCTAAGTGTTGGAGATATAAGTTTTAAAAAAAATAGTCCCAGCTCTCAAATAGCTCACATTCTAATTGGGGGAATAACAACATGAAAAGAAAGTTTGACTGCAGAGTGGATGGAAAGGCCAAAAAGTCCTAAAGGTGTGTCAGATGGGTCAGATGGCAAGGAAGGTCAGATTATTGCATCCAGAGTTGGGAGAGCACAGAGGCAGAGAAAGCGGTAAGCCCTAGAGGAACTAAGAACCAGTGTCCAGGGCAGATGTTGGTAAGGCCTTGGTGGACCTCCATCTCATGGGAAGTGATAAAGTTGGTGATTCCCATCTCATTCAAGCCAACTGAATGATTAAGCAGCCTGGATGGGTTTTGGTTGTCCAGGATGTTAGAACGAAAGAGAAATGGGAATGGAAAGGGGAAAACAGAAGGATATTCTCTGTGGTGGTGGTCATCCTACCTTCACTGAAGAACTTTAACAAAGTTAAGAAAAACCAGGTTTGTGTGGCAGGAGATAATCAGAGGTAGGACCATAGAGTCAGAAAGTCGTGGATTCAACTCTGGTCTCAGACACTTACTGGCTGTATAAGCAAGGGCAAGTCATTTAACCTCTGATTGCCTCAGTTTCCTTAACTATACAGGTTGGTATATCAAATGATATCATATTTGTTTGTAAAATGCTTAGTATAGTTGCTGACATATAATGGTTATTCCCTTTCCCTTCCCCATAAAATCTGACTTAGGTAATGGACTGTTTTGCCCTATTAATGGTACATGAAGAGCCAACCAAACTTCTGTGTATGTGCAGCATGGAAATAGGGAACCAAAACAAAAATAATTTTTGTTTAACTTCTATTGAGTTGCTCAAGTAGACATGATCTATGACTGTCCCTGATTGTTCAGAGGTTTCTAAAAATGTTTAGCATCGTCACATCCCTTCCAAAGCATCTGCAGACAAGTAGAATATATATATGCATATATATATGCTTGTGTATATGTATTCTCTAGGTATGCATTATCTAGGTATGTATATATTATCTATATGTATGCATGCATATAGATACATACCTATGTATATATTATATGTGTATATATCTTTGTATATGTAACCTACAGAAACTACTTTTAGAAACAAAGCTTTTGCATGCAGAATTGAGAAATGCTAAAGATGGTTCTTGAGAGAATGTAGTCCATGAACAAATCAAAACTCAGTGCCAAGAAAATTGATGGCATGCTAATCCCTTTGCTAAAGCATGGACATGGAAAAAGCAATGCATAGAGTGATGTAAATGAAGTCTGTCATAATACTTTTAAAATCAGCATAAATGCCTGTAATGTAATGGAGATGGTTCTTCAAATGGTTCTCAAATATTGATTTTAAATACATTTACATGAATACTATAGACATCATTTACCATATCTCTAATTTGCTTAATTAGTATTATAAAATGTTTATATTTAAAAATGAGGTCTGAGAACCACAGTAGAAGAAGAAATCTAATAGATCGACTGAGATATTAATTAGAAAGGGGGTAGGTTGAGACATTTCTTATCAAAGGGGTAGAGCCTCGGTTTCCTCAACTATAAATAGGAATAATGATAATAATACCTACTTTTTGAGGATCAAATGAGATAACGTGTGTAAAATGCTTTGTAAACTTTAAACTTTTTATACATAGGGTGTGTGTGTGTGTGTGTATGGGTGGGTGGGTGGGTATGTGTGTGTGTCTGTGGGGATGTGGGGGTATGGGGGAGAGGTGTGTGTGTAGCTAGTATTTATATAATTCTTTAAAGTTTACAAAACACTTCACTTATCTTATTGGATCCTTATCACAACCCTATTATCATCATGATATGTAATATTATCTATCATATATCAGATATATGATATATACTATATATAATAAATGTTATATGTTTCCTATATCACAAGCTGCTATGCATATACTCCAGTGATACCATAATTCGTGGATCCTCTAGAAATAAATTCTATGGAAGTTCTTTACATTAAAGGGAAGGAAACAATTTGTAAATCCTGAGAAGCAATGTTGATATAAGTCATAGACGAAATAGTAGATTAAATGTGATGCCAATGCTAACATTTCCTAACACTTTGCCCACAGTAACAAACAGGTAGCAGAACAAGATGTGGAACTCATTCTACTGTCATGAAAGAATGCAATCCTGGAAGCGGAAATTAGGTCAGATAACCTCCCCCATTTTGCTGATACCCACAATTCCTTTCCCTACTGTGTCTTTTCCTAACTGCTTGCTACTACTTGCTACCCAGTTTTAGAGCAATTCAAACTCTGCCCTCCCACCCCCATCACTAGACTCAAAGAACCTTGGCTTGAACTTTCAAAGCTTCTGGTTAATTTCCTTAAGATCACAGCCTAGATCACATCTTCTTTCCCCATAAAGATTCTTGCCTTGGACTCCAGTGGTTGCCTCTAATCACCATCACCACATCTCTACTCCATCTCCACTCTTTTCTGGGGTACCAGCAGAAAAATAGGGTATAGCGAATAGAGCTCTTGACTTGCAGTCAAGGCTGTGTGACCTTAGGCAAGTCACTTAATGCTCCTCAAACTTATCTCCAAAATGAGGAAAATAATAGCACCTACCTCACAGAGTTGTTGTAAGTTTCAAATGACATCATAAATGTGAGTCAAATTTCTAGATGTCTTGGAGTTACATGTCAGGAC
>CM053622.1:400775622-400802055 GCA_028646595.1 Phalanger gymnotis | reverse complement strand
AACTGAAAATCATACTCTAGGTACCTTTTCACCAATGCGCAATACAGTGGAATTATTCCCTTTCTTGACCTGGATTGCTCTATTTCTATTAATACAACCTACAATTTAATTTATTCTCAATTCATGTTGAGCTTGTAGTCTGTTCAACTCTCCTATCTTCTTTACATGAACTGCCATTAAACCAGATTTCTCCCTTTCTGTACTTGTGCAATTTATGTTGTTAACTTCAATTTTTAGAGTCCAGTTCTTCCACCCACAAACATGGCTCCATCCTTGATTTTTAGTCATCCAAAACTTCTTTTTTGTACACTTTCAGTTTTGCTGATGTGTTTTGTTTTTACATTATTAACACAGATTACTTCTACCTCATGAGAGATCTCCTCTAATAAAGTAAAATGATTAAGTAAAACTCATTTGAAACTTCATGCAACATTTTACATCCATAGTACCCCTACTTCTCTATTTAAAAAAAAAAAACAGAAGTCTATTTTATTTTCCTCCCACCTCCATTAAAAACAGAAAAAACAACTTTCTTAAAATAAATATGTATTTATCATTCAAAATTACATTCAGATACCTTGGAATGCATTCCTGTGTCTCCCATATTATTTCTACATCTAGTAGCAAAATATCTTTGATAAGAAAGTGTGTTATTCTGAATCTCTTTCATTTATAGAACTATTTGTATATACCTTATTATTTAATTGACAATTTTGTAATCAGTTTAAAGATGGAGGTGATGAGGTGTTTGTCCTTGGACCTTAAATTCTAACAGACTCTGCTTGGGTGCCTGTGCCTGAACCCCAATTCCAAAGCACATCCAGTTCCCAAAACATCCTATCCCAGGCTGTCTCTCTCTAGCCAAAGGGCAGCCTGCCCCAACTTATCTCTGCTTCTTCCTTTGTAAGCAGCTATGTGAAACTATAGATTGAATTCCGGATGCTGATAATTGACTGTACACTGAGTCATAACCATATTTACTATTCACTAACCTTTCTAACATGTATCTTAGAGATAGTATTTTGTCTAACAAGACACTAGATGAGAAAATATTCCCTTTAGCCTGGACCAACAGTGAAATTAGTGATGTTTCACAGTAAAGACCATACTGCCTAGTAACTCCCCACCCCAAGCTATTTCCTAGAGAACTCTGGGTAATATGCCTGCTCAGTAGATACTAAATGTGCATGTTCCTTTAAGAACTAACCACTCCCTGAACACTCCCTAAACCGCTCCCTAATCCCACCCCCAAACACCAAACTGACATGTTTTGCCTTTTAACACTCTGTAAAGATTCCCCCTACACCTCTGTATGATTGCAGGTTCCCTAAGAACTCTTGCCTGCTGAAAAAGTGTAATAAATCTTTGCTTCCTTGACTTAAAGATTGCTTGTGTCCACGAATTTATTCCAGGCAGCCCCTTCCTGGGAATTTTGGTTTGGGATCCCTGCATCCCTGGCTTTCTTCTCCCCTTCTACATTTGTTTCTCCCTCAACAGAGGGGTATTATAAATTTCCACACAAATCAATGGATTTCTACACAATTTAATTGATAGTGATTTTATTGTTTAGTGACTTTGTCATTTAGAAAGCCAAAAGAATCGGCCTGTGTTATTTGATCTAGGTATTGTGGCTATTTCATGAATAAAATTAGATTGACCGGTATTACAATTGAATCATTGGAAGCAATAAGTAATTGTCGCTTACTAAGAATGAAAAATAATTGTCCCCAGAATACTTGATGTCATTGTAACTGCAATTCACAATTTGCCTCACTGCTGTGTGCTACCCTCAGGCCAAGCTCTTGCCCCTTACCTAGGGAAATGCAGGGCTCCAAGGAAACCAATCATTCCATCAAGAGTAGTATAATAGGATTTAATGATGGAAAGGACCTCAGAGATCATTTAATCAACCTTCTCCCCCCCACTCTCCATTTAACAGAGGAGCAAATCCAGAGTCAAACAGGTTAGGTCACATGTAGTACATAACAGAAATGAGAGTTGACCCCAAGTCCTGGAAGTCCAAAAATCCAGTGATGTTTCCATTATGTAGCACTAATTATGTCACCTCGGAAAACCTACCTGGTCCCCTGAGAACAAAGACAAGCTAAATAAGTGGTGTGCTGGTAAATGTTTAACAACCTCCTCTCTGGGGGGGGAGAGGGGAGGAATGGTACCCTCAACATATTCTCAAGTTTAATGTGCAAAATCAACATTTTTTCCATCTCTTTCTAAAGTCCAGGCAATCAACAAAACAATAAATCAAGCCTTGATTTGTGTTTGCTGATTTCTAAGGCATAAATGCTCACACTGAAAATGTATCTGCTTTCTTTGAGTTAGCTCCAGCATATCCCTGAGCTTAAGTATCTACAAGTAAAGTTTCAGTGATAGAAATCATCAGTGAGCCCTCAGATTCTGTCAAGGGAACTTCTCACCCACCTAAGGCCATGTAGGACATAGGACTATCATATGAATGCTCTATGACCTAGGAACTATGTCAGTGAATTAAAAGGCATAGAGGAGAGATGACGGGTGTGTCAGCATCTCGAGGTTTCTGTTTTGTCATCTGTAAAAAGAGGAGGTTAGGCCAAATGATCTCCAAGGTTCCTTCCAGCTCCCAAATCCTATGATTCTTTTATTTGATGACTAGAACCCTGTATTTATGTGTCTATCTTACCATATATGCCTTGAATTTGGCCCTTCTGACTGATGACTTCTGGTGCCAGCAGCCACAAACTAGGCTTAGCCTGAATTTGACTGAATTTGACGTGTCCCAGCTTTAGATCAGGGTCCAATCCTGTTTCTCAATAATCCCAACCATCCTCCTTGAAGTAGAAGCTTGTTCTTTTCTTTAATATTGATGGCATTTCCCCATGACTCCCCACCTCACCCTCAAAACAGAATGATGCCTTGTAACAGACAAATAGTTAAGAACAGCAAAGCAGCCCATTTGCTGTATCTGACAATGGATGCCTCATTCCAGCCCTATAGTCCATCACCAGGAGAGGAAAAGGTGAGCTTTGTTATTAATATTCTATAGTCATAATGGGTCACTATACTGAGTTCTGAAGTCTTTCGCTGTTGTCTTCTTTTATATAACTATGATCACAGTGCAAATATATACTCCCAGTTCTACGTACTTTATTGGGTATCACTTTGTGCAAGTTTTCTCCAAGGTTTTCTGAATTCTTCATACTTATTTCTTTGACTTCAATAAGATCTTAGTGTGTTCATATCCCGTAATTTGTTTAGGCATTTCTCAATTGAGATCTACTTTCTTTCCAACTTCAGTTCTTTGCTTCTTCAAAAAGTGTTTCCATAAATGTTGGAATGTACAAAAATGTGCATCTTTATTTTTACTCCCTTGGGATATATGCCTAGTAGTAGTTGTCTCATTAATCTATAATCACCTTTTCCCCCAGTAGAATATAAATGCATAGGCTCATAATTCCTGTTTTATTTTTATCTTTGTATTCCCAGAGAATAGCACAGTACATTCCATATAAAAGATTCTTGACAATCATTTATCCAATTGAATGGAAATTGTTAGAACTGAATCAATCCTAACTTTGTTCTCTCCTAGCCTGAGAAGCAACTTAGTGTGGTACAGAAAGGACCAACCTCAGATCTAAAAAGAACCAGGCCTGAGTCCTACCTCAGTGCCCCAGGCGGCTGAGTCTAAGTATAGTCAAGTCTGTGTTGGTGAATTACAATGTAGCACTCCCTCCAGGCTCACTCTCCCAGCTTTCAGGGGACTGGCAAGGTTAACTGACTAAATAGTCAGGTAACTAGGTAACTGACTAGCCGAGTAACTAGGTTACCCGGAGAGTAATGACTATTATTGCTCCCCTCGGAGATCTCAAGGTAATGCTGAGGGGTTGGTGTTTATAGTCCTGACTCTAACAAGCCCCCATTAAATAAAAAATCACACTCCCCCTCCCCAACTAGGTGAAGTCAATTAGCTTTACAAAAGGATATTTATTGAGAAAGTATAATAAAAACAGAAAGTACAAAACAACCCCGTACACACTCAAACTGGCGGTAGGGAACCCCACACATACACATACGTACACACACACAGTCTCTCTCTCTCTCTCTCTCTCTCTCTCTCTCTCTCTCTCTCTCTCTCTCTCCCCCTGTGTGTGTGTGTGTGTGTGTGTGTGTGTGTGTACGCTTGCGCGCCTGCGCACTCGAGTGTGTTAAATTTAAAGAGCAACAGCAATGAACACTTGAGGCCAGAGATTCCTTTAAAATTCCTGATCCTTGGAGACCTTTGCTCCTTTGGAACAGTCTCCACTAACTTCATCTTGGGGCATGGCATGGACAAGTCACCCCTTTGCTCAGCCAAGATAGTCCCTGGAAAGGCTCAATGTCTCAACTCATGGATTAATCCACTTCTGGCTGGGTCGAGAAGGCCACTTGTCTGCTTTGCGGGCTCCTCACCAGATTCAGCTGTTATTGCCACCACCACTGATTGACAGCAGGACAGATGATGGCTTTGAGGGAGCTGGTCTCACTGATCACCTAGACACTTATCTTCTTTGAGTGCTAATTCACCCAAGATCAGGAAAGAATACACACACACACACACCAAAAGCAAAGATGATGTGCTCACTAGACTTAGCTAGGTGGGAGGCAGGACAAAGATCAGCCAGTGCCACTAATTCCACATGACAGCTCACATCTGATCTTGTCTTGATCACTACTAGGAAGAAAAAACCCCAAAGGGCCGTGGAAAGGGGCTTTCCTATCTTTTTGCATTTGAACTCAATTCCAGCTCAATGCCTCCTGAGCCATCAGTTCTTCCATCTCCTTAGCCAACCCAAAGAAGTCTCATTATCACAAAACTCCAGTCCCTTAGTCAGTCATGGTCAGACAGAGTGTGGGCTCACCCAAGCCTTCACATATTGTATTGGAAACAAGCAGGAGTTGTAATGTTCTATATAAACCACCAGGAAGGGCAAATCCAAGCATGATCTAAAAGTCTGGACTTTGGCTGTTCAGTCCCCTCCTCCATTACAATAGTATCATAGACTAAGAGTTGGAAGAGATCTTATAGTCAATCCCATCTCCTCTGCTTGTACAGATGAGTATACTGAGGCACAAGAAAGGTCAAGTGATTTATCCAATTCTACACAGATAATAAGTGACCAGGGTGAGATTTGAACCCAGGTTGCTCTGATCTCAAATCCAGCACACCAACCTCCACATCTGGAATTCTTCATACCAGTGAAATCACAGGTCCAAGTCAAAAAAAAAAAATCAAACAAGCAACAACAATTTAAAAAAAAACCTCCTAATACAATGCATTGCACATGGATGGAGTTTAATAAATGTTTGCTGAATTAATACATTAATCAATTGATGAAGTTTTACAAGTCACTCATGGAAAGGTAAATAAAAACTGCAGTGATTTCTAGTTTACTTTGCCTGCCCCCACACTTGGGGAAAGACCTGTTATTTGGCAGCTGTCTCAGCTTGCCAGGTCATTAATTATCACACTTTCGAAAATACAAAACACTGGGCAATTGTTCTAGGGTGAATGTGCATCCTAGTATAATAAGTGTTCCAGTTTGTTCTCTGAATCCCCCTAACCCCTTCTGGAAAAAAAAAAAAAAAAAGACTAAATGTTATCTACGAAAAACAGCAGCATCATTGCAGTGAAAGTGAGCCTCACCTTCTCCCCTGGCTGCCAGTTCCTTCTATGAGTGAATGTCTTGGATCAGAGGGTACAATTCTCAGCTAAGGGCCTGCTCTTGGAATTACATAATCCCCTTGGGCAAAGTGCCAGCAGCCAAATCTGGCAATACTGAGTACCTGCTGAAGCTAGTTTCGTTTCTGTTTGTTTGGCTCTTTGGCTATTTGCTTGTGTTTAGGTGTGATCATTGTACATGATCAGACGCTTATACACAGATAAGCTCTTCAATCTGTTGTTGGAGGAAGGAGGTGAGCTACTTTCATTTGCTTAGCCTGGTAATTAGCTTGTTATTTTGGTGACTGGAACTGAGAGGTTCAGAACAGGATTTAATCTATGCCTGTAGCTCAGGTGAATGTATGTTTTAAATTTCAATCTATGTCTCAGCAGCAAGCACCACATAAATTAGTCCACAGGTAAAATTTATGAATTTGGAGATTCTGAGCTTGGTATATTTGCTGAGTTTCAAGGTAGTATTTCGCATCTGAGTCTCTTAGTCTTATTTTCATTAATGTTTCATATCCAGATGAAATTACCTATAAAAGACACCCCATAGACTTTGCTCAGAGTTGCCATTCCTGGTTCTGATCAACCATATGAGAGCTTTGAGGTCTCCTTCTGTCCATGGATGATGCAGGACTAAAGGGTTTGCACTTTGAGATGACAAAGATTTAATTCTTATTGGCTATAGAAACATAGGTGGCTCGGGATATGTGTAAAATGAATAGTAGATTGTTTTCTCAGATCCTTTCTTCCTTTCGGTCTACAAATTCTGCCTTTAACTGTTTTGAGCTACTTCCTGAGAGGGATTTAGGGGAAGAGGTGGCTTGCCTTAATCTTCACCCTCACCTCCATATAGCTGTGAGTATATAACATCTAAAGAACATGTCCTGAGTAGGCAAGCTTGAACTTGAGTTTGGGCTAACTCCTGCTTTTTTTTTTCCTCTCTTTCTTGATATTAAGTAAATGAGTGTTTATAATAAGATGAATGTGTCTTGGCTTAGTAATGACTTTGTGAGTTCAAGAGGTCAGAGCTGACTGGTGTCTAAAGAGGAGTGCCCAGCAACTATTCTAGTATTCTTGGAAAGAAAAGCTACCAATAAGAGGATTGCCCCAAACCTGATCATTTTACCAATTGTCATTTACCAAGAGTTGTTTAGACAGTGTGATGCTGAGGTGAAATGTAAAATGCCTAATTAGAAATACTACAAACTACTTTATATACTGATGAGGGTAAGAATTAGTCTTCCAGTAGATTAAAACCATTGTTATAAATTAAGTTACTAAATTCTGTTTAAGTAGTTCTCAATATGTATTGATTTTTTGTCTTTAGCAATTTTTTTTTAGCTAGATGGTGCAGTGAATACAGTGCCAGGCCTGAGGTCTGGAAGACTCATATTCTTGAATTCAAATGTGGCCTCAGACACTTACAACCTTTGTGACTCTAGGCAAGTCACTTAATCCTGTTTGCCTCAGTTTCCTCATCTATAAAATGAGCTGGAGAAGGAAATGGCAATTCACTCCAGTATCTCTGCCAAGAAAACTCCAGATGAGGTCACGAAGAGTTGAATATGACTGAAAACAACTGAATAACAAAATTCCTTTTAGATGTAGAAATAAATTGCTTGTCCCATAGTAGATCATATTTTGAGCCAAAGAGAATGATAAAGACTAATCACTCTTATTAGAGGCCAGGCTCCCCTGGGAATAAACCTAGTTTAAAACACATGCCTGGAAACAGAATAAGGAGTAGTCACAGCCCTGATAGGTCCAGCAGTGGTTTCTTAAGATTAGTTATGCAAAACCCTGAAAAGGTAGAACAGGGTGGGTCCATCTCAGATGTATTATGGGAGAGTTTAATAATGGGAATGTCAAATAAAGAACCTGTCATGTCAGTCTTCCAAGCTCAGTTTACTAGGATGCTTCTTACTTTCCAATAATGTAATTATCTTTTAAGTTAAAGAGGTGATTATTGATTTTTCTTTTGCCACCTATGTCAAAACAATAGTGTCACTATGAACTAATTGTGTGGCAGGAAGAGTTGAGAGTATTAAGCTAATTAAAAGTCATTGATGACTTAGAGAAACTTTCTTCACTAGTTGGTGTCCTATAATCTTTTGTCCTCTTTCTAGGTGTTTTGTTCTCCTGTGAAAAATAATGCCCCTACCTTGTTGACAGTTGTTTTGCAACACAAAAAAGTGCAAAAAACTGGAAACAAAGTGGGGAATGGCTGAACATATTGTAGTGCATCAATGGAATGGAGTATTATTGTGACATAAAAATAGCATAAGAGAATTTCAGAGAAACTTGGGAAGGCTTGGATGAATATTTTCAGAGTGAAGTAAGCAGAGCCAGGGGAATAATATATGCAATGATGACAGTAATGTAAAGGAAAAGAACAGTTAAAGACATCAGAAAATAGATCAATGCAATTCTCTCCGCTTCGGGGGTCTGATGATGAATTACCTACTCCCAGCAGTAGAAAGGTGGTGGACCATAGGTGCAGAATAAAGCATATGCTGTCAGACATGGTCAATATGTCAATTCCCCACCCCCTTAACTTCTTTATTAAGATGTAAAGTTTGGAAGTTGAAAGAAATTTTAATGGAAACTAAAATAAATATTAAAAAAACATCAATCCAGCCTGTTAAATTCAAGAAAAAAAATGCCACCATTAAATTACATTCTTTTCTTCTGTTCAAGTGCAACATGTGCTCCTTTGAAAAATCTGATTTCAAATACAGCACACTAGTGTCACCTTGGGGTACCTAAGCCTATAATACCTCCATTAGTACATAAATTTGCTTGGGGGATAGATAGGAGGTGGGGAGGGTAAAGATAGATGAATGAATGGTTAGGTCCCAAATGGTCCATCAGAAACTGAGCTCAGTTCAAAATCTTGGAGATAAAGAAAATGTGGGGGTAAGTACAGTGGGGGAGAAAACACAGAGAGTCACAGAAAGAAAGAAGAGGGATAGAAACAGATGAGGGAGAGAAATAGAAAGGCAGAAAGGGGAGAGAGACACAGACAGAGAGAGACACAGAGACAGAGATAGAGAGAGATTATGAAAGTATTAGGCTGTTGTTTATCCTTCTGTTCTCAAAGAAGACCATGACATCAAGGAGGTGATGCCATGACTTGGAAGTTAATTGGATTTAAGTGAGGAGGGTGATATGCAAAGTCACCAACCTCACTTTCTCCTCTGGAGCCATCTAGGTCCAGTGGCAAGATACAGATCAGGACAGTTGGAGATGGCCCTGGATGAATTGAGAGCCCTTGGTCTTTCTAAGCTAAGGTCTTTAACAGGTCTTTAACAGTTTGAGGCAATGAGCATTCAGTGATTAAGGCTGGGTAAGAAATGAGGCAAAGAATGGCCTCTATTACCTAGTCAAAAAATAAATCAATCTGACGGAAGACTCTCAGTGTTTCTGGCCAAAACAGAAACAATTGCTATTTACATTCACTCTGACTCAATCAGAGCACTCTATCTCCTGTCTCTTTGCCCATTTATTATGACCTTCCCAAGCCCCACTTGTTCATAATGAAAAGGCAAAGTATTAGGCAAAGAGTAAATAAAGAAGAAATTATTTACCAGTAGCAAAATCCTTTATAAGTTAACAGCTACTGGGATGTATGTAACATAACACCTAATGCCAAGCACATGCAGGAAATGAGCTTCCTCTTCAAGAATATGAGGAAAAAGCAGTCTTCTGTCCCTTTTCTTCATTCTTTCCCAGTCAGGATAATGCCTCAAGTGCAGAAAAATCCCATAACCACAGCAGGAATGCTTTCACTAAATAGCACCCTGCTGGTCAGAATGAATAAATGGACCTTCCCTAACACCTAACTAACTATCTGAGAAGGTAGTAAGGAGAATCAAGCTATTTATTTCTTATTAGCTTGATGGCTTGGGAGATCTGGTAGTTTCATTAATATAGAACAAGATGTTTGCCAGGTTATTTCCTCACAGATGGCATTGATAGCACCTATGGAGTCAGACAACATATGTAACACCATTTACACTCAGTGTCATCATTCCTGACACTTCAGCAAGTGAGTTCGTTCTTGTCAATGCAACTTAAAAAAAAAAAAATGCTTGCCTCTCTTGGTAAGAAAGAGGGAGGGAAAGAGAATAAGAGAAGTGGGTCTTCTGGTTTAGTCTTACTGTCCCCACAGAACCACACCCCTGAATTCCCCTTTCCTAAGCAGATCTCTTCAAGCATGACAACAGAAAAAGAAAAGAAACAAAGGTATTCACAATTATCCTTGTAAGAGCTGCTAGTCTCCTGCCCCTCACTACCACCCTCTTCACTGCAGATATTTTGGGACAGGTCATTTCCATCCTGCCCACATTCCCTCAAAAGACAAGAAAGAAGGAGAGAGATTTTAAGTGGCCACGAAAATCATAGAAAATAGATCTGGAAGAAGGGGTAGGAGTTTAGGGGAAGACGTTGATCTTCTGTCCTATTTCAGACAGCTTCTTTCTTATAAAAAAAAAAAGTTCCTTCTCAGCTGTCCATTTGTTTGTTTAAGATGAAGTTTCCCTGTCTCTTCTAGACCACAGTGGCCATTCACTAGCCTGATCTTACCAATGATCAGCACAGAAACTTTTATCTGCTCCCCTTCTACCCTATGCCAGTTTGCCCCCCCTCCATAGGCAATCTGGTAGCCACCTGCTTTCAAGGGTTCATCGTACTGGTGCCAGACTTTGTACAGAAAACCAATAGGCTTTATCCCTTATTATATCTCGGAACTTGTTAGCTCAAGCAGCCCATAAAGTCCAAGCTGCACTTGAGGACCTAGAGGGCCACACGTGGCCTCAAGGCCACAGATTCCCCACCCCTGCACTATATACAATGAGTACAACAACATAAATGGAAAAATCAGCCATAAAATAGCCAAAAGTGAAAGTAGAAAAATTACAAAGAACCATTCAGGCATGGCGGCCTAAGGAAGAATGAACTGGTCCAGGGTAGAAATGATGCAGGTTAAAACTTTTGTGATGATAAGCAGTGGGATTAAGACTGATTAGCTGCCAAATTTCCAGTCTACATGAGAGAGAGACAGAGAGAGAGAGAGAGAGAGAGAGAGAGAGAGAGAGAGAGAGAGAGAGAGAGAATTGAGTACCTGTAAAACTAGGTTAGTCTTTAAGTGTCTGAAAATAAACAATCAAAAAACAAAATTGCAAGGAACAAACATCATGAGAAACTCCAACAGATGAGATCTAGGATGAAGAGGTGTTTATTAAACATAGAATAAAAATTATAGAGGATGCAATAGAAAGGGAGAGCAGAAGACAAAGTACAAACTAGAGAGCGGTAAGGTTGAGCTGTTCATTACAACAGTCTTCTTTGCTGATTCTGCAGCAGAAGACACTGTCTCTCCATTCCCAGGCATTTTTACTGGTTGTTTCCCATGGCTGGAATTCTCTTCCTCTTCATCTCTGTCCCTTGGCTTCCCTGCTTTCCTTCAAGTCCCAGATAAAATCTTACCTTCTACGAGAAGTCTTTCCTGATCCCTCCTAATGCTACTGTCTTATTTCTGTTGATTATCTCCAATTTATTTGCATATGTCTTCTTTGCACATTGTCTCGCTGTTAGACTATAAGCTCCTTGAGAGAAGGAGTTATCTTTTGCCTTTCTTTATATCCCCAATGTTTAGAATATTGTCTGGCATATGGTAAGTATTTAATAAATTCTTGTCGACTGACTCACTGACAGGGAAACACTCCCCCCCCCCCCGAATGCTGCCAATCAGAGATGCACAGAATGAAGTATCAGAATAAGACAAGTATAAGAGATAGCAAGGGATAACAGATAATAGACTCAACTTAGAGTCAGGAAGACCTGAGTTCAAATCCCACCTCAGAAACTTACTAGCTGTATGATACTAGATAATTCACTTAAGTATTCTATGCCTCAGTTTCCTCATCTGCAAAATGAAGTTGGTAGACTCGATGGCTCATAAAGTCCCTTCTAGGTTAAAGTCTATGATCTTATGAATTACTTCAAAAGTTTCTGACATTTTAAAGTCTTCTGAGAGAAACCACACCACACACACACACACACACACTTATATCCTTTTTATTACACTTACAAAAGTGTAAAAAGTTGTTGGTTTTTTTTTACACTTAAAGATTAACCTAGTTTTACAGGTACCCAATTCTCAGAGCCATTTTCCCAACAAAAAATCAATAGCATTTTAAGATCTCGGATTCAAGTTCCTAATTAAAGATGAAGAGGTGTCAAAGAACTGGAAATTTGGGGGATGCCTGTCAATTAGGGAATGGCTGAACAAGTTCTGGTATGTGATTGTGAGAGAATACCGCTGTGCTATAAGAAATGATGAGTTTGGTGATGTTTGAAAACTATAGATAGACCTGCATGAAATAATGAAGAGTGAAATGAGCAGAACCAAGACAATACTGTATACAGTAACAATATTGTTTTAAGAACAACTTTGAGTGACTAAGTCATATTTTAAATAACTAAATTAACTATAAAGACCTATGAAGGAAGATGCTATCTGCCTCCAGAGAAAGAACTGATAAATAGAAGTATGAATGGAATGATTTACATACATATGTATGTATGTACATACACACACATACATATACATATATATGTATATATATATTCATGTCTAATGGTAGCCATCTCTAGGGTGGGTGGGAAGAAGAGGAAAAAAGAAAAAAATTACATGATAACTTCATTGCATATTTGGAGGGAATAAGTTATGTATAGTAGATTTTCAGTTTCACGTTCAATCATCTTTTTTGTTACACTATGTTATGGAAATACTTGTTTTATTTCATAAATTAAATGTTAATTAAATACAAAATTTTAAAAAAGAAGAAGAGGGTAACTTTGACACTATGCAAAGCTGGGACACAGAAGTCTCTGGAACTAGATGGGGTTGTTTGATCTGGTGGCCATATGAATCTTATCCATTGAACATTTTTCAAAAGAGATTTTGCCAGACCCTTTGAAATGAGTATCACTAAAGTTTGCAATTAACTGAACTTTGAAATGAAACTCACTGTGCCAGGTTAATGGCAAGGAATCAGTTTTAGGCTGCCCATCGGATGACTTCAAACTGAGTGACTTTCAGCATTTCCGTTAAACTTAATCTGAGGTCATCTAGTGAGCATCTTAATGATAAAATGTTCTAAGGAATTTAGAGAATCGTGGAAAGATATATATGAACTGATGCAGAGTGAAGTAAGGAGAACAATATATATGACCAAAACAATTTTTAAAGAATCAAAGAAATTAGAAAAGAAACCAAATGTTGTGTAATTAAAATCAACAAACCTGGCCTTAGAGAAGAGCCCAAAATGCATCTCACTCTCCTCATTGCAGAGGTGAGGAATTATGGATGTAGAGTGTTATATACAACATCAGATGCCCTCAGCCACCCCCTCCTTTTTATTCTTTATTATGAGATGGCCCATGAGTAGGGGAGGCAAAAAAGGAAATGCTCAAAATGAGTGTGATGTAATTTCCAAGAATAAGAAAATATTAGTTCCTTATTCATCTGTAGTATTATGTTCAGTTCTAGGAACCATGGTTACAGAAGGACACCGATAGATACACTGGAGACTGTCCAGAGGAAGGAAGCCAAGAGGGTGAGGGGCTTTAAGTCCATGTCCTGTGAGGATCACTCGAAGGAAGTGGGCATATTTAACTCAGAGAAGAGAAGCTTTCAGAAAGGACATAATAGGTATTTTCAAGTATTTAAAAAGCTATTATAGAGAGAGAGGATTAGATTTGTCTTGTCTGGCCCCAAAGGACAAAATCAGGACCAATGGGTGAAAGTCACATGGAAGTTAATTTGGACTTGATAGCAGAAATAACTTCTTAACAGTTAGAGCTGTCCAAAAGTGAAATGGGCTGCCTACAGAAGTGGCAGGTTCTCCCTCCTAGAAGATCTTCAAATAGAGGGTAGATGGCTGCCTACTGAATAATTTATAGTGGAATTTCCATTCAAGAAAGGTTCAGACTAGTTAGATGTCTGCTAAGGTCCCTTGAACCTTGAAAATTCAGTGATTCTGTGGAATATCTAGATATTCCACAACATTAAAAAAGAAATAATTGACATGAACAAGTTAGGGTTCATTCTTTTAGTAGATAATAGCATTCTAGTCTATCTAAAATATGCATGCTGCATCATGCTTCCGAGTGCTTGGGGGTGGGGAAGAAGGAAGAACAGCAAAAATAATAAATGATCTCTCTTAGTTTTCCTTTTGCCTTTCTTTTTTACTGCTATTTTTCCCTTGACTAGGTGCTCGTCCATGCCATCAAGCAAGAATATATCCTAGGGCTCCATCCTAGGTCCCCTTCTCTCTCTGTCCTCTTACTCTTGATGATCTCCATAGCTACCTTGAGTTCAACTAGCATCTCTTTACAGATGACTACCAGATTTATGTAAGAAACCTTAGCCTCTCTCTTAAACTACAGTTCCATATCACCAACCAGATGTACTATAGAAATGTTAAATTCAGCCTATGGAAAACAGAACTCATCTTTCCCCCAAATCTCTCCCTTCTTCCTAACTTCTCTATTTCTGTTCAGTATAACGTTATCTTTCCAGGTGCTCAAGTCCACCATCTCAGAGTTAATTAACTTCAACTCTTTCTTCTCCTTTCCTCTCTGTCCCCTGCATAAACAGTAGTCAAATCATGCTATTTCTGCCTCTACAATATATCTCCAATAGGTTCCTTTCTCTCCATTCACACAATTCCATACTAGTTCAGACTTTTATCACCTCCCACAAGGACAATTTCAATAGCTTCCTAATAGTTTTCACCAAATCTGATCTCTTCCCCCTGCAATTCATCCTTCACAGAGCTTCCAAATTAATTTTCCTAAGACACTGCTCTTGCTATGTTACTCCCCTCCTCAAGATTTTCCAGTAACTCTTTCTTCCATCTAGGATAAAGTAGACTTCTTTTGTGCTCTTAAAGGCCTTGCTATCTGGCTCTGGCCTTAATCTCCAGGCTTATTTCACAATACTCTGTTCTCTAAGCAAACTACTCTCTAGCCACATTGACCTCACACAAGACATTCCATTGGTTTCTACCTTTGCACTCCCATCTCTCATTCCTGGAATTCACTCTCTTCTCATGAACACACCCTGCACCCTGCCCCCCAAAGAAACAAAACCTCACAGAATCCCTAGCTCTTTTCAAATGTCTTCTCAAGTAACACCTCCTGCAGGAAGCCTCTCTAGATTCCCCCCAAGTAACTTTGTTTCTATTTTATATACATTTTGTATTAAATTTTTCATGTAGTTTCCCCTGGTTGAATAGATATAAACTCTCTGACAACAGCCACTGTTTCTTTTTTCAGTTTAGTAACCTCAGTGCCTACCACAACTAAGGGTACATAGTAGGTGTCTAATATATGTTTGTTGAGGGAATAAATGAATAAAAGTTTGAGATTCACTTTTAACCCAAAGTGTAATGAATTCTTGAAGCTTCCTATATAGCTCTATGGATAATCTATCCCAAGTTTGATTATTAACTCCACGTCGCCAAAAATGATCGGGGCAATGTGAAATTTCTTTTTACACAGTTGGACTTTCTGTTAGTTCTTACGAAAAGCTGAATGTAATTGAGTTCGTAAGAAATCCTGTAACTTTCTGTGGGCCACAAAACGGGGACACTTCTAGGAGTTCAAAAGGAATTTTCTTAAAGAAATATGGCAGCCAGAAAAGCCAGATCATTTATCATAAACTGTCTATCAACAAGAGCCTAAGCTAACTTTTAAAGTAATAGTTATCCTGAATGCTCCTTAACCTGGAAAGAGAAATAAATTATAAAAGCAGGCTATCATTTTATGCTTTTTATAGAGATTAGTGCATAGTAATTCTATTATGAGTACTTTAGGAGAGGTAGGGAGTGTGAAGAAGAAAAACTCAGAAGAAAGGACACAATATATGAAAGTTGCCTGTTCACCTATTTTATGTAATGTTGGAACCAGAACTAGACATTTTTGTACCAAGGTCAAGTGCCCTCCAAAGGCACCCTCAGTTGGGGGTGGGGGGGAGATGACATTGCCCCAAGTGGGAGGTGGGAGACAGAGACTCAGGGATATGGGTGCAAGACTACTTCTGGAAGGCTGCTGCTAAGAAGGTTGGGAAGCTGAAGGTGGCAGAAGGGCCAACTCCAGTGCACCACAGGACTGGGAGATAAATTTAATGCCCTGGGACAATGCCAGAGTTGTTCTGTCCTACTTCTATTTCTATGCAATGCTGTTCATTTTAATGGTGTTTTGTTTCTATTATGTAAACTTACCCTTTTAAGAATTTTCATTTGATCTTTTAACTAAATATAATTCTTTATGACATTGACATGCAAGGGTCAGAAGAATTTAAAGCTTTAAATGTTAATCTGATTAGGATCAGTGGCCTTCAGATAATCTATAAGTAAAACTCTTGTGGCACAACCAATGTGCCTCACTCCTGATGAAAACTTTATCAGACATCTAATCAAAATGTAAATATGAAAGATAGCTATTTTCATGAAAATGTACTTCCTTCATCTTACTCTGTCTCTTAATGAGACTGTCTCTCTCCCCCCTCTCTCTCTGTATCTCTCCCCTTTACTGGGTCAATACAATTCATTTACAAGGAGACATGAGAGAAAAGAATTGTTATTTGGGAATTGTACTTGCCTTTCAGTAGGTAGAAAATGATGTTGGTATTACCGTCAGCTTTCCTCTGGTTAATTTTTTAACTTCTTGTTTAGTTAGGTGGTTAATGATGAAGCAGTCACAAGTTAACTACTACAGACCACATGTCATAAATAAATCACTTTGTATAATCTCAATCAAAACCTGCCATGAAAGCAATGAGCAAAGAAAATACATTAGAGAAAACCACCTTCAGAGGAAAAAGTAATAACTTAAAATTGACTCCCTGAGGTTAAAAAAAACTCCACTATTTGCAATTTATCCAAGTGCTTGGAGGTGACTTACAATTCCCCAACATACTCTCAGATCCCAGTTTAAAAAGTGCTTTTTTGAGCTGTTCTTGCGGGATAAATTATGACTTCAAAGAAAAAATATCTCCATTCACAAAATGGGTCACTGACAAGAGCTTTAGGGTGCAAAGAAATTGTAACAAGCAAAGAAATATGGCAACAAGAAAAATGAATTTACTCTGATTTGACTTCCTCTTATCTTTCCATCGGGCCTGCAGCTGAATTCTCCTAGATGTATTGTCTCCCTCATTTAGAATGCTGAGTTCTTGGAGAGCAGAGACACAGGGACTGTCTACTTTTCTTTCTTCTTTTTTGGATTCACATAGTAGTTGCTTGTGCTTAGCAGAGCTAGTTGCTCTTTCTTGACTCTCCATTGTTTTGGGAACAGCACCCACTGTTAGGATCTTCTCTTGGGCTTGGCTTTCTTTCTAATCCCTGCCCTTGACTCTCTTTTTGGTGGATGGATTTCATTAAATTTTCCTGGGCAGAATAAAAGGACTAATGATGCCTGAGGCAACTGGCCTGAGAAAGGAAGGACTTCAACTCTCCCCTTTCCTTACATAGGTTGATTTAAACTCAGGCTATGCCTAAGTTCATTTGGTCCAAATTCATGTGATCTGCTGTTGAAAATTGAAAAAATATGAATCAATAAAATCTTTTCCATCTAGTTATATGTCCCCATGATTTTGCCAGGGAATGCCTCCAAGTTTTAATCATGCCTAATCTTACCCTCTAGGACCCTGTTCATAGAACTGTCTCTTTTCAGACTTTTAATCTCACAACGCACATAAATAATGCATTAATACTCTAAAGAAACATTAGTTTGAAGAAGCTCCCTCTCCCTCACTCTTTCCCTCTCCCTCTACTTCTGCCTCACCTTCTCCCTCTCCCTCTTTCTCTCCCTGCCAAGAAATCAAACTGACTCTTAAAGACCCAAGATTGGCAATAGAGTTCTGTACTTTAAGAACAAGAGTGAAAGTGAGGGAAAGTGTGGCTGTTACTAATTTTATCCTTGACAACTGAGACAGCTATAACCACTGGGCAACTGTGTCAGAGTTCAGCTACCATCTTCCCCTTTCCTTTTGCCATTTACTCTTTAACCTTCTGGCTTCCTTATAGTAACATTCACAAGTACCTGTAAGAGTCATCCCATGAGACACCTCTCCTCCTACCCCTCTGTTAGGAATATAAGAGGCATAAATCCTTTCTGCTTCAGTAGCAAGTACACATGAGCAACTAAACAATAAAATAAAATCATGTTTTTAATGAAGTAATTAACATATGCATAAACAAATACACATTAGATGCATAAACTTGAGCATTTTTTTCTGGCCAGAAGTATAAGCATTTCTTCAGTTTCCCATATAACATAGTAAGTTACTCTGGTCACCATTGCAGTAGCCCTAGCTCTCCTGCCATCTTCTCTATTCCTATACCAAAACTAGCTGATGACATGGGCTGGTTATAGTCCTCATCATAACTATATCCCTGCATCCCTGAACCTGAATTTGTGGAGGGCCTAGCCTGGCTAACAGAGTTACTATATTCTGGGAGTTATTCTATGTCTGAGGAATCAGGATAGCTGAAGTTCCAGGCAGGAAAGATATTGTCATTGGGTTTCTACTCTTTCTTTATTTGACTTGGTTATTGGATTGAAGACTAAGGATTCATCTTCACTTGAATCTCTATTTTCTGAACCATTGTCTGGGTCAGACAGTCAGTAAAAATGGTAAACATTTGCTTTTGCTGGGTCCACTGATACAAGAATCCATTCATCTCTACCTGCACATCTGAGAGGCCAACCAACTGACCCATAAATAACAAATAGAGTAAATTGCCTTTCTAGGGCTCTTGCCAGTCTCTGGGGTTATTTTGTAAATGGATTATTTTGTAAGTAGTTGCTGAGTCTCTCCATGAGTAGGTATAGAATAGCTTTCTGTCACTAATATGTTCTATTAACACCAAGATTTCCCAGTAAACTTTTGTCACCTTGTTGAAAGTCTTGACAATAAATTCAATCACGATACCATTGATTGTTTCTGGTGGTGCTTTTCTGGGTTGTTTTAGCTGTGTGATAAGCTTCTTTTTTGCTCTGGATTTTAGTTCATTCAGTCTCTCCATCCTCAGAGACTGCAAAGCACAAGTCAATAGACAAGTGTGGCTCTCATCCAGACATCATCAAGTAAGGTGTGAAGCTGGTGGCATAATTCCTTGTAGAATTATATTATGTACCAGGAATGCCACATGTTGTCTGTACTCAGTTTCCTTAAAATGCTCAGCAGTGTATATATGAAATGCTCAGGTTGCGGATCCCTTTCAGGAGGGTAAAGAACAATTCCAGGCTTCTTGATAAAAGCCAAAGCTAACTTCTCCTTTCAAAGAATCTGCCTTAGTCCAAAATAATGATTATAAGAAGTCTACAGAGAAATACTTCTTCCACACTACTTTAGCAACTGTGAAACCTTCCTGTTTCCTGGTTGTGTATACATTTGCATGTTTTATGAAATGGTCAGTTACCATCAATACGTTGCTTATGAACATGCTGTCTTACATATTATCTCCTTGCAGAGGTAAGAAGTCAGTGCAGAAAAGTCCCATATGTTTGCTCAGGTTTATAGTCTCCAACCGAGCAGCACAACTTTGTAGCACTTCTATTGAAGTCTTATTCTTAGTGATATCTGGGATATAACACAATGGGGAAATAAAGTCAGGAGCTTTGATTTCAGGAAGTTGTCGGAACTGTCACAAAGCCAATAATAGAAAATGGCATGTGCAGCAGCATAAGGACTGCTAAGGTGGATGTCTACTCTTGGAAAAAAGTTGTGAGGATGATTTAGGACACAACCTAGATAGGATCCTCTTGACTTTATTTCCCCATTGTGTTATTTCCTTCCTGGAAAAGGAAATAACCTGGTTAATCCTATGCCTCACTTTAACACTCTGTAACTACATGATTGGCTGTCAGATATGGCTTATCTCTGGACTCAGAGTTAAGGGAGTTCTTCCCCTATTATATGATAACTATGTCGCTCCTTTTTTTTCTTTTATATCAAATTTCTATAATCAAGAAATTTTTCAAATGAATGTTCCTCATTGGCCTTCAAGGGTCATTCTGACCTTTTTGGCCAGAATGAGGGAATAAGAAAGGAATTTATAATTTTCATATTAATCCATATGGTAAGTATAAGGAATATAATAATAATTTCATTTTCTCAAGAGCTGCCTTTTCCAGCTTATGAGTCAGACTCACCATGCAGCTTGAGCTGATCCATGAAACCTTGACAAGGCTCACAATCACTGGCATCTTTCTGCCTGTGTACCTGAAGTGAAGTGAATCAAAGATTGTAGAACCTGTTCCTTCACAGAACTCTGGTCCTGTACTTTAGGGAAGGTAGACATAACCACCAAACACTTGACTCCAGAATTGTTGCATTGTGGGATATAGGGGTTTCTCACGGGAAACTACTAAACAATAATTTGTCACCCACCTTCCCCTCTCTTTCCCTAGTTATGATTTAAGCATGTAACCTGTGCTTTTATTTCAGCTAAGAGAACATTCCTCACTCTGAACTAAATACTTGATACCTGGCATTCCAGTATCTAGGCCTGCCTTGTGTGGCTCCAAGCATTCTCAGCTTAGACAGGCTCAGTAAAAACCCTGTTAACAAGTACAATATAATATTCTGTTAACAGCTTCAGGCCTTCTGCTTCTATTGTCTGCTCCTTTAGAATGTAAGCCCATATAAGACATGAGAACACAAGGACTATTTAATTTTTATCTTTGTCACTCTAGGGCCCAAATTGTGAATGGCACTTAGTAGGTATACAATATGTGTTTATTGATTGATTAGGTATAAATCAATTGAGTTGTAGCTACATGGCTGCAAAGGAGGGGTTTCACCTAGAGCAGACCTGCACAACCTTCTGCCCAAGGGCCCCCTAGGACATGCCAAAGGATTTCAAGTGGCCTTCGAAAAATGTAGAGGAAAATATCCTTTGTATATAGAGGAAATCCTTTGACGTACTGTAGGTTGTGCAGGCCTGACCTAGAGTAACAGGCAAATATGTCAAGCTTCACTTATCAATAGAAACAATCTTATTATCTATCTGGCTTAATAAATAAGTCTCAGAGAAACAAGTTAAGTGGAGAGAAAGTTTTCCAGGATTCAAAGCCAGAAATGTCACCAGGAGAAAGAGGTATCCACAAGTTCAGTGTACATGATTTAAAGCTTAGATTAGTGATCTTTGGGGTTGTGTGTGTAACATTGACAACCACAAATGTGCTGATGAATTTGTCTTCTCACTCTCTGCTAAGGGGCCACTCTCAACCCTGGACCCCCTCTCTGCATCACACACGTGCACGCGTGCATACACACACACACACACACACACACGGAGAAGGCATAATCTTGCAAGGTTTAGTCCTCTACAGAGAGGGGGCAGACTATTTTTTCATCCTCTCTGGGCCTTTACATCCTAGAACCCCAGGGAGTATCACTTAAAACTGAAGTTTGGCTTATGTCAAGGGTCTCCCCTAAAAAGGAAAACCACTTATAATGTAAATCAGGTATGAGGCAACTATTTATTCCTACAACACGAAAGAAATGCTTTAACACAAGGTACTCAAAAGCCTGAGTTAAACAAACTTAAGTAATAACTTAAAACTATTGTTTTACTCTGTTGTTAGGTTGAGCATTTAATGAATCTAAAATAGCAGAACATGAAGCATTTTACAGGAATGCTGAATCAGTATTTATTTCCACCTCAGCTCTGCCTATGCAAACAGATCCCTCCAGGTCCATGTCTTCTGGCAAACCAGGCCAGGGATTAGGCCAGAATATGATTTCACTAGTGAACTTTTAACAGTCCAACTTTTCCACCCAAATGGGAAAGAGTGAGTTGCTACTTCTCTGCCTCTTCAGGGAAAGGCTTGAAAAGTTCTGAAATGCTGGGCCGATGGGAAGAGAAAGGAAGAGTACACCAGGACACAGTCACTCCCTTTAAGGTCCAGCGATCCGGCCACTCCCCCTAACTTAATAGCTAATTCTTCCTTATGTGTCTCTTTCATCCTATACTGAATAGGGCGTGAAGGAAATCCTCAAAGTTGGCTGCATAAACCCAAAGCAATAAGCCCTTCAGGATTGAGCCATAATTTCCTGGAAGAGGTCAGGATGTAAATGCAACATTCCTGACATTCTGGGATAATTGGAAGAGAGAAAATGTTTGTTCCCAAGGGCAGAATTAATTTTTTTAAAGGTCCATTATTTCTGACAGTATACTATCTTCCTTGATGCTGCTTTGACACTGCCTCCTTCTCTCCCTACCTTTAGACATCACAAAGACGACTAAGGGAACATTCAAGATTTGTTGTATCATCCCAAAGTGACCAGTCCCCTAATATTAAGCCATGTGTCCCCAGAAAGAGCCAGAATGCAATTTTGGCAGTCCTTTGGGGTATGCTCTGGTTAGAGCAGACCAGGGGCATGCTGTCATACCCCCCACTATGAGTGAAATGCTGTGAATTTTTTATTCCCCAGGTTTTCTAGGTCTTATTAGCTACTGTTTCAGGCATAAGGCTCAAGAGCAATCCTTATCTTTGAATACCAGTTAATCTCCACTGAAAATAATAGTACTGTTAAGGCTGACTTACCTACTTCAAAAGACAGGACCAACAGAATCCTTTGTGAAGTCATCCTTGCCTGGGGATATATTGAGACCTTCCTGGGGACCTGGTATTGATCCCTAAATTCTAGATAGAGCTCACTAACTCAAAACACAAGAAATTGTTCAGAACGGTAAACCAGACTGAAATTCACTCTACTGAAGACATTCCAAACCAGTACGCAAGCACTGGAAAACTCTATTCAGTTCATTCAATAAATGTTTATTGAGTGTCTACTAAGTGTCAGGCACTGTGCAAGACGATGATGATGGGAAGACAAAATTAACATAGTACCTGCCTATATTCTATGGATGGAAACTAAAGTATAGACAGAGCATCAAATTTATAAAGTAAAAACAAAATAGAGCACAGCCATTGGTTGAGAGCCCTAGAAGATTAAGGGAGAGAGAGGGGGATAGGTTTCCTACTAGGAAGTAGCACTTGAGTTGAATCAGATAGTCGATAAGCATTTATTAAACACCTATTGTATACCAGACACTGTGCTAAGCGTTAGGGATACAAAGAAAGGCAAAAAGCAATGCCTGCTCTCAAGGATCTCCTAGCCTAATGGAAAAGGCAACATGCAAATAACTATGCACAAAAAAGCTATTTACAACAAGATAAGTTGGAAATAACCAATAGAGGGAAGATACTAGAATTAAGGGGGATTCAGAAAGGAGTCTTGTGAAAAGTGGAATGTTAGCTGGGACTTGAAGGAAGCAGAGGAAGCCAGGAGATAGAGATAAGGAGAATGAGAATTCCATGTGTGGAGATAGCCAGTGAAAATGCTCAGAGTGGAAAGATGGAGGGTCTTGAGGCAGCTAGGTGGTACAACTGGGTTTATAGTCAGGAAGACCTGAATTCAAATCTAGCCTCAGACACTGACTACCTGTGTGACTCTGGCAAGTCACTTAACCTCGGATTGCCTTGATTTCCTGATCTATAAAATGAAAATAGTACCGATCTATGGATGTTGGGAGGATCAGATAATAGTTGCAATGCCTGGTATGCAGTAGGCACTTAATAAATGTTTCTTTTCTTCCTTCCCTGTGCAAGGAACAGCAAGGAGCCCAGAATCACTGAATCTCAGAGTACGTGGGGGTGAATAATGTGTAAGAAGACTAGAAAGGTAAGAGGGGGGCAGGGAATAAATAGTTTTGAATGCCAAACTAAAGATCTTACATTTGATCCTAGAGGTGATAGAAAACCTCTAGAGTTCACTGAACAAAGAGAAATAAGGCTGTTCTCAGCTAAAGTCACTTTTACATAAAGTTGCCTATTACTGAATTGGGGAAGGGGCGGGTGACATGGTCAGATCTGAATTTTAGGAAGATCACTTTGATGGCTGAGTTATGGAGTAGGGCTCTTATGGTAATCCAGACATCAGGTAATGAGGGCTTGTACCAGGGTAGTGGCAGCATCGGAAAACAGAAGGGGGAATATATGAAGGTAAAATCAACAGGATTTGGCAACAAGGGAGGGTAGGAATGGGGGGGGGGGTGAGACAGTGAGGTGTTAAGGATGAAATCTAGGTTGTGAGCTTAGGTGACTAAAGATGGTGCCCTTTACAGTAATAGAGTTCACAGGCATGGAGGGTTTGGGAGAAAAGATAATGAGTTCAGTTTTACACATGTTGAGTTTAGGATGCTCACCGAACATCCAGTTTGAGATGTCCAATAGGCAATTGGAGGGATGAGCTGAATTTTGAAGAAAGCTATGGGTGAGAAAGGGGACCAGAAGTGAGGTGGGAAAACCTAGTTGTGGTGGAAGTTGGATTAGCCTAGGTGAACCATCCTAGAGAACCCGATCCTGGAGCTCCCCTGGAAATTTACAGGAACTACAGACACCTGATGACTCAGGATTTGGCCACATTGGAAATGACAAAGTTCCTAACTGTTTCTAGTCATGTGGTAGCCCAAGACAAAGAGGCTTTATCACTTTGGTGACTAAAAAAAAAAAAACAAAAAACAAAAAACCCTGATTCCGAATCCTGGTTCAGAAAACCCTGAGCGGCTTCTTGGTCCTCCCCTACACTGTGACAGTGAGAGAAGGGCATGATGCCAGGTTAGGTAAAGGGATAGACAGTTCCTGGCTAGTTCTCCCTTCCTCAAATCCTCCTAAACATCACGGAACCCTGGGTCTTCCAGAGAAGGATAAAGGATAAGCTGCCATGGGTCAGTTGCCATGGTAACTGTTTTCACATAGCAGCCAGAGGAAAGTGACTCAACTAGGCGAGCTTGTTGTGCCTGGGACTCTGAATGCCTTTCCTATGTTTGTATTTGTTCTTTTCTGATCTTAGATGAACAGTATCTATTCTGAGATAGATGTGTACAAGCTCAGAGGTGACCTTGTGAATTTGAGAAGCCCTCTTAGAGGTGAAAAAAATGTCTCAATCGTCACTCTAAGTCAACAATTTCTGTCAGGAAGTGAGTAGTATGTTTCATCCCAAGTCTTCTGGAATTTCAATTGGTCATTGCACTGAACAGAGTTCCTAAGTCTCTGTCTCTGTCTCTGTCTCTATCTCTGTCTCTGTCTCTCTCTCTGTCTCTCTCTCTCTCTTTCTCTCTCTCTCTCTCTCTCTCTCTCTCTCTCTCTCTCTCTCTCTCTGCTCTCTGTATATATGTGTGTATGTGTATATATATATGTGTGTGTATATATAGATATTTTTCCTCCATTAATTTTTTTTATTATTCTGAACTTAAGAAATAAAACAAACATTTTCCAAACAAAATAGAACAGAAAAAAGGAGGATTGTACCTGAAATTGCAGATCTATTAAGTACAACTTTCTATTCCTCTTGAATATACAACAAAGTCATCACGCAACTTTCTTTTTTCCCCTCCCCACCCCATCCTTGTGGTGACAAAGAAGTGGAAATCGAGAGAATGCCCATCAATTGGGGAATGGCTGAACAAGTTGTGGTATATGAATATAATGGAACGCTACTGTGCTATAAGAAATGATGAGCAGGCAGATTTCAGAAAAAACCTGGAAAAACATATGAACTGATGCAAAATGAAATGAACAGAACCAGGAGAACATTGTATACAATAACAGCAACACTGTATGATGAAGAATTGTGAAGGACTTAGCCATTCTCAGTAATACAATGATCCAAGGCAATTCCAAAAGACTCATGATGAAAAATGCAATCCACCTCCAGAGAGAGAACTGATGGAGTCTGAGTTCAGATTGAAGCATACTTTTCTTACTTTCTTATTCTTGCTTTTCTTTTTGGTCTGTGTTTTCTTTTGCAACATGGCTAATATGGAAATCTTGCATGCCTGCATATGCATAATTGGTATCAAATTACCTTCTCAAGGAGAGTGTGTGAGGGAAAAGAGGGAAGGAAAAAATTTGGACTTATGAGATTTAGGCTTTATTTAATTCCCCACTCCTTTCAGGCTCAATTTTGGTAAGAATCAGTTCCTTGACAATGGCACACAGTAGCATACAAAGAAATGGGGAAGCTGCACTCAATTAAGTCAATGTCATATCTTTGCTGAATATCTTTCCATACTATGGCTAACAAAACTTCTTTTTGCTGTTAGATGGTCTATGTGTTTAATTTCATTCTAATCCTGAATCTGAGCCACAAATCAATCAATAACATTAAATGCCTACGATGTGTCAGGCACTGTATTAAGAATACAGAAACAGCCAAAATGAAGACACTGACTCATTAAAAATTAGAGTTGAACAAGTGGAAGCTAATGACTCTATGAGGCATCAAGAAGTAGTAAAACAAAATGTAAAGAACGAAAAAATAGAAAAAAATGTGAAACATCTGATTGGGAAAACAACTGACCTGGAAAATAGATCCAGGAGAGACAATTTAAGAGTTATTGGTCTACCGGAAATCCACAATGAAAAAAAAGAGCCTTGACAATATCTTCGAAGAAATTATCAAAGACAGCTGCCCAGAGGTCCTAGAACCAGAGGGCAAAATAGTCATTGAAAGAATTCACCGATCACCCCTTGAAAGAGATCCCAAACTGAAAACTCCAAGAAATATTATAGCCAAATTTCAGAATTACAAAATCAAGGAGAAAATACTGCAAGAAACCAAAAAAGAAACAAATCAAATATCGTGG
>CM053622.1:400721945-400775122 GCA_028646595.1 Phalanger gymnotis | reverse complement strand
TCAAATCTAATCTTATCTGCTGACTTTAAGAAGCCGGGTTTGGAGGCTTCTGACCCCTACGGTTCTTTTCAGTAAAAACTGAAAAAAAAAAAGCAGTAAAAACTGCTCCTCCCCCTTCCTTCCCTTCTACCAGGTGAGCATAGGTAACACTCTTTTCTTCTTATCTAAACTAAGGGGGGGAGGAGTAAGGAATTCAGACTGCAGTTTCTAACCTCCTTACTCAAAAATCCAGAATAAGACATTGAGTGGGCCTTTAACCACCCTCCTCCAAGGCTTCTATAGATAAGCATTAATTCCGCAAGTATAAGGGTCTCACTCAGAAACTCCGAAAACTCAGTTTGAACTGCAACCAATTAGCTTACAGGTGGAAATTCAGCAGGCCTTCTAAAAAAATTATACAAAAAGATTTTACAGAACATTTTTCAAAAGTATTTTCCCTTCTCTAAAACAGTTTAAAATTGATCCTGATATAAACAGGGATTGTAAAAATTATTTGGCTTATTCTTAAAGCAAAATAACCTTTAAACATTGGGATTCATTCACAAATTCCCAAAGTGCCATCACAAATTAGTCCATAAACCTCCAGATTAACATACATAAATATATCTTTAGATAATACAGGCTTGAAAATCACACCCCTATTTTTCAAAGTATTATAACAACTCAATTCTTTGTTATTACGGAATTTCTGGATATCACAAAAATTCTTTAGTCAAAAAGAATAGTGTTGTAATGGGGAGAACACTTAGTTTCTATACATTACATACCCAATTAAATTAGCTTTATCACAATAACAAAGTCTACCAGGACTTTAAAAGCTTTGTCCATAGGAATCCCTCTACCCTGAAAACTTTTACACAAGATTGAATATCGAAAAGTCCTTGGTTCAATTTCTTAATTAAGTACAATTCTTAATCTGACAACATCTAGATTACAAGAGGAATTATTTTAATCGCTAGTGGTAACATTTTAATTTCTAAGGCCCAATACACTTAGCATTGTAAAAGAAAAGATTACTGTTTATAAAACCACATTTTTAACAGTTCATAATGTATCCTGAATTGACAGATTACAAGAGGACCCAACAAGGCCTTTGTATAAATACTTGATTTATAGCAAAAACAATTTCAACAAAACTTAGAAGTTATAACTTCCTAGGTTACAGCAATTTTCCAACTTCTTAACCTAATGCAACTCTAACAAAATTTATACTATAGAAAGGTAATAATGCCCTAAACATTATTATGTATGTAAAATTTGAATTACTCATTTCAGTCTAGGTAAATACATTTCTAAGCCAAATGACAGTTTAAAATCATCAAATTTTCATCACATCCTTTAAAGGCACCCAATTCACATGTATCAAACTCAGATTAAAATCACATAATAATCTTCTCAAACTTCACAATCTAAGAGAGTTTTAGAAATACAGAAACAATAAATTTCAAGTGACATCAACTGCATTTCCAGATTACCACACATAAGAATTATTGATCCTATTACTTCTGGTATATATAAAAATTGAGTGAAAACCTGTTGACCCTTCCAATTGATACGAGTCCGTTCTAAGAAATCCTCACCCTCAACTCCCATAACCTTTAGGGTTTTTCTCCCAATTTTTATCCCAATGGGTGGTGTACAAAGGGAAGATCTCTCTGTCTCTGTGTCTACCAAGAATATTATGTCTTCTTTACGATCCCCAACCTCTAGGTTTACTAGGTATTCTTGGCTTGGTGTGGAGAGAAAGAACTCCAGACCCAACAGTCTTCTTCCTCAAAAGTGAGGAGAGGAGCTACCTGTTCTGCCTTTCTTAACTCAGGACACTCTCTCTTAAAATGTCCTTTATTACAATAGTAACAGGTTGTCCTACCTGGCCATTTACCCACATCTCTATGTCCTGAAGCCCTGTGCCATTTGAGATTCTCCCTTAAGGATTGTTTACGATCGCCTCTTCCTTCTTGCTTCCTCATAACTTCTCTCATAGGCCATGACCCGAGCTTTCTGTTTCTGTCTTCCATCCTCCCGCCTTACACTTTCTGAGCCTCTCTCAATAATTCGTCTATTGGTCTCTCACTCCATCTCTCTAATTTGTACAATTTCTTATTTATATCTGGCCATGCCCTAGTGACAAAATTTACCTTTACCATACTTTGGGCCACAGTGATGAGGGCACAGTCTCTGGGAGCCCCCTTGAACTGTCCTTGAATCTTCCAACTAGATCTGGCCTTCCCTTAAGGCCATAAGCCTTACGTTATCATTAGGCCCAAATCTCTACCTAGCCTTGCCCTTTATTGTCCAGCTACTTCCCACCCTAGATACTATCAATATCTATGCCTTCAGCTACCTCCCACCCTTAATCCCGTTCTCAGTTCCTGGAGTCTGACCTCATCTTGTCCTCCTTAGAGCCCTTCTCAAGACCCTCCTAAAGCCGTCCACCAGTCACCCCAGACCACCCCTCAATCTCTCTTACAATCTTTGTGTATATAATCTCCATCTTGCCTCCATGAAGGTGCTCAGATTCAATCTAGTTCAGCCTAGACTAAATCTGACCCGCCTGTGAAAACAGGCATCACGAAGGGTGGGACCTCCCAAGACAACCTATCATGGTGAACCCTCAACAAACCCCGTCCTTTCCCTTGGCTGAGAAGGCCCAGAGTCGAACTCCTTGGGCAGGACCCGGCGTGTAGGCACCTTGGGGTCTTGAGCACCCCCAGAGACTGATGGTTCACTAACAACCATCGTTTTGGCTTAACCTCTTCAACAGGATCCTGAATATCTCCTCATTCTTCCTAGGAACTGAGAAGGAGATTCATCATTTTTTTTTTTATTTCAAAAGCCTTATTTATATTCTGTGATTTTGGCACAGCTTCCCTTATCTTTTCTATTACCAATTGTCTAAGATCCTGCATATTCCTACGATGTTCTTCGATATTGTTATCCTAGCTTGGATCTTCATTTGGGAATTTTCTATCCACAGCTACCACTCCTGGTCCTGGAGGGTGTCTCCTTTCCCATCCCTCCATGGCTGCTTTTCTAATCATACCCTTTTCTTCTCCTATAAACAGGAGGTTGAGTATGGACATTAATTCTGTCTAGGTATTAGGAATATTCGCCTAGCCAAACTTATAAAAAAAAAAAAAGACTTTATTTCATATAATTATTTGCTTTAAGAACCATCCAGATTTGAATTTGGCATCCCACTTTCTCCAAGTTTCATCTTATGCATACTAGCAACTAACAAAATGCCTAAGGATTCTAAAGATTTTTGAGGGGGAAGGGGTGAGGGCACTTCTCTTAAAAAAAAAAAAAAAACCAAAAACCTTTTGGACTCTTAAGAAAAATAAGAGGGAGTGGTCCTTAAGAGCACATGAGTTTGCAACTCCCCCACACA
This sequence comes from Phalanger gymnotis, assembly GCA_028646595.1. Lineage (NCBI taxonomy): Eukaryota > Metazoa > Chordata > Mammalia > Diprotodontia > Phalangeridae > Phalanger > Phalanger gymnotis. The sequence continues at coordinate 400,771,731 of CM053622.1, read as the reverse complement.
TTCTTTATACCAAACTAAAATATTTTTCTCAGTTTCCCCTTTAGCCTGCTGCCTCAGATAGGTGGGGCCTGGCAGCTGCTAGAGAACAAAGGAGCCTGCCTTTCTAAGCACTAACTGAAGAGCCCTATTTTCCAATCAGGTTACTAGTTTCTTTAGCTTCAGCTCCTAATTGACACACCCAGTCCAAGGTGGAGTGGGGGGGGAGGGGAGGGAGTGGCCAAGAGCACATGGCAGCTAAGAGCAGCACTCAGACTGAATTCCAGGTGGTCTCTAGCTGCCGTTCTACAACCCCCCCACCTAAATTCCTTTCTCTCTAGCTTCTATCTCCCTTTCTTTCCCAATCTTTACTGAAACTTTTTACTCTCCATATTTCCAATTTCAATCTTTCTTTCCCTAGTCTTGACCCAAATTACCTCAAACATTTCAAATAAATAAATTACATACTCACCCATCTTTCCCTTTTCCCAGCTGCTTTCTTTTTACCTTAAAACTTAAAAATGACCAACAATTTTTAATCACATTCTAAGTAGACTACTGAACCTCTTTAAAGTGGTCATCCAATTTTTCATACAGACCCCTTTTACTTCTACAGTTTTTAAAACACTTTGCTTGATGTTAGATATACACCTCCATATGTCAAACAGGGCAACAGAGCATGTTACTCATGTGGTCTTCAGACAAACATCAAGTCAGAGGGTCTCTGGCTCCATGTGGGTGGGACTTGCTATACAATAAGCTGTGACAAAGGAGGCAGGAGCAAATCAGTACTGGGGGACAACTTTGTTGTCTTTTAGGGAAAATTAATCCCTCTTGGGGGAATAAGGAGAAACCCTAGTAAATATTGATCTTTTCACAGAGAGGTCTCCTCAGAACACTGCTGAGAGGGGTATTCCAAGAAATCTTTGCATATGAGTTTCTCCTCTATCTTCAACCATTCCCTCTGCAGACTGCCTATTTCCTTCTGTACTGAACAGCTCCTACATTTGTAGCAAGGTTAAAGGGGCCTATATTAGCCATCTCCAGGCTAGCAGCACTTATCTGGTCACCGTGCTTGGACTGTGATCTGTTCTTCTGGCCCCATCCTCTTCAGTACTTTTCCCTCCTGGGCTCTGCCTTCCTCCACAACTGCCCACTTTCCTTCCTCCTATGTCTGGGGCCTGATCTGGTTCATGGAAATAAACAGGATCTGGGGGAGATAAAGGTGGAGTAGTACCAAAGGGTTACATCGGAATGTCCTGGTCCATGCCTAAAAATTGTCGATAATACATTGGGGAGGCAGGGCTGTCCCTGGTCAAAACAAAGACAATAGGTGAGGTGGTAAGAACTCTAGAAGCTGTAGGCTGGCAAATTTGGTCTTTATTTTTTTTCTACCAGAATTACCTCATGGAGGGGCAAGTTCCTTCAATTTCCCTTCAGTTCAAATTTACCCTTCTCTTCACTCACACAGCTACCACCTTAGTTCAAGCCCTCTTCGCCTCTCACCTAAATTATTGCAGCTGCTTCCTAATTGGTCTTCCTGCCTCAAGCCTCTCACAACTCTAGCTGTTCCTCCACATGGCTGCCCAAGTAACATTCCTTAAGATCTGACCATATGACTCCCCTAATGAACTCCACTGGCTTTCTAGGATTTCCGCTATAAAATATAAATGTTGTTGTTGTTTGTCCTTCATTCCCAAAGAGGACCACAACATCAGGGAGGTAATGCCATGACATGCAAGTGAATTGGATCTAAGTGAGTGAGAGAGGGCTGTGCAAGGTCACCAGCCTCACTTTCTCCTCCAGAGCCATCTGGGTCCACTGGCTTCCTAGCGTTTCCAGTATAAAATATAAACACTATTTGGCTTTTAAACACCTGGCACCAACCATGCTTTCCCAGCTCATTTGGATATTACTCCCCCTCCCACATACTAAGATCCAGATGAATTTGCCTTCTCTGTGTTCCTCACACGTGGGCACTCCATCTTTAATCTCCATGCTTTTGCACTGGCTTTCCCACGTGCCTGCGAGATCCCTTCGTAGAATATATCCCTTTTGTTAAGATTTTCCATCTTCTGCGTGAAGCTTTTCCTGATTTCCCCAATTCCCTCCAAAACCACCTGCTATATAATGATTTTCAATATACTTGTGTTTATTTTCTCTATATGCTGCATATCGTTATGTACCCCACTAAACTATAAAGTCATTGCAATAGGGACTGTTTCACTCTTTGTACTTGTATGCGCAGTATGTAGCACATAGTAGGTGCTTAATAAATGATTATGGGTTGATTATTCATTCCTTTCCCTTTAATCGCTGAGTTCATTACATTTGGGGGTTCTTTGTATTATTGGGGAAGAGTAGAGGTTAAAAAACAGAACTGCTCCTAGACTCTTTTATTCATTTACCTTCCTAGGATTCCCCTAGCACATATCGCCAAAAAGACAGTTCTTGAACATTTAGAAATGGTACTGGTAATTAGGAAGACACCATTATATTCAGGAAGAGTTGGTCATACTGGACTAATTTAATTTCCATTTGTGGTAGTATTATTAGATAAGTATATTCAAGGAATGTCATAGAGAAGTTACAAATGCATATCTGCAAAGCACTTGACAAAATTGTTTATACTATTTTTGTGACAGTATGAGACAGAGAGCTATAGGTTCTCTCCTCTCTGGAGGCCTCAGGACCCAGGGCTTCCAAGAATCCGAATGTATTTAGGTGGATTTAGCTATGGATAAATGACCAGATCCAAGTAACAGTCACTGTGATCTCCTTTTATGGAAGGGGAAACTGAGGTCCAAAGGATAGAAATGACTTGCCCAGGGTCACATAGTTAATAAATATCAGCGCTTGGCCTCTAATACCAGTTCTTATCACTATGCTACATTAATTTAAATCCTCTTGGCTTAGATCCATGTCAAGTTGAAGGGAGGTCTCTAGTGAAGTGGCCCAGCTACTATAAACCTTCTTTTTCTAAATGCTCATAAATCATTCTTAGAGAACTTATTGACTCTGTGCTGTTCAACATTTTTTTAATCAATGGCTTAGATAAAAACAGAGATGGTACTTATCAGATATACAGAAGGCATAAAACTGGAATACATCATGAGTATGTCAGAATACAAAAGGACCTCAATAAGTTAGAATGATGGGATGAATACAATAAGATGAGATTCAAAAGGGATAAAATGTAATTATTATAACACATCTTACAGTGCTTTATAAACCCTGTGAATCACATTTTTTAGCAGATATGTGATTTCACTGATATAGGGAAGGTCAGATGAGGACACTTCCTCTATCAAGAAGATTGGCATGTTCTCTGAGACTAATATCCACTCCAGAAGAGTTGCTGAGGGCTGTGCTTGTCAAACTCAAACTGGAATCACTAAACTATACATGTTTCCCTGAAGGTTTGACACTGATTTAGAAAACCACTTATTAACATTATATACAATGTATTGAATTTTTATTTTGTTAAATATTTCCCAATTATATTTTAATCTGGTTCTGGTCTAACTCAGGAGAGTTGTGGGTTCCTGATTGGTGCCTCTGGTCTGGGGCATAGAGAGGTTAGATGACTTATTACAAACCCAGGATGTGTTAGATTCTAGACTCAGAATCAGGTCTTCCAGATTGGACTAGATGATATTTTAGAATTCTTCAAGTTCTAAATTCCATGAATCTTGGTTGTGGTCAAGATTGGATTAAAAAGAGCTGAAGCTGATTATAGAACGATAGGCCTGCTTTCTATCCACTATGTTATAGCTGTCTGATTTTGCTCTTTTCCTCAAAATAACCCTGGGAAGTGGGTAGGACAGGGGCTATTAAAACCATTTTATGGATGAAGAAACTCAGAGAGCCTGTTGCAGTCTGGACTCAAACCCGTGCCTTCTGACTCCAGGAACAGTGTCTTTACAGCATGAGTTCTTTACAACATTAAGTTCTACACTTAGCATTCAACAAAAATCAACTGTAGAAGTACAGAAATGAGAGGCATGTAACTCTATAAGCTAATGGAGTTAATTAGGGGAGTCCCATAGCCAGATCTACCCTTAAGGATGACCAGATGTAAAAGACTTAGCTACTCTGAACAAGACAGTTTCAAAGGATTCAGGATGAAAGATGCTATCCACCTCCAGAGAGAGAACTAATAAATTCTGAATGCGGATTAAAGCATACTTCTTTAAAACTTTCTTCACTTTTATTTTTTTTATCTTGTTTGTGTTTTATTTGCAACATGACTAATATGGAAATATTTTGCATGACTGCACATATACAATTGCTATTAAATTGCTTGCCTTCAAGAAAACAAGAGGAACAGGAGGGAGAAAATTTGAAACTCAAAATTGTTTTTACACGATTGTTTAAAATTTTTTTACATGTAATTGGGAAATATTTAGTGAAACAATAATTTTAAAAGAAAAAAGTTATACAAATATATATTTTAAAAACTAGGTCACAGATACCAGGTTAAGGACCTTTAAATTCTGGTCCAATGATCTCAATTTTACAGATGAGGAAAATGTGATTAAAATGAATCACCTAAGAACCTAGGTTTTGGTGTGTCATGAAAGAGCTGTCATACCATCACCTCCTTCATCCTTATTTTCATTGTATTGGGACCTATTTGAGATCCTGGCCTCACCCCTTAACTTCCCAGAAATTCAGGTTGTGCTGGAGCTAGTTCATCCGTGCTCACTTGTCAAATTTTCAGGGTTGACATTTACACCTTTGCAATCACCGAAGTCTAGAAATCAAGGCTAGATTTATTATATTGTTAATTGTCTAGATTTAAGAAAGTGATGATGAAAAATGTTAAAAATGCAGATGAGACTTAAAAGTGGTTCTACTTTTCTGAAATCTAGTTGTTAAACACTTATCCACATAACCCTGTTACTATACCTTATCTGGCCTCCAAAGAGTCCTTCCTTGGACTTTAAGCTATGCTACCCTTAACTTAAAATAGTTTCCTTAACTCCTCCAGAGTTTAGATAGCACCAGACCTAGAAAACAATATCTCTTATGCTAATACATTCTTCTTTGTCCTGATTGATTCTCTTGAAGTATAGCCATTAGTCACATATAACTAACAGCTGGTCCTTCCCTTTAGGTAATGTTTGGCTATTGCTTTAGACTGACACTGTGACCCAAGACCCTCGAAAACTAGGCTGCCACAAAGACATTCCTAAGCATGAATAGATCTACAAGAGGTCTAGGTTAGAGTAACCTTAGGATATTTGACCCGCTCTTGGGTCATTTCCAACCTCAGACACCCCCACCCCCAAATATTAGATCATGACCAGAGTTAGCTTAGACATTTTGGTCAATACTCTGGCAACTGGGTATGTTTTCTTAGAATCAAAACTGACCCTAAAATTTATCTGGTCTCTCAAGGGGCCACTAAAGCTGAATTGACTAAACCTTTAAGAGACAAGGTTATGCTGGAACAGAGAAATCAAACTCAAATAGAAACAGATCCCCGCAGACTAAATATTGACTTAGAAAACCACAAACTGACATCTATTTTGTATTATATTTTTACTTATTTTGTTAAACATTTCCCAATTACGTTTTAATCTGTCCTCCCACCTGTACCCTCATTGGAGAATTTTGCGGTTTTGGGAGCTACTTGCAGAAATCCAGCAGACTGGGAGCTTGACCCTTCTGTGCTAGACCATAATGGCTCAAAAGAGACAATTGCTACGTTTTTAGTATAAGCATTTAAACCTCAGAATCAGCAAATATTACAGATTAGAAGCTCGAGTTACTGTTTTGTTCATTGTCTAGTTTTAAGAAAGTGATAGAGAAAATGCTAATAATGAAGATTAACTTTAAAGTGCTACCTGCATTTTTTTTGAGAGTTGTTTGTTAAATATTTACCAGCATGTAACGGCTGCTACAGACATGTCAGGCAACTCTACATCAACCAAGGTTGCTCTGAAATAAATTTCCCTAAAAATGGGAGTGTACCATGCCCTCAATTGTGATGCTACCATCCAAATGTAGGAAATTGGTTCAATTTGAACCCTATTCCTAAAACCTGGGACTAGACCAGGCATTTCTAATTCTAAACCTATTCAATATACTCATTCCTTCTCTAGTTACTAAAAAGAATTATTCTTCCCCATTCCTACCCTTCCCTTCAATTATAAAGGTAAATTATAAGTCAATCCACCTCCACCCACTACCCTGTGTGAAACATTTTGTTTCCTATGCCTTTAGAATGGAAAATATTAGAGATGGTTCTGTGTCATGGAATTCTTCAGCAGATAGACTACTCAAATTTAAATGTTATACTAGCATTGGCTAGTACAGGGAGTAACTGTATAATTTTGGTTTCTTTAATATTTTACAAGAGCTATGATCTCATCAGTCTGGGCACCTTCCATCAAGATAAATTACAATGCTTCCACATTTGTAGACAGTCTTCATGAGTTGCTGTGGTCCAAAAAATATCATCACCAGGTGTCCAACCCTCTGATGAGATTCAGTCTCCTTACCTTTAGTCAGGCAGGTGCTACAGTAGATTCAGTGCTGGGCCTTGAGTCAGGAAGTATCATCTCCCTGAGTTCAAATCTGGCCTCAAGACACTTAACTAGCTGTGTGACCCTGGGCAAGTCACTTTTAACCTTGTTTGCCCCAGTTTCCTCATCTGTAAAATGAACTAGAGAAGGAAATCACAAACTACCCCACTATCTTTGCCAAGAAACCCCCAATGAGGTCATGAAGAGTTGGCCACAACTGAAAAATGACTTAACAACAAAGTCCTCCAGTGGCAGACACTACTCGAAGCTTTTTGCTGCTTTTTCCTGCCCTAATCTTAGAATTTGGGGTCACTTCCATGCCAGGTATGTGTGAAGAATCAGAATAAGACCTTAGAGAGTGACGAATGTCATAAACAATAATAGCAATTTATACCTATAGGACATTTCACAAAATGCTTAGCATGTATTATTGTGTTTGATTCTCTGAAGAAGGCAGTATGGTACACTCAAAAGACAAGCGGATCTAGAGTCAAAAGGCCTGAGTTCAAATCTCAGTTTTTTGCTACTTACAGTATGTGTGGTCTTAGATGAGTCACTTAAGCTCTATGGGCCTCAATTTCTCCATTTATAAAATGGACATGATGACACCTAAGGCCTCTTCTGGCCCTAAATCTATTGTTCTAAGCTAGTAGCACTGAAAACTTTAAAGAACTTTGTGATTTTATCTATTTGCATGCTCATTCTAGTGATATTATTCACAACCCATCCATGCTCTTCCATCTCATACAATTCTTGTTCATGACTTCCCGTAATTTCTGCATGAGAAGTCCATCCAACAAACCTTGAGGCCTTCCTCTATTGCCCTCATAGATACCAGTTGGAGTAGTTTCAGCATTATTATATGACTTTTAAATGTGGGGAAAGTCTGACTTAAAGCAGAGGTGACAAATACCTGGCATCCCAGTCTGCAACACTACCAATCCTTCCTGAATCAGATTAGAGTGTAATTGGAAAATATTTAATAAAATAAATAAAAATACAATAGAACATATGTAATGTTAATATGGGGTTTTCTAAGTCATTATGTGGCCCACAGGCATCCTTAGTACAGTTTGATTGGTTTAATGGCCATTTCTATTTGAGTTTAACACCACTGGCTCAAAGGAATAAAATGACTAGTCAGTGTCCCTAAAATAGTAAAGGTGGAGATGATCAGATTGAAACCTGAGATTTCTGATTCTGTCCAGCTCCCTGAGGAAGTGGGGGGAAATCATTTATTTAGCACCTACCATGTGCCAGGTGCTTTACAAATATTATTTCATCTGATCCTCACAACAACCCTGGGAGGTAGGCATTATTATTATCCCCATTTTACAATGAGGAAACTGAGGCTGAGAGAGGTAAAAATCTTGCCCAGGATCACAAAGCGAGTAAGCATCTGAGGCCAGATTTGAAGTCAGGTGTTCTTAAGTCCAGGCTGAGCGCGCTAACCACTGCATCACCTAGCTACCTCATGGAGCCTAATGAAATTGAGTATTTTGGAGAAATAAATTTGCTGAAGGAATAAATGTCCATTAGGACAGGGGTTCATTTTGGGCCCCAGGAACACATTACAATGCAATTCATTTTTTGTGGTTTATAGTGTACATTTCTCAGTGAGAATGACAATATTTTTACAAAAAGAAGAAAAGGCAAGTAACAAAGAGAAAAGTGTATTGAGTGAGGAATCGTTATCGAAACAGAAAGGGAGTATTACCCAAGGCAAAGGAGTCAAGAAAAAGAAAGAAGTCAAATACCACTCTAAGCATTCAAAGATACATTTTTTTAAATCTGATTACAATGAATAGATAATAGAAGGATACAGTTTTCGGGGACGGGAAGGCATGGCGGGTTGAGTTTCAATAGTTTGCTCTAGGGGAAAGGAAGGTTTAAAAGGGAGATTTGGAGAATGGGAATAATTCAATAGCCTTGGAGCATTGAAAGAAGGCAAAGCTAGAGGAAGTGCGGTGGGGGTCAGGGTGAGAGGCAAGTATTTCGTTTTGTTTTTCCATTAAAGAATATAAATGGCAAAACTTCCTAGTACATTTGGAGAAAACTGTCTCTCAGATTTTTTTTAAACACAGCATTTTAGACAAGAATAACTTGGCTGTGTTTTCACAAATAGAATATTTATGATAATGATTGGTTCAATATTTCTTAATTTCTGTGAACACTACAAGAATCCCATCAACTTTTAAGTAAAGCCTACTTTTTCTGTGGTTCTTATGAAATGGAAATTGTAATCCTTTCCTTAGGAGCGACAATCTAAAATTTTCATTAATTGGATCTGGTTAAGTGGAGTACGCATTGTTTTAGGAAGTTGAGGCAACCAAACCAAGGATCTGCAAAAACTGCAGAAGCCAAAGTAAGGGCAAGAAAAAAAAAATTCACTAACATCAAAAAAATGACCTTTATGTATCATCAAAGATTAAGGGGAATTTTTTCCAGTGGATGATTTCATATTCAGAAATGTTATTTTTAAAAGTTCATTTTTAAGAGCCTTGTTTTAAGTTTAATGTATCATTTTTCAATTAAAATATATTCATCCTTGGTAATTATCCTCTTCGGTTGAGATTTTTAAAAATAGTTGTCTTCTGGTTTAAATTTTCAGTGTAAAGCAAACAAAAAAAGAGCCCTTATTATTCTCAGTTTCTCTGGTTGGAAAATTACTCTTAAGCATATAGTCATCATAACCAGCCTTGAAAAAAGGGGGAAAAAACTCTTGATATTAAGAACGTTTTCTCTTAAAATGTAAAAACCTAGAAATGGAATTAAGTTAATTGTAGTTTTAGATATTAAAGCAAATAACTCTAATTTCTTGCTGCCCTTTCATTTTCTAAAAGATTTTTTTTAAAGAGTTCAAATTTAAATTCAATAATCTTGCTCTGTGTATGGACCCTGTCCTCATGAGGTTTAGAGTCTAATAAGTCTTCATGGACTTTACCATATTATAAGCAGCATATTTCCAGCAAGAAGCCAGCTGAAATGAACAAGTAAATGTTTTCATTTTAATGCCTTCTTCATAACCAAATACTAAATTTCAAGCCACATTCCACCATTTCACCACTGTAGTTTAGAAGAAGAAAAAAAAAAGGCCTGAGTTCAAGCAAGTTTCTGATTTACTCTGTCTCTTTGACCCTGAGAAAGTCTGGGGGACTCTAGTGAAGTCAGAGGGACCCAGGGGAAGTCACTTAACCTCTCAGTGCCCCAGGCAAATCTCTATAAATTGCAGAATACTTGGAGATCTGCTTAGAGAAAGGTGGTTTCCGTATGGGGAGTTTCCTATCTTTTTTTTTTTTTTTGCCAAAGACAAAAGCACTTTTAAGTATTACATTTTAAATGAATCCATTCAAAACAGATACTGATCAATCTAATTACTAGTAGAAAGTTCACTTGTAAAGGGTCATTGCCATGGAAAGAACCTGCATTCAATTCTCTTATCTGCCATTTGAGATCTTGAGGAAGTCTCTACTTCCTTGGAACTGAGTTTCTAAAGTTCTGAAAATGAGATGATCTGTAAGGTACTCTCCAGCTCTAAATCCAGGATTCAGAAAGATAGTTGGGTGTTTTCTTTTGTTTCGTTTTTACTTAGTATTGCATAGCTGGAGACCTCAGAAAAGTGTGAAGCAGTGTGTCTTTTTTAAAGTAGATCTGGTATACTTAACATTAATTGTTGATTCATTCCAGTATTCAGAACTAGCATTCTTCAGATTTCCCGAACAATAATTTGATATCAGAAGTGAATGGAACTAAAGATTCAATACAGTACAATGGAATGATTATTGAGTACCAGGACAGGATTGCCCTATGAAACCATTCATTGACTGGTCTACAGTAAATCACTGTTTTCGAACACTTGCTTATTGGTGATGATCAAGGCAGGGAGATTTTTTTGTATTGCCTAAAATGGATTCAAATTTATTTTATTTCCATCAAAAGATATTTGGAGTTATATGTCTTATTCTTATTTCAGCTCATTTAAAGTATCCCTGCTTGTTTAACTGTACTTTACTTGTTGATTTTAAGTCTCAATTGCCTTTGTACTTATAAATTCCTTTCCAGTCCCAAGAGCCTTGTTTTTCACTGAATGTTTTTGCCTGTGATCTTCAGAACTTCAATTTGGGTATGAGTCTATGGGTGAGCAATGGGGGCATGTGGGGGAGAGTGGGTGGAAATTAGTATAGATTCTTTTCATCTAACCCTGTTACTCTTTTAAATTGAAATAAGAAAATGGGTACATTTAATTTCTCCCTCCGTTGGTACCTCCGTTTTTCCCGAGAATCCTTTCCCAGGATTCATTTCTCCATAACATGCATAGTCTCATAGATTTAGAGCAGACAGATCTTGGAGGTCAACTAGCCCAACTCTATCCTTTTGCAGATGAAGAAATAGAGACTCAGATTGTCCTAGCTGACAAAGGTAGTGAGTAAGACAGCTGGGGTTTGAACCCAAACACTATGAAACTTAAATGCAGTGCTTTACCCACTGTGCCAGAAAAGGTACAGGAAAAAAGATTTCTAAATAAGATAACTTTCATTTGCTATAAATTAATAAACCTATTCTCAATGATGTTGCACTTGTACACAGAGAACCATGCAAAATTTTAAAAGGAAACAACGAAAAAATAAAAAGGCTCCATCAATTTATAGTGGCAAAAGTTTAGAGTCTTAATCTGCAGCTCTACTGTTACTTTCCTGTGTCGTTTTACTTCTCTTAGCCTCATTTTCTTCTTTTGTAAAATGTGGGAATTGGTCTAGGTAAGATCTAACAGGGTCCCTTAGGTCATAATCAGTCAATCAACAAACATTTATTAAAACTTTTCTATGTGCCAGGCACCATGCTTAGGGCCAGCAGAGTAGCTTATGTTCTAAAGGAGAGACGATATTCACATAAAATGAATGGAAAGTAACTAGAGGGAAAGGCACTAGCAACAGAGGGAAGAGAGGATGGGGTGGAGGAGGAGACTTCCTGAAACTCGGAGGTGAGACTAGAAGACAAAGATTCTATGAGGTGAAAGAAGGTAGCCATGGGCATGGAAGGCAGTTAGTGCAGTCAAGAGTATTGGAGCTGGGGACTGGAGATGGGACATAGCACTTCATGTGGCAACAAGTAGGCCAGTGACTGGTCCATTGAGTGTGGAGAGTAAAGTGTGAGAAGACTGAAAAACATAAGGAGTCAGGCTAAGAACTTTAAATGCCAAACAGAGAAGTTTATATTCATCCTTAAGATAATAGACAGTCACTGGAATTTATTGAGTTGGGGGTGACAAGGTCAAACTCATGCTTTAGGAAAATTACTTTGAAGCTGTGTGGAGGATGGATTGGAGTGGGGAGAGACTAGAGGCAAAGAGGCCAATTAATAGAATATTGCAATAATCCAGATAACTTGGGTGGTGGCTGTGTGTGGAGAGAATGGAGCACATGAGAAAGATGTTGTCGAGAAAAAAATTTCTCCTAGGCATTCTTGACTTTACCTAAATGTGCAATTGAATTGGATCCTTAGCCAAGGGATTGGGAAAGGAGGTGGAAGGAGAGGGAGACTGAGAGTATTATAGACATCAGAGGCTTTTGAGGGAAAGAAGGTGAAAAGGAGGAGCATTTAATGAAAAGTTAAAAGCAACCTGGGACTTGTGGGAGAAAGAAGTGGGAAATGACATCATTATGTTTCAGTGGGCAAGCCTGGCTACAGGTGCTCCCTCGAGGGCCTCAGGAGGTAGTGCAGACACAAAAGCTGTCTTTTCTCTAGAGTTCCGGGAGTCTCTCTCCTCCTCAGGCAGGTGGAAATGAAATCCCACGTGGTAAGAATGACTGCCGCCCCACTGGATTACACTACTTTCGAATATATTAAATGCCAGAAAGATTCTGTGTGGTATTTCTGTGCTATGAAAAGTAAGCTCAGTTTTTTTTTTCCTCCGGCATATTTTGTAATTTCCAATGAAGAAAACTGAAACTTTCTTTTCTAGACTCTTAGTTCCTGTAAATTAAACGTGCAAACATTAATACAGAAAATAATTTTACGCCTAAAAAAAATCTAGAAACACGATGTGTAGCATTTCAAACATATCCATAAAGCAAACAAGACAGCTTAATTGTTTGTTTCTCCAAGGGAAGGAGCTAAACCCGGAATGAATTTGGTTCAGCCTATGAAACAATTCGTTTGCTCTGCCTAATTCTGGCAATTAAAGTTTTCCCAGACACAATTAACATGCAAATCAGAAGCGGAGGGGGAGGGAGGGCATTGTGTGTGGACGGAGGAGGGGGGAGGCGATAAGTAAAGAAGGAAAGGAGCTTCCGAGGCTAAAAGCAGGGAATCCAGCCCCCGGCGCCCTTCTGCCCGACCGGGTCTGCCTCCTGGGAGGGGTATGGGTGATGCAAGTAAGGTCCTCCACCCGCCGCATAGCAGCTTTTGAGGATGGAGGTAGCTGCGGCAACAGTGGAGGGGCTTTGAGAAGAGGAAGAAACGAGTTGCTCTGCGGCTGTTCAGACCCCCGGTCTTGTTTTGATTGCTGAATTAACCCAGTCTGCACCTAGCTAGGATAAGTTTAAAACAAAAGTCACAGACTAAGAGTAACTGCAGCCAGAAGGCACATCTCTCCCCAGATTTGAAAGCATCCGCTGCTAGGTGCCTTCAGATACTCAGAAAAGTAGCAGGCACAGCACGGGATGCCTACTCTGTGGTGAGGGGGTCGGGGGTGGTGGGCTGAGGGTAAGGTTGCATCGATTCAGGCATGGGAGATGCGCCTGGGAGGGTCGGGAGGAGACAGCCTGCTTAGTTGCTTCACTTCGCCTCACCCCCTGAGGACCTTGCGGTGGGGTGGTAAGCAGGTGTGAGCTGGCAGCCTGCCTCTTACTCTGCAGTGCCTTACAGACCTGACGCAGACCTCTCGCTCTGGCTAGTAGCGGGCCTGCAAGCGCTAGTTCCCAGGCAGTACTCCTCCAAGTCAGCCAGTTTGCCTTGGAGAGGTGAAGTGAGCGGCCCCTGCTGACAGCTTGAAAGAACAGCAAGGGAGTCCCCTCTTTACTGTGCGCCTTTTGCAATCGGGAGGGGGAAGTCGTTTAATTTCCCCTTCCCCCACTTTATTTATTTCCTTAGCCACCATTCTAACTTTTCTCTGCGGTTTGGGGGGCTAAAGGATGGAAGGGTTTGGAGAGAAAGAAGAAGGGAAAGTGAGTTGTAATACATCGGGATCAATACAGGTACACTTTTGTGGGCCCACAGTCCCCCTTTGATTAACCTGCTAGGTAATTTATTCAATAACCCTCTAAGTTGAAAAGTTTCTTCGTAGCTTCCTTTGGGGATCCTGTGTAGCTGCTCTCTTCTGTAGAAATACAACACCAGGCACTGTTTCCCTTAGGTTTACCTCCCCTCTCCTTGGCTTCCCCTACTCCCACTCAACACCTCAATGTGCCTGGGTGCAAGCACTTTTTCTTTTCTTTTTTTTCTGTTTTTAAGAGAGTATTTGGTAGACCCTGAACAATCTATGAAGCTCCTCGTCGGAAGCTCACTCAGTACCCTACCAGAGAGGTCCCGTGTTGTTTTGAGAGGTTGCAGCTTGTGCATTGTGTTATGTTTCGCAAATGGAAGTAGGGTGGGGATTTATTGGCCCACAACTTGTTGGCGCAAGTCTCGAACTTTAATAAGGAGTTAGTGATTTAAAGTTCGCGGGGTAGAGGGCTTTGCCAGCCCTTCTCCAATGTAATGTAAACACAACGATATTGTACTGTACTGGAGAAGTGGTTAATTTTTTTTTCCTCACTGGGGCTTGTATTTTTATTGGCATTATGTGTATTTTAAAGTGTTGGTATTTCTTATTCTACATGTCCTCCACTACATTTCCTAAGAAAATGCCAAACAATTTTCCGGTTATTAAAAAGATACTTTTTTAAAAAAATGCTTAATGTGCTTTATTAACATTTTCATCTATGGATACAGCTATTAGCAATAAGTTCGTATCTTCGAATGGTATTTTTACCCACATCAGTTTACATACAATTCATCCGAGTATGTAAAACGTGCCTCACTTTGGGATCCAAGTACTGATACAGTAATCAGAATTAGAAAGCCTTACGGTTCACTTACCCTCATCCTTTAAAACTTTTCCATTTAAGAAAATCGATAAGCAAATCCTTTCTTGTAACTTGTCTCCTGGATTACTTCTATTTTTATTTTTTCTGATCTGGCAAGGATCAGCAGTGCTACTTCTAAGTCCCTGATCCTTACCCTACACTTCCCCCCTCCCCCACCCAGAAGATGCAGAGGTGGGAGTAGAGAGAAAATGGAAAGGTTTAGTACCCCCAAGCTCCTCTTTGGGGACCTGTTAAATAAGTGTGTGAATGCGCGAATGAGGAATCCAATTGGAAGGAAATGCCGGTCACCTCGTCCTCTTCTCCATCACTACAACACCCCCACCCCCCACCCTCGCCAACGATCTCTCTCTCTCTCTCTTTCTCCCCCACCCTTTCCCTCTCTCTTCCTCCCTCTCGATCTCTCTCACATGCTTAGATACGCACATGCACACTCGCACACTCCTACAATTACACACCCCGTAGCTTTTGGGTAGGATGGGAAGCCAGAGAGGAAGAGTGGCATGAAGGGAGTCCGCTTGCCGGAATCCAGTCCGGGATTTGGCTCCACCTCTGGAAAAAAGCAGCCTAGCTACTGACAGAAGAGTTGCGAGCGGTGGAGGGAGAGGCAGCTCTGAACTCAACTCCTAAACACAGTTCAATGACCACTTGCTTTGGGCCAGGAGCAGTTGCGCTTTTCCGCTGTGGCGAACAGAAAGAGGTGCCTGCCTAGGAGTTTCTTGAAGGGGCCAACATTACCAACACCTTAACGGCGTTTGCACTTCTGGAAGAGAAGAGGGAGTAGGACAAGAACGCTCCCTTCCCCAACCCCCATCCCCCCAGCCTTGAAATGACTTGTTAATCGGCCGAGATCCGACTGAAGGAGACTTTACTGGAGTGAAATTACTTGGAATCTAGATTTGGAAAAGAGTTACTTGACCACTCTCCCCCTTCCCCCTCCCCCCTTCCCCTGTTTTTTCTTCTCCCCTCTCCCCTTTCCCCTTTTCTCCTATCTTTGGAAATGAGCAAAGTGAATTTGTATCCCAGAAAGTGGTAACCTCTAATATTGCACCGAAAGAGCGAGTGAAGAACACATGTAGTAATGACAAAGGATTGCGAAGGAAAGAGTGGACCACGTTGCCCAGAAAGATCCCCTATATAATGGATTACTAAATGGGATACTACACCAGCTAGTTCCGTGCTCTGGCTGCCTATACATGCACCGAAAAGGTAGAGTAACCCTTCTTTGCATCCCGCTTGTTGGGTGGCTCTGGAAGAAGACAACTACTGTTTTGCTTTGGCACATCCTGAAGGAATGAGCTTAGTATACAGTGAGGTTGAAAACTGCTTCCCCCCCCCCCCCCCCATTTTGTGATGTTTTTGTTTTGTATTTTCTATCTCGGTGCGTTTACACTGCCTGGGAGGAGTCGGAGGAGAGAGGACAAGCGCTCCTTCTGTCTATCCATCTTTGCTGTTAGCCCGGCTCTCTGGGCACTAGGTTCTCTAGGTTGGCACGGATGCCTGGTTCTCAGCCCCAGAAGGCTGAGGACCAGTGAGGGCTCCAGTGTGGAAAGCGGCAAGGCATGGCATGTATCTGTGCGCGTGGTTGGTAGTCCGGTTTGTTTCTTGCGGGAGTCCGCCCGCCTCAGTAGATTCTGACTCTTGTGACAGTACAGAGCAGTTTCGGGTGGGCTTCGAGGTAGAAACTCGGACACGATCAGGAAGAAGAATGGGAAACTGAGAGGGAAAGGAGACGAGACTGGCTTTAACCTTTGCACGGAGGAGCTAGGTTGGGAGTCTTCTTGTTTGAGGTTGTTAAGCGGGTTTCTGTAGAAGAAGTGCAAAGGCTTTTGTTGTGAGATCAGGTTTTGGGGTGGGTTCCTATGATGAGCGCACACCACACACACACACACACACACATATTCATACACGCACACACACACACACACACACACACACACACACACGGCAAAGGAAACTTGTGATGGTTCCTCCAGTCCTTGTCTCCCTGCGTGCTTCCTTCCTTTCTGCAGATGCCGCTTCCCCTGCTCCTCGCTTTGTTTGCTGGAGTGGAGCTGGCCGGCCCGAGCGGCGCTCTCCGAGAGACCCCCCTTCTCTGGCTCCTGTCAGTCTTTTTTTTTTTCTGCTTCTTCGCGGGAGGTGGAGGGAATAGGGCTGCGTTCCCCCACTGGACTCCTTAAATCCTATTCCTTACAGCTTCTCCTGGGATGAGAAGTCTGAGGTTGGCAGTCCTCTGCCTACTAAGCTGTATAAGGCACTCACTGTCTGAGAAGGTTGGGGGGGGTGGGGAGGGAGGGTCGTAGAACCGAGTCATTTAGTCTCTAGCCGACTCCCCCTCCCTGGGCCAGTTTCTCACCCAGGTTCTGTGTCTTAGGGGGTCTAGGTGGCAGATCCCCCTGCCTCTCTGTAGTGTCCTGGGGTGGAGACTCCAAAGATAGCAAGAGCCCCTTCCCCAGCTACAGGGGATGTGGAATCTGCCCTATGGTTCGGTGAGCTTTTCTTTGGTAGTATAAACAACCCTCCTCCCCCGCCACTCCACCCCAGTCATCACCTCGCCGTGGTCTTAAGCTATTAGTCTGTCCCGAGTCCAGCGCCCCACCCGATGATTGTCCTCCTTCCTTGGAGGGGCTGCGGGAGGGAGGGAGAACTGGGACTCGCCACTTCCCACTCTGTCTTTAATTCCTCCTAAAGCCAACTTGAGGGTTTCCTAGGCTGGCTTCTTACAATCTCTTCTTGTTTTGGCCCAAGTGTGAATTGGGGAAGCATGGATGGATGGGGTTGAAGGGGAGAGAGGTAAAAAGGAAGATGATGATTGGTATTGTTAAAGGATACGGCCCTCTCTTGCCCTCCGGACTGGCCCCTTCCTGCTTTGAGGTCCCCGTCGTTTTTCCTCACCTACCACCCTGTTCCCTTCCCTTTTCAGGGCCGGGCCCCGGGACAGGGAAACCTGCAACCTGGGAAAGTTAGATTTAAAAGCCATGGCCAAGGGTAAGGGCTGCGGTTAGGGCACAATAGGGTTTTTGTTTCGCAGTTCCTTTTAAAGGTGCTACCTGGGTGTAAATAACACTATGGAAAGGAAGAGAAATGCGAGGCAGCGAGTACCGGGGGGGAGGGGGGGACAAGGGGGAGGGAGATTGAGGCAGGAGCGAAATACCTGCCAAAATGAGCGAGAGAAAAAGCAGCAACCCGCTACCGCACCCTCCTCCACACCCTTACTCCCCCAGTATTCAGTCCTGCTGGACCTATGGGCGAAGGAGGACTGCAGGTCCCAGGGACTTATCGTCTCTACAGCCAAAACCCGGGAGCGAAGGGCCGGACCAGAGGCAGGGAAGGGAGTACGAGTTGGACAGGGATTCGGGATGCTGCTGGTGGTGGTGATGATGGTGATGCTGACGACGATGACGAGGAGAAGCCAGAGCTCTTGTGTACGTGTGTGCATGAGCTTAAAGCTCTCTTATTTGAGAGTTCTGCATTAAGCGCTCTGGCTGCGAATCTGTGTGAGTGGAAGTAGGAACCTGAGCCTGCAAAGCCGCTTGTGTGGCATGGCTTGCTGATGTGTGGAGAGAACTGATTGCTTAAGGGAGGAAGATGAGGGGAGGGAGGAAGGGAGCCGGATGATTGAAACAAACTAAATTGTTTCCATTGCCGCGAATCTATGAATCATACTGGACCAAACTCTAGGGTCCACTTCTCCGTCTTAGCATGGTGTTGGGGGACCCCGAAGGGCTTCAAGGGGGAAGCAGAAGGTTGGCGACTTTGAAGGGCAGATAGACTTAGCCTTCAAATCTACTTTAAAGTTATGGAATAATAACCATAGTAAGAACATAAATAAAATAACAATAAAGCTTTCTCTGCTTGCCAGACTTTACCTAGAACGATAGTTTTAACCAAGTCGAAACTGCTTTTGCAACTGTCAGCAAATCTCCCAGCAGTGTATTTTCTGCCCCCATTTATGGCTGGGGCTTACTTTCCATTGATGGTAGGAGTAAATTTGTTTTGCAGTCCCATCCCCCCCCCATTCCCTCCCTCCCCCATCCAAAAAATCGGGATAACACATGCATTTATTGTGGTCCGAAGCAGTTTTTTTTCTTATATTGAGCTGCTTTAGTGACACAGAAAGATGTTGTTCAAACTAGTTGAGTGGTTGTAGGTGCAGTAATCCTTGGTTTCAGGATTGGTTTGTTTGTTTATTCCCAAAAGTGCAATTATGTCTACACAGATTAACAGATTACATTGGACCTACCTAAGAGGACTTTTTCAAGACCTACCTATTTGTCTTCTAGAAGTAAAATAGTTTAAAAAAGAAACTACAGAATTCTCTTTGTGGTTAATGGCTCAGCTTTATTATGTGAAGTAAACTTTGGTGATAACTCCTTCAAGAACCAGAGCTAATTATTAACCAAACCTTAAATACAGGACTGTCTCCACTCATTTATCTAAACTATATTTTAAAACAAAACTGCAGTGTTTATCACAGTTTGGCTTATCTATACTTCATGACTTTGTTCAGGTAACTTTGATTTGAATCTGCAGCAAGGTTATTAAGTTGATTTAAGAGATTTTTAAGTTGAGATCATTTTAAAAATCAGACTAATAGTGGTACAAAGTGAGAACTTGGACATTTATAACCCTTCTGTTTCAGGATTTTTCTCCTTTTGATAAAAATGAATATAACAAGTTTTCTGTTTTAAAAGTTTAATGGAAAAAATAGTCTTCCAAAAGGGCTACTGTTTTATGATTTTACTTATTAATAACATGATATCTAATATACATGAACAAAAAGTGAATCATTGAATACTAAACTAATAACAAAAATCAATATGCTTCAAATAATTTATAGAACTTTGAAAAATCATTCTTGTAGCAGGAATGAAAGAAATTTTAATTAGTTTGAAAAGTCATGGGGAAGGTATACAATGGTCACATGTAGGCTATACATTTTCACTTAGATTAAAACTACATATTTTTCCTGAAGTGAAAAGTTTATGCTATCAGCTAAATATTTACCCAAGGGATAATAAACATAAATAGGTGTGTGAGCTTCACTTACTTGATGAAGAAAGTATATGTTTAATGTATCTTTTAAAAAAGATGTAGCATTTGGGACTCATAGGGCAGTATCGAATTACAGAAGTTGAGTATGCTGTCACAAAGATGACAAGAAATCTCTGATATTTTTAAAAATCATCAAAATTAAGGTCTTGAAACCAACTTCCCATCCATAAACTTACTGGCAGTGTGACTCTGGCTAAGTGCCTTAATCTGAGTTGCAGAGAAGGTGCCAATCCTCATTGATAGAGGAAGCTACCTGGAGCTTCCAACAGTAAAGAAATAGTAGCTCTGGTTCTGAAATGTCCACAATTTATTACAAGCACCTGGGTAGTTGTGAACTTCGTATGTGCCTGGCATGAAATAAGGCAAGACATTTATTTTGTGTTGAATAGTGAGGTAAGCCAAATTCTTTACTGCACGTACATAGTGGTCTTGTTCTGCTCAGAGATCTAAAAAGGAGTGATTTCAGGTGGCAATTCTAGGAACCTAGTTGGACTAAGCATCTAAAAGGAAGACATCATAGAGTAACCCAAACTCATCCCAAATGCTTTAATTAGACATGTCATCCATAGCACCATAATACCTGGGAATTATTAAACCTATTCTCCCTCCGTCCTTTAGCTCATTCCTTCTGATAAACTTAGAGAAAGAATACTTAAGTACTTCTACTAGACATGTTCCTTACCCTTTGTCCTTCGTTTTCAAAGAGGACTTACATCTCCGTGCGTAAACCTGTAACTGCCTCAGGGGAACTTGGTAGGTTTGTAGAATTAGATTTTGTTTTAAATCTTCAATTTAACAAGGATTTATTAAGCACCTATTATGTACTGGCATTGTGCTAGGCTCTGGGTACACATAGACTAAAAACCATAAGAATCCTTCAGAGTCCAATGACAGTCAGGTTCTATTGTCATGGCGTATTAGCCCTATGTATGTCCTTGGCAAACCCTTATGAGCCTTAATATCTATGTATAAAGTTGTTATATAAAAATCAAACGAAATAATCATTGTTTGTGGAAACTATGAATTGCTTGAGTTCAATATTAAATTTCAGCATGAGATCATCATTGAGTGTACACACAATATTATGTGCATAATATTGCTCAACATTATTTTATAAAGGAATACTTTGCTTTAATAGATTTATTCCTGAAAAACTTTGCCTAAATCTAATCCTCATTAGTGCACTAGAGAAGCTTAATAGCTATAGGTAGCTAGATGGCATAGTGGATAAAGTAATGGACTGGTAGTCAGCAAGACCAGGGTTTGAATCCTGCCTTATCGAATAGACTTGTGACCCTGAGTAAGTCACTTAACTGCTCTCAGCCTGTATCTATAGAATGAGATTAATAGTAATTCTTAACTCACCCAGTTGTTGTGAAGATCGAATAAAATAACATTTAAAGTGCTTTGCAAACCTTAAAGTGCTACATAAGTGCTAGCTATTATTATGACAATGATGATGATGATTAAATAGGTGAACTAGTTTATTAGTTAACCTATGGTTAATTTATTTCTTGGAAGGCAGGTTGGCTAGTGGATAAAGAGTTGGCTTTGGAACCAAAAAGACTTGGGTTCCAGTGGTACTGGCTGTGTGACTGGGAAACTTATTCAATTTCTCAGTGCTCTAGACAACTGTCTAAGACTACTGTAGTGAAGGTGATGACTTGTGCTGGTAGAGGGAATTTCCTAACCTGAGGGTTCCCTATAACTAATTATAGATCCATCCCTATCCTTAATTAATCTCTTAGGTATATTCACATTTTCACATATCAAGGTTGTATATGTTTGTGTGTGTGTGTATGTGTGTGTGTGTGTGTGTGTAGGGACATAAATAACATTCCTAGCCCACTGTGGTATGTTGAGTTGTTTTTTCCAGTCATAGTGATACATTTAAGCTGCTAGATCCATATGTCTAAACAGAATTTTTGAGCTAAAAGAGACCTTAGAGGCCATCTGGTCCAACCCCCTCATTTTATGGGTGTGGAAAGGAAGGCTTAGATGAGTTTAATGACCTCCGCATCCACATGGTCACATAGCTCCATCAGAACAAGGAGGGCTAGAACCCATCCCTTTTTGTCTATTTCAGTGATATTTCCGCTTCACTCAATTTTATTCAACTAATATTCAATTCATTAAATGTTTATTGAGTATTTATTACGTTCAAGGTGCCTAGAGGGAATAGGCAGATAAAATAAGATATGAGGCTACCTTCAAGAAGCTTAAATCTAGAAGAGGGAAAAATATGTCTACAAACAAATACAACGTACAATAGCATAGAAGGGCTAAGGAGAGGTTGGAAAGGCTATGCAAATTTGAGGATTGAGAGATTACCTCTGGCTGAGCAGATTAGGGAAAACTATATGGAGAAGGCATGTGAGCGGCACTTTTGAAGGATAGATGAGTATATGGTGTGTATGAGGTGTTCAGGAGGACAAGCAACTCTGGTGTGAGGGCTTGCTGAGCCCTTTTCAGGCTTACTCATCCACCTTTGGTGTCCACCTGATTCACCTAAATCTCGCCTGTGGCTCCAGGAAGCTGTAGCGTGCACAGCGGGCACGCCCCCATAAAACCATGTAGGCAGACAGACCAAACCAGGTTGAGGGTTACCGACAGACCTCAAATTCATCAATGAATTAGGGGGATGCCTACCCCAAACAAGTGAAGATTCCCCTGACCCCAGAAATGGATGAGAACAATTTATTCCAATGGCCGTGAAGGCTGATGAAGCAGGCACTGTGATTAGCTTAGAGCTTGGTCAGACATTGAAAATGCCAAGGTCATCCATTGAATGAATCCTGAGCCATCACCAGTTGTCCAGACTTTTGTCTTGCCACTTGTCTTCAGTGACTCTGGAAGAGAGTGAAGCTGACTGACAATTTTGTGTAACTCTGCCTCGCTCAAATCCAATTCATGGGCAAGTCAATGCATCCCCCATGATGTCATTGGTCCTCTTTGAAAATGAAGGACAAAGCAACCACAACAATTATACTAGCAGACTGGGGCTTGGGGAAGGCATTGGAAGCATAGAGAATAGTGTGATTGAAAGCTAGTAAAGACTGGAGAATTTCAAGTAGGCTTGTTTGTCTGCAAAAGATTGACATAAAAGCAAGTATTGTATTAGGTAAGTTTGAAAAGGTAGGTTGGATCCAGATTTTTGAGAGCTTTGAATGTCAAATTATAGAGTTTAAATTTTCCTCACTAGACAATGGGAGCCATTGAAGATTTTTAAAAGGGGAGCAAAACTGTGGGTTAGGGAGTTTAATCTGGCAGCTCTTTGTAAAATGAGCAATAAATTGAAGGTGGAGAGGTAGGATGTTATTGTAGCCATATAGGTGAATTAAAATGAACTAGGGTGGTGGCAGTGGGCATGGAAAAAGTAAGAGAGATTTGAAAGATAATTGTGACAGGCAAATGAATTGTAGTTGATAATTAATTGTCTCTAGAAGGCAAAGGAGAAAGGCAGAATCAAGATTAACAAATGCTGAAAAAAGAATCCTGTATTTGGTAATTGGGCAAAGATGATGAGGCGGATGCTTTTAGGGGTGAGGGTAAAAAGCAAGGGACAATGAACTCTGACTGGCCACCTGACAATTATCTGGCAAGGCCATTGCCTTGAGTTATTTTCTCCAGAGGGAACTAAGGCCTCCTACAGTTTCTTATCCTTGGGATTTTGCATTTGAAATGCTAACTCAGATTCCACAGGGTACAGGGCATAAACTTCCAGTGCACAAAGGTCCTAATGGAATGACATAGGTAGGTATAAATGTGTGTTTATACATATGTGTGCATATATGTACATATGTGTAAGTTGATTTAATATTGATTTTATTATGTATCTCTAAGTGAAGAAGGATAGCACTTGCTGCTACAAAACAGTATCCCTATCTGCATAATAAAAAGGGGTCATTGAAACTACAAAGATCAGACAGTATGTAAAGCATCACAGAAATCAAGGATTTGTTGGCCCTTCCACAATGTGGGACTATATTTTAGGATGATGTTGAGGTTTAAGCGAAGGCTGTTTTGTTCGTTTTAGGATTGGGAACACCTAAACGTATTTGTAAGCAGAGAGGAAGGTTGCCTCAAAAAGGGACATATTCAAAATGCAAAAGAGAGAGAGGATAATTGATGACATAATTGAAGATAGCTACCTAGTCCTCTGAGACATATAGAAAGTGGTGGAAAATGAGTTGAGGAGGAGAATTGGGGGAATTCACACACAATACTTACTGTCAGTATACTGGAAAAATGGAAAATGGAAAAGCCAAGTAAAATGGAAAGCCAAGTCATCTGATGAGAGCCATTTTGTGACCCATAGCACAAACTTGTGAGACACCTGCTGGACTTAGGTGAAAGCAGAGTTAGAGTCAATCATTTGCCATGGCAAAAAGGAAGAGTTTAAAAAAAGTAAGCTACCATATTTGAGAATTAAATCTGTGATCCTGGCTTTATCAATACTGTAGAGTCATATAACATTACGGCTGTAAGAAGCCTAACTTTTAGCTCAACCCTCTTATTTTAAAGATGAGGAGAACCAAGACCCAGAAGGTTTTACATATATATAAATTGTTCAGTGTTACACAGCAAAATTGTGGTAGACCTAGGACAAGAACTCAGGATGCTTGTTTCCAAACTCAATTTTTTCCCCTGTACTATAACAGAGAATTGTACTTTTCCCCTGCTTGTTCATATTTGCTTTTTGCTAGCATGTTAACTTAGGAAGAAATCCCTAGTGCTGATATGTGCCAGTGGACCAATATGGATGGAGCCTTCTCAAATACTGTCATGCCTTATCCATCTGGGACTTGGGCTCAGTTCACTGAATATATTCAAGGAGATGGTAATATGCCACTGGCCACTGAGCTTCCAGCTACCAAATACTCCAATCAGATGGGCTCCCATTTCCCAGAGATTTCAAGATCCCTCTATAGATCCTCAATTACTCTCATTTGAGTCTTAATTTTTGTGTTTTCCTTTCTTTCCTTGAGAGCTGAATTTTGTGAGGGTGGTGGGTGTGATGGGGGAAGGGAAGAAAAATCTGAACCTGTAATTCCTTTAGTGTAGAGAATTCCTGGTGAAAAAAAATTCTTCTATCAATGGAAATAGGCAAGTCTGCAATTGATTATTTTGGAGAATTTCCTGGTACACTGAGAGGCTCAATGATTTGTCCAGAGTCACGTGCTCAGTATGTATCAGAAATAGGACTTGAACCAGTCAGTCTCTCTGACTCTGAAACTCCTCTCCACTATGTGCTACTGCCTCTCCTGTGTTATGGCTTCTAAATTTGGAGGCTCAATCTGGGTTCCAAAACGTTTATTTGGCCTAGATCTAATGAGAGAGATAGGACAAGCAAAAATGCATAATAAAATAAAATTGCATGTAAATGAGTCCAACTGTTTAAAACTATATTAATATATACTGAGAAAATGCTAGGATGAATACAATAATAGATTAAGTCGGGTAGGGCATCCAAGAAAGGTATTGCAAAGGAGGGGAAATGCTTAAATTTTTTAAGGAGGAGATAGACCTGACTTATTGGAAAAGGAGTTTGGAGGTAAGGTGATAAATTTCTGCCCTATCTCAGAAGATGATGCAACAGAACCAATTCTGCGCAATAAAAATTAGCATTTACATCATGTACAAACTTTAGCGTCATGGGTTTTGTGCTGAGAAATGTGTAAATAGGGCATTGAAACGGGAGGGCGAGTGACAAACCCTTTCCTTCCCTCCATCTCTGATGAAGCTTCAGGGTGGATATTAAAACATGAAAGACAATATATCAATGCAAAATCAAACCATAGTTCCTCACATGTAGTAAGTACTGAAAAATTGTTGAGTGAATGACTAAAGCCAGCCCTTTATTAAAATTCTTTTTAAATCTAAAAAAAATTTATACCTCCCCCACTTCTACAATATCCAAGAAACATTTAAGTTTATAATCAAAAAGGAACCAGTGACCAGTGGTTTTAGCCACAATGTTGGATTGACCCTTAGGGCCATAGTAGTATATGGGACAGAAATTTCTTTTTAGCCCGGAAAGTTCACATAGGGTGTACATATGGAGAATTCTTTGACCAAAGGAACTATCTTTTTTTTTCTTCCTAATTTAAGTCTGTCAGGAAAACACTTCAACAATTCCAAAAAATCCGTGATTTCTATTGCTTGCCTTCTCAATGGGTGGGGGAAAGATGGGAAGGAGGAAAAGAAATTGGAAATTAATTTTTTTAAATGAATGTCAATAAATAAATAAAAGTTTTAAAAACTTCATTATTTCATTGGTTTGGGCCTACCTTTCATAGACATAAATAAAAACCCTTTTCTAGGCCTTTAATAACTGGTTTTATAAATTTCTCTGGAGAGAAAATTTCATCATACAATAGCCAATTTTGTGGTCAAGAATGAGACATTGGGCAGCAGGCATATAGATTGTCACTAGACCTGCACTTGAAGCCTTTCCAGATTGAAAGCAACTTTCTGAGCTTACATTGCCAGTGACATAGCCTTCAGGGACCCAGGCAGAGTTAGCTCCATACTACTAGGTCCTTAGTGAAGGATAAGGAAAACTCATCTACATTAAAATGCAAAAGAACAGCCTGTCCATCTATCCTCAGCCCAAGGACTGTCATAGTTGAGGATATCAAGTAGATTGCTTACTCTAGTGGAAATGGTAGCAAAGGCTATCATATATATATATATTTCCTAGGAAATTTAGCACTTATTTAAAATAATAGTCTTATAACTTAGTTTTTTTTTTTTAAACTTGACTTCTAAAAGGTAAAGTAAAAAGAAAAATTAATCTATGTTATCCCACAATTTCCTGCAGGATTTCCTTGGGAAGTTTATTCATTCTTAAAGTCTCTCTCCACAGTATGGAATTACAGCTATTTTCATACACAAAAAAAAAAGATTATTCTATCTGAGATACAGAGATTTTCTTTTATAGCATAGAGGAGGGTTTGGGGGCTTTTTTGTATTTTTAAATTCCTCAGGTACATCTTTTTCACT
Organism: Phalanger gymnotis; assembly: GCA_028646595.1. Lineage (NCBI taxonomy): Eukaryota > Metazoa > Chordata > Mammalia > Diprotodontia > Phalangeridae > Phalanger > Phalanger gymnotis. The sequence continues at coordinate 400,745,078 of CM053622.1, read as the reverse complement.
GAAACAGTTAATATAAAAGGAAGTAGATAAACCAGGCATTAATAGTTGCCATTCCTTCATTTCAAGAGTGGAGAAGCATAGAGATTCCCTACAACTATTGAGGACCTGTTTTTTTTAATGAGTCATTCTATATCCACTGTTTCCAACTTTCATCATAATATGACTGTTCTCTTTTTTTTCATTTCTATGTAGCCTATCACTGGTTTCCGTGCAAAAATATTAAACAAAAATAATCGATATGAATTGTAAAAGAAATAATATTTTTAAACAGATTTCATATGGAAGTACATATATGCATGTAACATGGGATTAGAGGAATTAGAGGGCTCCCCCCCCAAAAAAAAAGTAGCACTTCATTTGGAGTCAGATGAGCTGGGTTCATATCTTGACTGTCAAATTCTCTGTTTGACCTCAAAGAAATAACAACTTATCTGGGCTTCAATTTCCTTAAAAATCCTCTACTCTCAAATGAGGAGATTGGTGCCACAGGGGTGGAGAACCTGCAGATTTGAGGCCACATGTGGTCCTCAGGTGTGGCCCTTTGACTGAATCCAAACTTCACAGAACAAATCCCCTTAATAGAAGGTTAGTTCTGCTAAACTTGGACTCAGTCAAAAGGCCACACCTGAGGACCTACAGGGCCGCATGTGGCCTTGAGGCCACGGTTTCCCACCCCTGGTAGATGATCTCTAAGAGCCCTTCCAACTCTAAATCTATGATCCACCATAAGACAAACTCTCATATTTTACAGCTAAGGAAACCATGACCCTAGCAGCCTGTCCTCGATAATAATTAGACTTACTCATGTTTTCCCCTATTTCCTTTCTGGTCGCAATTTATAGAGTTGTATTTGGAAGGCTGAGGGAACAGGGTGGGATCTGTGATTATAAACTCAATTAACTTCTTTCCATGAAATCTACATATTGGGGATAGGAGGCCTGGGAAGAATTAAAGACTTTCTTATTATAAGTATTTGGTCTAATTACAGAGATATTATACAGGAGATTTATGTATGAGATTTCTTTGATAGAAGCAGTACTCTCTTCCCAGTGCCAAACACTTTTTTTTTTCCTAGGGAGTATTCAATCTTTTCATTAATATTGCAGCATCTCTAGTGCCCCCCCCAGCCCTTCCCCCATTCTTCTACTGTCCTTGAGCAGTGAAAGTAAGAGAATAGGATGGGTTTGGTGAATGGAGAATGGCTGCCTCATGAAAATTAGAAGCTTTATGAAAAATTACACCCCCAACAGGATGTCTTAAAAAAAAAAACCACCCAGCCACTGCCACTCCTTTCTATCCGGGTGCACTACTGTGCTTCAGTCGGATATTGTCATCACCAAAGGTAACTGCATCCTTTGTACTCCGGTCACAGATACACAGGTGGAGAACTCTCTCATTGTATCTTGGATTGTTCTGAAAATTCTTTAGCATACTGAGTATTTGAGAAGACCCTTATCTCTGTTGTGTGAGATAAATGAAAACAAAATTGTTTACAGCATTCGCCACTTCAGTTTATTTAGCAGGAGCACAGTTTGGTTGATTTCTATCAAAAACCCTACTTGTTAAGGGTGGTTGGAGAGAGATTCTATGCTAATTCTGCTTGCATTCATGAATGATGGCCCAGCTAGACACTGTCACTGGGATCTTCATCTATTAATCATGGAAGCTGCTTTCTCATTCCGTTGCCATAGTTCCCATGTCTCAGATAGTGTTGGGGTGTCTTGGGAAAGGCTTGAGATATACTAGGACTTGCAAGCCTTGCACTTCTTTTGGCAGTTGTGAGGCAGGGAAAGAACAGAAAACAGCTCCCAACATAATTCAGTGTTGGATTAAAAGAGGCAACTTCTGAATGTGTCTCTCTGGACCTTGTTATGTGCACATCCAGCTGATATTTACTCCAGGATTTGCCTCTTGCTTAGTCTTGCTGCTAAAAATTTATGATTCAAAGACTAATGGCTATTTTCATCTTTCTGGGAGAGCAAAAGGAGAGGCTTTTCATTAAGACTGCTTATGCTGTAAGTGAGCAGGTAAATAAGGACATTTAGGGTTTACTAAATGTTGTCTCATAATTTTGGTTTAGGGACCATGACCAAACTGACAAAATGAACTCAAAAAAAAAAAAGAAAGAAAGAAAGCAAGCAAATATTTATAGTGCCCTGCAACGCTTCCATTTCACTTTTTTTTGGCGGGGGTGGCAGAGGAAGGTGAGGATAGGGCTTGACATATAAGTAGGTAGAGACCACATAAAACTGTCACAAACAACCAAAAAGGTAAGAATTTGAGCTTCAGAACTTCCACTTTGTCAGCTCTGTATGTGAGCAAGTCTATTTTCCTTACCTTTAATATTTTAAATGTTTTGATAAGATATTTTCAGAAATACTATTTCCATCTGTTAGAAACAGCTTTCTGGCTGTGTCTATATTGTGTAATCCAGGCAAATAAAGGGAGAGCAAATAGCTGAAAAGGAAAGAGGTCCACAGACATACCTTGATGATTTATATGCCCTGTGTATGATGTAAAGCACAGCTTTCTTTTGTTGGGTAAATTTGGTATCGGGTAATGGATCCTTGCATACTTCTTCATGTTTTACTTCCTATTTCTGGAGTGAACTTTCGAGGACTGCATTCTAAGCCATGAAATCTACTTCCTCTTTAGATTAAAAAAGAAATCTCTCAGGTATTGTCTCTTCAAAAAAAAAAGCACACAATTTGAAGTTGTGCAAGGCATATTAAAAGCAAGCAGAGTTAGATTAAGATTTTCTAAATGAGATCAAAGAGTTTTAATGCATATACCCATTATATTTGTCCCTCCCTTACCAACCATACCAAATGATTGATTTTGGAGCCCAATAATTTGAAGTAAATGAAAAGGATAACATGGCTCTAATTGCTATCAGCTTCACCAGGCTTCTGGGCACCAAAATTCCTTGTGGAGAAACACTTTGAGTGTCACAGCAGTTTTTGATCACGTGGTCTGGCTTTCCCATAGGCTGCAATTATCCCTCTCCTCAGCCACCTAAATCTCTCCACTAAGCAAAGAAAACACGACGTTGTATATCTAGTGTTATGGTAGCTTGATGATTTGACAGTGTAAGAAGATATGTTCTGCTCATTTTACCATTTTTTTTTGCAGAAGGAAGTTCTATTTTTTGAATTATCTAATTTTTTTTTTCAGATCAAAGACTTCTCTTGTTTAGGGAGGTAGCTAGTATGAGTTCAATTTGCTTTCTCATTTCAACTTTAAATACCAACTGATTTGTCTCAGATGTTAGGTCAGACATAATATTACTCATGTAACTGTAAAGGTAAGCAGTCATTTTATGTGGATGTCAGTCAAACATAAAATGTGGATTTTATTTCATCTTAATTAATGATTTCTCATTAAGGCATAAGTCAATTTGAGGTTGTATTACTGTAGAGCATTTTCAGTCAGCAATGATCTGAATATAGTGCTATTGTCTGAATTGAGATGTTTCCCATTTTAGTGAAAAGTATGCCTCCATAGGACTTTAAGAATGGCCATTTAATGAAGGATGCATCCCTTGAGGTTGCCTGAGATATTTAGCTGATGTGGAATGTTCATGTTCCAATTGGAAAATTAAAATGTTTACTTTAAGAGGATTAAAAGCTGCCTGGTAGGTGCTTACTACCCCATAGTTACATTATAAACCCAATTTCCTCAAATGCCTGGTCTGGTATTTGGGAATGTATACTGATGCTTAGGCTACCATATTTAGATTTTTTTTGTTTGTTTTGATTTTTTACCAGTACAATAATGGACTGAAAATGCACTTTCCCTAGTTCCAAACTTCCCACAATGGAATAATGTAGGCACCAGGGAGAACAGAGCTTACACTTTTATTAGAAATACCTTTTTCTCATGTGCTGTGAGCTCCACATAGACATCAGCAAGTTGAATTATAATGTTAATGCATTGTTCATATTCTTAATAGTATTCAAGTTTTAACTAGAGGTTCTAATAAAAATTAGATGGAATACATTAATGCCAACTTATGAATTAAATTTGTGTGAAAAATCATTTCTTAGCTCATATAAAACTCTAGTAGCATATAACACATCTATTTCAGAATAATTTGTGCTTATTAATTATAAATACTTAGCTTTTGCAATTATGACCTACTGATCTTTACGCATCTTAATGAGAAATTACCTAAAATAAATTGATTTATAATATTTGCTCTAATGCATTCTAGGATAGTGATTACATAAAATTTCAGAATGGTATCCATCTACAACTTACTTTAACAGAGATAAACTCAACAGTTTATTATGATATTGGCATAGAGAATGGCAGGCATAAAAGTAAGAGAAATGGAGAAAGTGAAACAGTTTCAGGGAAAATGTCATAAACATCTCTTGGATGCTCTTTTTAAAAAAGGGATGTTCGCAGAACAGGAAGAGTTTTTTACTAGATATGCAAGTTTTATCTACAAGGTGTTTCCTTCTTTTCTGATGAAGGGAAGTACAATATGTTGAATTCTCTGATTGATGAATTCTCAAGGGATATGTTAGAAGGCGGAATTTCTGTTTTCACCTTTTGCCATGTCCTGAACACAAGACCTACTAATATTGCCAGAACATTTCCTTTCCCAAGAATTAAGAGGACAGCATAATTCATTTTACCATTAGGCACTAGTCAAGTATAGTTCTCCCAACAGATTGCCTAATAGCCAGAAGGTAAAGGATAGAAGGCTTTAGGATGTTGTAAATAATTTAACACTGTCATTATTTTTGGAAATTCATATTTCGCCCATGTATTATTTGAAAGAATGTTTTACAGACATAAGGTTAGGACAATGTTTTTCTTAATATGCTGTATGTTTAGAGAGAATGAGTGCTTATTATATGCTAATGATGATGTATCTGCATTTCCAGTCTCATTGTCTTTGTCTAGGATATTCTTCTCCTCCTCTTCCAATGACTAATTGTCCCAGAGGCCATGGCAGGCTAGTCTTAAGGGGCATGTAAGGATGGACCTACTGTTTGACGAGACTGGTCTTGCCGGGTCATCAGGTTTAGAGTGTATGTTTACTGTGATTGTTACTAACAATCATAGTATATCATATTATGATAAACATTAATTATAATAATAAATACATATACCAGTCTCCATATTATAAAGCACATTTGTATACATCCCTTTATCTGATCCTCCCAACAATTCTTTTGAGGTAGGTAGAGTAGGTATTAGAACCTCTCTCTTTTTTTTCAGCTAGGACCTGTGATTTCATTGGCGTGATGCACTCTCAGTGTATAAACTCCCTGTACTGACACAGATTAGCAACTCTAATTTATAGTCTTAGAGAGCTGCCTTTGGCATTGATAAGTTAAATGCCTTGCCCATGATCATATAGCCAGTGTGTCAGAAGTTTATCCGTGTCTTCCTTACTCTACTCTGGGCCTCTACTCACTGGGTCATGCTGTCTCTCACACCCATTTTACTTAGCAAACTGAGGTGAAGGATGAAGCATAGTATCTTCAAAAAGAAGGCTTGGAATCAGAGGACTAATCAAATCCTGGCTCTGCCACTTACTACCCATGTAACCTCTATGGACATTTGGTAAGGAGCAAAATGGTGAAGTGTAGGCAGGAAATGATGTTGAAACAGTTTTTCAGAATGCTTTTAAGCCTCAGTGTTCTACAACAGAAAGGGGAAGCTCTACAGTCAAAATATTTAATTTGAAGCTCATATAAATGCTCCTATTGGGAGCCATAAAGGATAGACTAAAGAACAAGGCAGTGAAGTAAGTCCTGACCCCTTCCCATGAAGTCTTAAGAAAGAGTATTAAAAGGGGCAGCTAGGTGGTGCAGTGAGTAGAGCGCCGGCCCTGGAATCAGGAGGACTTGAGTTCAGATTTGACCTCAGACATTTGACACACTTACTAGCAAGTCACTTAACCCCAATTGCTCTGCTTCTTTCCCCCCCCTAAAAGAAAAAGAAGTATGTTAAAGAAAAGATATGCCCCTGCTATAGACCTAACTAGGTGTCATAGAGATGATTCTGGATTCTCAAAAGCTTTGCCCTAAGAGTTCAAATTTTGGTAGGTCCTACAAGAGATTTGAAAAGCTTTGAGGATACCTGATGATTGACTATTTATTATCTGTTCCCTGAAGACCAACCTAGCTAAGCGCGGAGAGGTCTTGTTGCCCAAAGATTGACCACCAGGTGATGACATTTTGGGCCATAGAGTCTTATGAGGACCAAGTTCCCAAGGTTTGGATGGGTTATAAGTCTATGCTAACTTTAACAACTAAACTTCTGCAGCTCCAGAAGACTGGGACCCTGGACCTTCTGGGTCCCAGTCCAAGACTGAGATCATTCCCAGTTCTGAACTTATCTCAGCCTTGGGGGGAGGCTGATGGCTAAAAGAAAGGTTATCTGATTTTTTTCCTCTCACATTCCTTGATTCTCTAAATCTCTACCCCAGAGCTACACGGAAAATTACTTAAAGCTTACTTTTATGCTCATGTCTGAGGTCTCCCCAAGTTGGGGTTTAGAAAGATACTCAGCATACAATGTTGATTAGGTAGAGGACGACTATTTATTACCTCTTCACAAAAGAAACACGTAACACGCACAGGAACCACAAATGTCCATTGACAGAAAACTTGAACAAGCAGCAGCAGCTGCAACACAATTACTGTTATACTCTCCTAGGTAGTTGATATTTAAAACGTCAAAAGATGACATAGTTTGTGGAACTGCTGAATATACATTTTACAATTCACTTTGGTTCTATGTTGTCCATGTCTTTTGGCAAGCCAGGTCAGGACTTGGGCTCGTTCTCTGACCTACGGTCATGTTTTCCTCATAGAATAGGGTGGTACTCTCATAGCATAGCTGGCACCAGTTGAGGAACCCAGGAATCCTGACCTCTTAAACTCATAGAATTCCTTCCAAGGCTGAACATATCCATCTCAAGATTGCCCATCTATGCTCAGGGAAAGAAACATAGGTGAGAAGGCAGTCAGGGGCTCCAAGACTCAAGTTCAGCTTGCCTAGCTCACCTCCTGCTTTAACTGCCTGATAGGAACAGTCACCATACTATTTAATTGGAGAAAACTACTCACTGGTAGTACCAATATTACATTATGCCACCTGAAGAGTCAAAAGAAGAGAGGAACCCAGAACAGTCACTCCCTTTTTGAGGTCCACTAAGTGGCTACTTCTCCTGGCTTAATGGTCTATCTATCTGTCACTGTCTGTGCCTCCCCACTCATTTTCAAGTGTCATGGGTGAAGAGGTCAACCCCAGATTTTAAGTGGCAAGTCTTTCAGAGGTGAACATATGTTTTCCCAGAAGTGGCGAGAGCAGTTGAGTACATGCACCATGGGATGGCCTCTGCTTGCCCATCTCTGTGCCAAGCTCACTAGGATGCCACCCTAATATGATCCTACTAGTAGTCATACTCATAAAAATGTGGGGGTTGGGGTTTTTTAGGGGGGCACTTTTTTAAAGTATTGAAGAAGTTACAGCTAAGAAAGGATATTAATTGCCACAGAAAATCCAGCAATTGAGATTAATTTTCTATACCTAGTTAGGTTGTCACTCACAATATTAGAAGAATACCATGAAGGAAAATGAAGAAATTTTCTTGGTCAAACAACACACTCATCCTTTGATCCCAAAAAAAGACAAGAATCAACATTACATAAGTGCAGGAGAGATGTATTTTGAAAGATTAACTCATGTAAGAATTAGGGCACATTCTGAGCCACCTGCTTCCCTATTTTTTCCCACTTTTTGACAATTTTTAAATTTTTTAATTGGCTATAAACTCATGTATGCTTATTCATTGGGTATATTTATATGTATGTTTATCTCTGAAGTTGTCTTGTGTAACAAGGAATGTTAGAGATGACATCATTCGCAAAGAACACAAATAGCACCTACATGGTGTTGTTTGCTTAATGACAGTGTTAATAAGGCAGCGAGGGCTTTTTTGTAACATTATGCTAAAATGGAACACTGCTTATATAGAGAAATGGAAAATGTGATGTTTTTGATCATGTTCAAAGTGGGAGAAAATGAATCTTCCTTACAAAAATATTTAATTTCTCTCGAATTTCATAGCCAATTTATTCAGTTTTATCATGAAACATCAATTTTTGTGTTGGCCCAAAAGCTAATTACCAGCAAAAATAAATCATCCTTTGACCTTGCAATATTTTCTGAATATTTTGCTGTAGCATCTATTTACCTTGATTGATCCAAATTGAATTCTAAGGCTTTTCAGTTCTCTAGAGAAGAGGCACAGCTAGCAAGCCCTCTGGTGTTCCTGGCATCATGGAGATGTTTATTTGCATAGTATAAAGATTTGGCTCTTGGTTATCAGTAAGTTAGTGATTTTTTTAAAAGATTGTTGATAATCATTAATAGACAAACCTCAAATGCCTTTGATGATATAAAACAGCCTGCTATTTGTGTTATTAAGAATTCTGGGAAAGTATTCAGTACACCTCCATCTTTCTTCTTTCAATGATATCCAAAGATTAAGATTTTAACTTGAGGAAACTTTATTCCAAGCACTTCCTCTCTTTCTTTCTCCCTCTTCATACAGTAGAACAAAAAAGTAGACACTATTTGACTATAGGTTAAATTAAAAAAAAAGTTAAATTAAAAAGCAGCATAAAAATAGAATAAAAAATGTTGAGACTCAGGATTGAAACTGGAAAGCTTTTCACAAGTTTAAATAAATGAATTTCCAAAAGAGATAAGCTGTTAAAAGCCACTTACTTTCAACCTTACTGGAAAAGATTGATTTTTAATTAAAATCTAGCAATAATAATTATATCTCCCACATAGAAGAAGCACCTTAGTTAAGTCTGTGATGGTTATGTTGGTCTTGCTCAGGAAGTGGAAATAGTATATATTTATTTCAGTTTTATCTTTTAAAATTAATAGGCTTTGAATATCAGTTTCCTCATCTAAACAATAAAGGTTAGATTTGATCTCTAAGGTTCTTTCCAGCTGTAAACTTATGAATATGTGCTGCCCTCTAGTGGAACTAAATGTCAGCACAGCCATTGTGGACCAACTGGTGTTTGAAAAGCATGAAAGGTAGAGACAGACAAAAAACATTTCCTTCTAACTCAGTTACTTTTAACTCTGAGAAGTATGATTTTTAAAAAAAGTTTTTAAAAGACAGATGATATCTCTGATGCACAGGACCTCAAAAGTAGTGAGTAAATAAAAATGATTAATTTTTATTACATGAAAGAGGTTTTGGCCAGGCCAGTATGATCTATAGTATGAATTTTTAATGATGGCATAATTAGCCTACAAGAAAGACCTCTCAAATTAAACATGGCACTCTTACAAAGTGGCTAGATTGACTACATTCTCAGAATGACAATTTATGTGCTTTGAAATTTATCCTTGTTTTACGTTAAGGAGGTGGCAAAGACCCATTGATTGCACTGTAACCTATAGTTAAGTAGTTTCTATCAACTGTATCAAATCTATGGTCTTTTGGGTTTTTTTTAGATGAAAAGAAAGCAAACTCCAAAGAATTTGCCCACAGTAATGTCAGGGATTAGAATTTCAGACCCTGGTGCTCTATTTGCATGGGCAATGTTTAGAACATTAGGATCTAGTCATTAACAAAATGTTACAAGTATTCCAGGTAATATTGGCATTTGCTGCTCTTTAAGACATTAAAAAATGCTCTCTTCCCAACATCCCTGATGCAAGTAGTGAAAGTACTTTTTGCAAATGAAGAAACTGAAGCTTGGGGGTCATGCAGAGACTTGCCTAATCCACCTAGTAAGTGTCAAAGCTGGCATCTGACTCATTTCCAGGGATCTCTCCACTATATATGCTCCCCCCTACCACAGCGTAGGCACAGTGTAGCATCTAGTAGGCATCTAATAATAAATATTTGCAGATGATAACGTTCGATTTGAGATTTATGGCCAAGATCTGGGGAAGACTGATTTTAAAGGGTTTGACAAAAAGATAGATGGTTTCTCTTTGACTAAAATTCTACAAGAGAAGTTAGCCCCAGAGGGATGAAGACACTCAGGAGCCACAGAGATAAACAATGGTGGATGAGGGGAAAAATTGGGAGTTATCTGATGAGTCTGATATGAATTAGCTGGGAACTCACTAACCAACTTAGATTTTAAAAGAAACGTACAGAAGATGGAAGCGTGGGCAGATAAGAGGTCATGGCAGAGTGCTGTAAAAAGCAAAAACCAGGGTCAGGAATGCTGAAGCTCAAAATGAGCTGAGGCTGGCAAAGGAAGTAAAGGCCAGAAGGGAGAAAAAGTTTGAATTATTACTATTTATTTGCTCCATTAGGAGAAAAAGGAGGATCAGAGAATGGATAAGAGGGGACATGGAGAGGATAATGACAATTAAAAAGAGAGAAGGAACAGCTGCTTAAATCTCATCTCATTTCTCTTTTCTCTGACAAGGTGAATGACCTTTGCATGAGAAAAGACAGAACAAAAATGGCTAAATTGAGAGTTAACGCCCAAAGGAAAGTAAGGAGATGAATGGTAAGAGAGAGCCTATCTGTCCTTGAGGTATTCAGGTCCCCCTGCCCCCCAGGCCCAGATGAACTGTATCCTCAGCTACTGAAAGAGCTATGACTACCCGATGACTGCTGAGCCCCTGTCAGTGACACGTGAAAAATCTTTGAGAACAGGAGAGGTGCCACAAGATAGGAGAGAGATGGACAAATGTCTTGATTTTCAGAAAGGGGAAGAGAGTAGTCTGAAAACTATAGAGCCATGAGCTTGATGTTGATTCCTAGAAAAATTCTAGGCTGGCATAACTTATTTCTCAGGGTTGTTGTGAGGATTAAATGAGATAATATTTATAAAGCTCTTAGCATAGTGCCTACAACATAGTAGTGTTCTAGTGCTGTATAAAAAGTTCATAGTGCTGTATAAAGGTTGACTAGTATTATTAAATGTTAGCTACTAACTCTCTCTCTCTCTCTCTCTCTCTCTCTCTATATATATATATATATATATATATATATATATACACATATATATATAGTTTATCTAGATTTTAACTAAAAAATTACATCATTACAAGATGAAGAGATGTGAACAAGGGAATATGATAATTAAGTCAATTCAGAACTGGTTGAATAGCCACACTCAGAGTAATTTTTAATGGATCAGTATCATTGTGTGGCAGGAGGTCTCCAGTAGAGTACCCCTAGGGATATGTGCTTGGCCCTGTGTGACTTAACATTTTATAAATGACTTGGATAAAAACATGGATGACTTGCTCACCAAACCAGCAGATGGCACAGAGCTGGGAGGCCAAGCTAGCGCTGGATGGCAGAGTTAGGATCCAAAGAGATCTTGAAAGGCTAGAGCACATGACTAAAACTAATAAAATGAAATTAAACAGGGATAAATGTAAAGTTGTATACTTGGGCACAAAAAACCCTTCACAAATATAAGATGGAGAAGGCATGGTTAGGCAGTGAAGACCTGAGGCAAGAGACTAATCAGAATTGTTTCAGTTGCTTATTCTCATATTCTACTTATTTGTGATCAGACCATGAGTTAAAATAAACAACTGAAATCATTCACTTAAGAAATATTGATTGACAACCCGACTATTGTGTAAATAAGTTCAATGTGAAGTTCTATGTAGAAGATATATCGGATTCCATCCCATCTTGGGGAGAGAGGGAGGAAGGAGCGGGGAAGAAAATCTGGAACTCAAAATTATGTGGAACTGAGTGTTCTAAACTAAAAATAAAAAGTCTTAATTACATAAAAATATTGATTGAATGCCTACTATAGCCAGGTTATGTTCAGAAACTCCCTAGTGGTCAATGGGTTTTTAGGGATGAGTTAACGGCATTTATTTTGAATTCTACTTGTTTCATTTTCAATTGTATTCTTAATATGATTTAACATAGGTGTTGATATTTAACTCAATAGTCCTGAATTATATGACTGTAGTTTCCTGAGCTAGCTATAGCCTCCTTGGGAATAGAAAATATGGTGGTTGCCTATTGATTAATACTTGAGTGGCCTTTGTGTGTATAGTGTTTGCAATGCAGATAATATCTAAGTCAAACTCCTTTGAAGAATTTTCATTTAATAGAGAAAGGAACTAAAAGAAACCTCTTCACTTATGTTTATTTTTCAAAGTACTTGTGGAAATATGGTTAAAAACTTCATGTAGAACTATGGTTTAAGAAAAAAACAAAAAAAACCCACAATTTATTTTTACATAAAGCTACCATTCAATTATCTATAGCACTGGAAACCAAGAGGTAAATTAAGCCTGTCCATAGTCTAAAACCTCCATTATGAGTCATTCATTTTAGCCTCTTCTTCCTCTACTAAATTTTCTTTTCAAGCCATTCAGAGTAGCAAAATGAAATTGAAATTCATCTTTTTAAAAAATTTTCTTTCTACTTATAATCTTCTGCTGTGTTAACAAGGAGCCAGCTGAAGAAACAAAAAAGGGGGAATGGATCTGTATAACTCACCAAATGCATAATTGGCTTCTATGTGAATAGGAGTTTATTGTTTTTCTTCTTCTTGACTGTATCATTCTGATTTTTTGGGTTGAATGTTGTATGCCAAACTTTTTTTGTAAAAAGGAAGAAAGGAAGGTGGGAGGAAAGAAAAAGAAAGGAAGAAGAAAGGGAAAGAGAAAAGGAAGAACAGAAAGGAGAAAGGAGGAAGGGAGCCCAGGAGGGAGGGAAAAGTTGCCCATATGGTAGTTAGATTGACTAACAAGTAAGATCTCAAGGGACTGGGTGTCTCAGGAGATTGGTTATGGAAACTGGAGGCTCTTGTCCTGAGCTCCAGTTGAGAATGGAGCCTTGTTTGGTATTCATTGAAAGTCAGTACCATCTGACAGCTGTTTGGTGGTTCATGTGAAATGACTTGGTCTCTGTCCAGATGCTAGTGGACAGATGTTCACAACACAAAAACCGTCATCAAAATTGGCACTAATTGGCATCCTTCTGGGAATCTCAACAAATAAGCCATGGATGCATTATATATATGTAGTGAACCTCTCGACTCCTTGATATACTTTGTTTAATTTTGGATAGAACCTTTTGTCAAGATGACAAATCCATGATTCTTCTTTTACAGAGGTTTGCAGTCTCCACGTTTCTTTGGAAGGAATATTTAATTTTTCTAAAAAATTCAAGTCATTTATGAAGGTCCATAAATCAAATCTAATGTGCACTTCACAACTCTCTTCCTGCTGGTAAGCCAGAGGATGTTAACCTTGAAGACTGTCTACTCACATGCAATTTCTGTACTATACTTTTCAAGCAACACTTTATAAAAATCATTACACTTCTCTTTTCATATGAATCTTGCAAGGAGGGCAGATTCATTTCAATCTTTTGAATGAAATTGATTGGTAATGGCTGCAATTTAATTTTTTTTCAAATATTTTTGTTAGAAACTGGAAAGTTAAAAAAAAACCCTAAATTTAAAATGGACATTCCAAGGCTAAACATACTTGACAATGCCCTATAAATGATTAGATGACCTTGCTTCTACTTGTTTAGGTTGTTATTAATTATCTTTGGGCTCCTCAGACAAACATTTTTTCTTGGCTAAGAGCATCTTTTGAGTGGGAATTCGCCCATCATCTGCCTTCTCCCTCCTCTGCCCATTCCCCAAGTTTTGCGACTTAGGGATAAACTTTGGACTTAGATTAATATAAATGGACCCATTCAGGATCAATTCTGTTTAGTCAGCTTATCTATCTTAACTTCCATTTATATGAGAATGATGCTCTATGTGCAAATATTTTTGTTCATTTCTACCTTTTGTTAAGGATGATCTAGTTCATGGACATGTTTGACTGACTTTATTCACATACCATTGAATCGGACAAAATCCAAAACTTTAGATGAGGTGATCCTTACTACTTCTTTCAGTTTTAGAACCTATGAACCTATAATAAGATGGTCCTACAAAAATGGTAGTAACAACAAAATTGTCTCAATTATTTTGCTGTCTTTACTTACCAAAGGTGATGACTTACCCCATTTTAAGAGTATTGTCACCCTTGAACAACAACTTTGTCCTAGTAGGTCAAGAAGTTTCAAGGCCCAAAAGTTGCCTCCTCCATATATCTCTCATCTAGAGCCACCAATCTCCATGCCTCTTTTCTAGAATTGATCAATTAAAGTCAAGAAATATTTCTTGGTCTGCATAAGGCGAGCTGGAATTGTGTGTGTGTGTGTGTGTGTGTGTGTATGTGTGTGTGTGTGCGCGTGTGTGTGTGCATGTGTGTGTGAATGTACCTTTTTCATTGACCCTAGAAATGACTTGAGAAGTCATCACAAATTTCAGAACACAAGAGTCTAATCTTAATAGAGGCCAATCCTCCTAATTAGCCAAGTGTGCATATTCATTATGAACTGTGGTTTCTAAGTATCCTTAAAAATATTAGGAGGAAGCACTGAATTGTTTCTGTGCTGGGGTAATTAGGGCAAAGTGTGACATAAATTGTAGAACCAACATAGATGTCAAACCATTGCAACTGTCCTTTTTTATGCCCTCATTACTTTCTGGGTAACTGCTTATACCATCTCCAGTTTATTCAGTTTAATTCTACATTAGTTCCTTTCAGCTCTTGAATTTCTATTGATTATATCTGGGAAAATTAAAGAAATGCAGAATGAAATGTACAATTGTATGTTATTAGCATTTTTCTCCAACATTCAGTCTTCTCCAACTCGGCAGAGTTGGAGTTGGCCAGATGTACCATACCTTTAACAGGATTTCTCAACATTGGGGTGGGGTTTAGTCTATGTCAGCTAATTTGGGAGTTCTCTAAGAGATAATGCCTTCTATGTAGGTGTCCACTTAAATCAATAATTCTTTGGGATCATGGTAGTTGTAGTTCATGGTTTCAATTTCTCCAGCCACTGTTGCTACCTTTTTTTAGGTTGCTTCAACTACCCAGGGAAACGTGATTGAAGCTCTGAATAGTCAATCTGTTTGGCCAGAGACGGGTTGCATCCCTGGGGTAAAGGTCATCATATTGCAAGACCAGAGACTGGAGTATTAACAGTTATAAGCTGAACCATAATGACTTTTTTTTTTAGCATTTTACCAGCATTTTAAAAATTATTTTTAACAGAGATAACAAAGAAAGCATTTGCAATGCTGACCAAAGGTCAATTCTCTCTCAGACAATACTGTTGCTGACCACTAAGTATGGATTTAGTAATCAAATCTGAAATTTTAGAGATGAACGGAAAAAGGAAATTTAGAGAACTCTAAGAAGTCAGGTTTTATATAAACACGTACATGTACACACCTGCTTTATAGGTACCTTTCCCAAAATTTTACCGTGTATTGAAAGCACAGTGATTAGTCAGTTCCTGGAAAAGAGAAAAGAAAATGATTTCCTATACTTAGAACATATTTGGAGATATTGATTCTCCTTTGAGAAATAGGAACTAATGTGAGAGATAAGTGAAAGAGGAAAAGGACCCATATGTGCAAAAATATTCATAGTAGCTCATTTTGGAGCAAAAAAAAAAAATGGAAACTGAAGGGCTACTGGCCTACCTGACAAAGGAATCTATTAAAAAAATCAGAGAATATTGAGGGATTTGTGATTTAATAAACTTGGAAAACTCCAATGGGGTTAAGTTGTCACTTAGTAGATTAGTCCCAGAAAGTTGTCTGAGGCACAGAGAGGTTAAATACCATACCCAGGGTCACTCAGTTAATGTCTGAGCCAGAATTTTAATGTAGGTGTGCCAGATTCCAACCCCAGGACTGACCTCAGTATATCCGTCAAAAAATGGGTAGGGTGGTGCACATAATTCGACTTGGAATAGAGAGGACCATTGCACAAATGTGGCCAAAAGAGCTCCTATTCATTGATCGTGGACCTTTGGAGTTGAATAGGACTCCCAGACTTCAAAAGAAGACAAAGTACTCACTGGCCAAGTGTTTTCCAGGCTAATCTGAACCCAACCCTGGCTAAGGTCAAAACCACTTCAGGTCTCCTTCCCCTGCTGCTGTGGTAGTCTGTCAGTGCAACTAATTAGAGAGTTTAAGACAGATATAGAGGCATATATATGCAATGAGATGGTATTAGCTTTGCTGCTAAATAGTAATAACATTAGAACATTTACTGTATATATTTCACAGCTCCGATTTTAAGTTCAAGAATTACAACTGAGAAGGTATATATAGTAGCATCAAATAACCTTAGAGATAACAGTTCTTTCTAGAACCCCTCCTTTCTCTTTTTAAAAGACATTGCTGAGAGAGTGAAATTTGTGACAGGTCTTCACCTGAGAAGTTGATTTCATTTTAAAAATAAAAACAAGGACGGCTTAGAATTGTTGCATAGAAATAAATGCAAAAATGGTTGCATAGAAAAAAATTCATAGGCATGAAGTAATTTCTTAAAATATGTACTTTTTTTCCCCCAATTCAACAATCTCTTATTAACAGCTAACTATGTACCAAGCATTGTTAGTTACAGAGATAAAAATGAAACAGCCTGGGAGGATACAACATCTACATAGATAAGTAAATACAAACTAATTGTATTTGTACTAGCTATCTCACAGGGCTGTTGTGAAAAATATTAATTATGTAGAAATGTGTGTTACTATTATTTAGACCCTAGCTCAGTATAAGCACCATAGGCAATAGGAAACTGTGACCTGCATGCAGAACTAAAGAAATGTTTCTTCCTATTTCTAATTTGGTCACATCAATACAAAAATATACAAAATTGATTTTAAAGCATTTGACTTTAAGTAGCATTTAAATCATCTGTCCTTGCTAAAAAAAACAAATGTCAATTTCAGATAGCTCAGTGTATCTCAAAGTGTAGTCTGGAAACTTTTTAGAATCCTTGAGATGCTTTTAGGGGGTCCACAAGGTCAAAACTTCTTTTTTAAATAATACTAAGATGTTGTAAATTTTAATATTATAAATATTAATAGATAGAACTTACATAAACAATTTGGGTAAGGGAGGGTCCTCAATTATTTTTAAGAATGGAAAGAGGTCCTTAGACTAAAAAGTTCAAGAACTGGGCTTCTCAGAGATAAAAAGCTGGACTTAGCTGATATCCTTATCTATTTAACCACAAGATTTTATGATTCTATGACTGTTTCTAGGTAGACTAGTTAGGTACGAATATTGAATCAAAAATGAACTAAACATTAGACTTGGTTCTTCTCAGCAATACAAGTTTCTAAGAGAGCTCCAAAAGACTCATGATGGAAAACGCTATCTACAACCGGAGAAAGAATTATGGAGTCTAAATGCAGATTGAAGCATACTATTTGCTCTCTTTTTTTTTTTGTTTCTTCTTTCTCATGGTTCATTCCATTGGTTTATAATTCTTCTTTGCAACATGACTAATGTGAAAATATTTAATTTAATGTGAATGTGAATGTTTAATGTGAATGTATATGTAGAACCTATATCAAATTGCATGCCCCCTTAGGGAAAGGGGAAAGGAAAGATCAAGGAGGGGGAGAAAATTTGGAACTCAAAAGCTTGTGGAACTGAATGTTGTAAACTAAAAATAAATAAATACTTTAAAAATTAACTAAACAGACCCATTTAAATGAGCCATAAGGAAAGAACTCAATATTTCTAGGTCATAGTTTATTTGGAAGGACTACATCTTTTTATTGTTTGACAACACTCACATAAAGATATGTCCCAGCAGAAAGAACATGTGGGTATTATCAGAACTTTTAAAATTCTCATGCTAAATATTACTAGCATTCTGTGAAGTATTAGAATGTATACATAATTTTCATTCTCATAAACCTCAAATTTTGTAGGTATGGTATTGTAGTTGCAATTGTTTAGCAAAGGATTGCATGATGTGCTTTGTTTGTATTATGAATAATACAGGATTTATTAATTAATGTGACACCATGAAAGTAGTCTAATTTTCCACTAATTGTAAACAAGGGCACTTTTTATTCCTCTCTCTTTTTTAACTGCTTTATGTTGGCGCAGGTGAAAGAAGTTGTCCATCTTCACCTCCAAATCACAGAACATGCAAATGTTGTGTCCTTTATGGTCTATACTAGCTGATGATGCAGTGGATAGAGTGCTAGACCTGGCAGGAAGATCTGAGTTCAAATCCAGCTTCACATACTTACTAGTTTCATGACTCTCTGTTTGTCTCAGTCTTCTCATCTGTAAAGAATAACAGCACTCTTAGGGTTGTTGTGACGCTCAAATGAGATGATATTTGTAAAGTCTACTATATACCAGTCATTGCTCTAAGTTCTGGGGATAAGAAAAAAAAAACCAGTGCCTGCCCTCAAGGTGCTTGGAGGAAGACAGTATATAAAAGGAAGCTGAAAAGTGGGAGGGAGAGAGCATGATTTCCATGGAATCCAAACCTAGTACAGCTGCTTAAAATGGAGTTACCTGGAAAGTTCTGAGCCCTCTATAAAGGAAGTCTTTGGGAGGAGTATTGCTTCGCCCTCCAGACCTCTGAACAGAGGAGAGGGGCTACTGAGGGAGATGAGAAGGTGTTGAGTTTCAAAAACTAAGTCAACCAGTGTGGTGATGAAATTTCAGGTGGTCAGCTTATTCTGGACGAGGCATGATGTTCTTTGAGAGAAAACTAAGCAGAGCTACTGATATAAACCCCAATCAAGTGAGATAATACACGTAAAAGTATTTAGCACTCTCAGTGCCTGGCACGTAGTAGGCATTATATAAATGCATATTTCCTTTCCTTCTCCATTAAAAAGGCATGATTCCCCTCACCTCTCTCCCATTCACACAAAAGGGAAACATACATCAGGCTACCTTTCTTAGGTTTTTTTTTCCTAGTTGCTATTGAAGTGACTAAGATCTCTAAGTGTATGGTGGATAAATAGAGAACAAGAAAACATATTCTGTTATCATGGCAAACCTCTTCAACTGACACCTGAATTATATTGTAATGGATCATTGGGCATATATGTAAATATATGTAAGGAACAGGTAAGGGGAGATGTGATTCTTTGCCTCCCTCCCAACTCAACCCCCGGTTTTAATGTGGTAACAAGGTGTTATGCTAACTATAAAATTGTGGCCATATCCATTTTTGAAATATGAACCCCTTTCTGTATTGGAATTAAAGGTGGCAAACTCATTGGACAAGCAAAAATTGGACAAACTCTTATCAAGACCTTAAATAGTTGAGGCCAGGAGAGAGTTCATCAGTTCCTCTCACTAGAGGAAGGACTTGGCCCCCACATAGTGAATTGTGCTTAGGTGAGAGAAAGAGGTTTCTTTCTCCTAGTCCCTCCCTTGCCCTGTCAGCTGGGCAGCTTCGAAAGAGAGCTACTCTACCAGTAGAGAGCATTGCTTCCAATAGGGAGTAGAGACACGTAATCCAGACAGACAAGTATTCAGAGAAGTTGTCTGTCGCTCAAAGGAGAGAGTGGCTTCAAGGAGTGAGTTATCTTTCTTCCCAGTCACCCCTCTTCCAAACTTTTGAGGATATCACCCAGCTTTGCAGTCTCAGTGTCATTCTCATCTCTTCACTCTCACCTCCACCCTACATTTCCCATCAATTGCTAGGTCTTGTCATTTCTAGCTCCTCAACCTTTCTTGCACACAGTCCTTTCTTTTCATCCAGAGAGCTGCTACCATAATTTAAGCCCTCATGACCTCTCACCTGGGTTACCAAATTTGCCACTCAATGGATCTTCTTGCCTCAATTCTCAACTACAATTCATCCTGCACATCCTACACCCAAGTGATTTTCCTAAAGTACAGATTTGACCTTGCCACTCCCTATTAAATAAACTCCAGTGCCTCCCTGGTATCTCAAGGATCAAATATAAACTTCTCTGTTTGGTAATTAATGCTTCCCACACTGTCTTCTTACATATCATTCCCCTCTACTCATTCTCAGCACTTAGCACTGTGCCTGGCAAATAGAGGTGCTTAATAAATGCTTATTAACTGCCTGCCTGATTCCACAGCCCAGCCTTGCTGACCTTTTCATTGGTCCTCACACTCTTCATCTCCCATCTCTACATTTTCACTGGCTGTCTTACATGCCCAAATGTTTTTCATTCTCTTCTTCATCTCTTAAATTCATAGGATCCTTCATGAGTCAACTCAAGCACAACTTCTTTCAAGTTGCCACCTTGCCCCTTAGTGTCTTCCCATTCAGGGTTACTTTGCATCTTCTTTTTGTCTTATGTACATGCGTACACACACTATACATATATGCACATATGTGTATATACATGTGTGTATGCATGCACGTGTGTGTGTGTGTGTGTGTGTGTGTGTGTGTGTGTGTGTGTGTGTAACCAGTGATACCTTCATTTCTCATGAAGATGGCAGATCCAAGAGGTTCCATTCTAACTTGTGGCATTTCAACTTTCACTATGATATTTGTTCTCATTAGAGACAGCACTATAAAATGACTGTGTGGGTGTGTATATATACATATTTATATTTACATATATGTGTACTTACATACATGTTGTTTCCACTCATTAAAATGTAAGGTCTTTGTAGGCAGCTACTGTTTCTCTTCTGTCTTTGTTCAGCATAGTGCCTAGCATATTGTTGTTGTCTGATTGATCGAGAATATGGCCAATAATAGTATCCCTGGGTCAAAAGGTATGTACAGTTTAATGACATCTTTAGTATACTCTCAATATTTTCCAAGGCAGATAGACTAGTTAATAACTCCTTCAATAGTGCATTAATGTGCCAATCTACTTCCTGTAGTGTTTGATTTTTGATTCCCATTCCCTCAGTAGAAGTCTATTTGTATGCTTCATCTTGTCTGGGAATTGACTTGGAGATCTAGGGAGCTATGCCAGTGGAGTAACCACTCCGTCAGACAGATGACAGGCCTGTGGTAGACTATGTGTTGCTTGTGTAAGAACCAGCTCAGCTGAGTTCAGAGAGGCTCACGACCTGAGAGCTACCTACCAGATCTGATGCATTATTTTGGCCGTAGAAGTCATGAATACCTATTAAGGTATAAGGAGTAGGGGTGGGAGTGATGAACTGCATTAGTAGAAAGAATACCTAGACCAATGAAATCATAGATCCTTGAAACCTTAAAGTAAGCATGTAGGAGTGAAGATCATAAGAAAGAGTCTAGTCCCTAGTCCGTAGTATTTTAGAATGCCTTTGGTATAAAAGACATGTTCTTGGTTTATAATGAAGATATATCTGGTATATTTTATTATACATTGGCTAGTCATTTAAATGTTTTTCTTTAAGTTCTTTTTGTGATCTCCAAATTGTGTGCTGAAAGAAAAATCTCGTCTTTGAAAAAGCAGTATTCTCTAGGCAGCTGAGTGGTACAGGGGATGGAGTGCTGGACTTGTAGTCAGAAAGACCTATATGAATGCTGCCTGAGACACTCATTGGCTATGTGACCCTAGGCACTTAACCTTTCTCAGCCTCTTTCCTCAGCTGTAATATAGAGCTGATAATGATAGGATCTACCTCACCAGGTTGTAGTGTGGGTCAAATAAGATAGCTTATGTAAAGTGCTTTGCAAACGTTAAAGTACTATGTGAATGTCACCTGCTATCATTAGTAGTAGTGAGTCATATTTTGAGACATACAACACTTTAGTCTCTGAATAATTGAATTTAAGGATTACCCAAGGGAAAATGGAGAGATACGTGGTGTGCACGAGCAACTAAAACATATTACAAACGAGGAATGTATACTAGATAAACCATTGAAGGAGTTCATCAAAGAAATAAGTGAATGAAAAAAAGATGAGCCAGTTGACAACCTACATGCTCCAATGATATCCTTGTGGTGTCAGTAGAAATTGAAGAAGGCATCCAGCATGTTGGATGGTCCCACTTTGGCATTGAGAATTTGTGGATGGACATGAACAAGAGGCCCCCAAGATGGGCCCTCAAGAGCTTACAAACTAATGGGGGAAGATGATACAAAAAAGAAGCTGAAAAGTAGGAAGGAGGGGGGATGATTTTTATGGAGTCCAAACTTAGCACAACTGCTGTAAAATGGAGAGTTACCTGGAAACTTCGGAGCCCTCTATAAAAGAAGATGCCCTGTGACCCGAATCATTGGAGAGAATATCCACGTTCTGGAGATCACAGATGCATTTGAGTGAGCATTTAGATAGCCAGAAGGGTACCATTTGGCAAAGACACCTGGATTTGGGGCAGGGCGTTGGGGTGGGGTTGGGGGAGTTCTCCTTTGCTTTGTTATGCATCCTTAAGCAAGTCCTTCATTCCAGTTTTCCCGTTCCAAATAATGTTTTTGTTAGTGTAGTATGATGAAGGGGCAGTGCTTCTGGAGTCAGAGAACCTGCGTTCGAATCCTACCTGTAATACCTATTTAACCTGTGGGAACTTGAGCAGCCAAGAACTCCCTGGTCTTCAGCTTCATTATCTGTCAGATGCTCCAAGGGTAGCCTTGCGTGTCAGTAGAAATTGAAGAAGGTATCTAGTATGCTGGATGGTCCCGATTTGGCTTTGAGAATTTGTGGATGGACATGAACAAGAGGCCCCCAAGATGGGCCCTCAAAGAGCTTACAAACTAATGGAGGAAGATGATACAAAAAAGAAGCTGAAAAGTACGAAGGAGGGGGGAGGTACTATTTAAATATGATGATCCTCATCTCCTTGGCATGCACCAACCTTGGCAGGCTCCAAATAGAAAAGAGTTTTTCACAGACAATGAGAGACTACTTTAAAATTCCTAAATCTCAAATGCAGTTGGATTTTGCAGAAGCCCAGTGTGATAGCCAGAGAGAAGGGTGATCTTCCGGAATACAATTTCCTTCTTGCCTAAAATAGACTATTATGTGCAACTTTTGTAAGGATCACAGGAGTTTGGCTCTTTGCCCTCTACCCAACCCCAAAGCAACTTTACTGGTTTGTGTGTTGTTAAGCAAAATTGTCTCATTAGCATGGCTTTTGTTTCTTTTGAGTGGAAGTACTTTCAGCTGTTAAGTGCTAAGCCCCAGGCCCAGGGCCCTGTCAGGTGTGAAACCTGTGTGGGTGTGGATTGGTGACTTAGGAGGGGCCAGCTCCGGAACCAATGGTCTCTGGTCATTGAGGCGGGGCTTGAGAATGTCGGAAGCTCGTCTGCGAGGAGGGGTGAGCCGGGAGACAACTTCAGCAGCAGCGCGGGT
>CM053622.1:400701957-400721845 GCA_028646595.1 Phalanger gymnotis | reverse complement strand
TCTCTTGCTTTTCTTTGGCCTCCTAGTTGCCCTTGTGAAATGGGCTTTCTGGGCCTGGAGTCTTTTTGTCAAGATGTTGGAATGGGGAGGCTGGTTCAAGTTTTTGCTGCGGTGGGGCCTAAATAAATTTCTTGTTGTTTTCTCCTTAGAGAATCTCTCATACCTTGCGATTTTGGACCATTCAAACATATACATGATTCTATTTGAGATCATAAATTCGGCCTTCCTACTACAGTTTGGTATAACTACAAGTGTATATTCACCTAAAATATGCCATGGACCGTGGCAGTTATTGTTCCACAGTCTTTAGCGTGTCAGTTTAATTGACAATAGCATGAGTGTGCTAGTCTTTCTTAAAAGCAGGAATTAAAGTCCATAAATCATATCTCAAGTCAGGAAAACACACTGTCTGGGAGGGCAAAGCTGTTATCAACTAACAGCTATTCCATCGTCACCAGTACATCTGGCAGTGCTGACACTCACAATACTTTGGAATTGTCTCAAGGACTACATCAAGTATCCTACTCAGAGCTGGACATTTGAGTGCCATAGCTGCCAAGGATGCTGTGGCTACAGGCATTTGTGTGTGTTAGAACTGAGAACTATTATATAATAAAGAAGCTATTTTTTGAGCCACATTCTTCCAGTCGGTCAGTCAATAAACACTTATTAAGCACCTATTATGTGCTAGCCACTGTGCTTCAAAGCACTGACTATGTGCTAGGTACTGGGGGTGCTAAAGTGTGGATGGCACATGTCGGGGGAGGGGATTTGGTACTTTTGGAGCCTGAATTAACACAGTTTCCAAAAGCATTCCAATTACTTTCAAAGAGCAGCTTCTATGTTGTAAGGTTCTAGACACATTATACCTCTATTGCTTTAATTAATAGCATTGATAATAATCCCTTCATAGATACAAAGTGCTTTACATTTACTTGTGGATTTTTGGGATTGTTCTATTTATTCAATGTCACATATGTAGTGGTTTACATCAGAGATTTCCTCCTTTAGTTGATATCCAAAGATAATCACCAATCTAATAGTAGTATATTATAGAATACAAGCTTCTGCTTTAGATTGCTATGCCTAATTTTAAAGCATTTTTTCAATCATTACGTTATTTACAAGAATAAAAATTTTAAAATGAACAGGTGTTTTAAAATATGGCCATCTTATTTTTAGAATATATAAAAATCAGTAATCAATCCTTGGTGATACATTTTTTTTTTTTTTTACAGGGGGGAAGGCAGGGCAACTGTGTGTCAGTTGTGCCCAAGATCACACAGCTAGTAAGTATGTCAAGTGTCTGCATTTGAACTCAGGTCCTCCTGACTCCAAGGCCAGTGCTCTACTCACTGCGCCACCTAGCTGCCCCTTGTTGATACATATTTCACACTTGAAAGATACAGTATAGATTTTAGAAGTTAAGAGCTTTCAGTGAATTTCAGAAGTTTGAATCTGGAAAATGTATCATACTGATGCAGATATTTTTAATATAATTTAGAAAATATTTGTTAATACCCTATGCTCAGTGCACAGTGTTCTAGGTGTTAGAGCAGATGTAGATGTTAGATAAAAGTTATTCATTCCCATCCTGTAATACCCAGTGATTTTGTTGTTTCAGTTGTGTCCAGCTGTTTGTGACCCCAGTTGGGGTTTTCTTGACAGAGATACTGGAGTGATTTGCCATTTCCTTCTCCAGCTCATTTTACAGATGTGGAAACTGAGACAAACAGGGTTTAGAGACTTGCACAGGGTCACACAGCTAGTAAGTATCTGAGGCCAGATTTGAACTCGGGTATTCCTGACTCAAGGTCCAATTCTTTATCCACTGTGCCACCAAGTTACGCTACCCAGTGATTAGCACGATGCTTTTCACAGAGACAGCAGTCAATAAATAGTATTTGTTGTATTGAACTGATAAGACAAAAGTCCTTGCCTTTGTTGAGCTTATGATATGGAGTGTAGGATTGGAGTTGGGAGGAGGGGGAATACAACCACAAAAAAAATAGTACACAATTATGTGTGTGTGCACTAGCAAGGAAACAAGACCATGTGAGCTCTAAGCAGGTAAACACCATTCCTTGAGATATCAGATGGTGTTTGGGTTGAGCTTTAAAGGATAGGTAGGGAAAGAAAGAGAAATAGGTTTATATGAATTGGCACAGGTCCTAGTCTGAGAAACAATTTTAGGTTATCCTAGAAAAAAAATCTGATTATCTGAAAGTTTCTTGCAAAATATTTGTGGGACGAATGAATGGTTGTTCAAGGTGTTTAGCAATGTCAGTAACACTTTTTTCAGGCTGTTAATTGATACAGTGACAGAATGACCTTTGCTTGAACAATGGTGAAGGTGGGAAAAATGGGTGACATTTGGGTAAGCTGATAGATTTAAAATATCTCTCTTTGCGTACCATGAAAATAAGCACACACCAATGTTGGTCATTTCAATTAACACAGAGCACTAATAAAACTTATTTTTATGCTAATAACAAGCATGCACCAATATATTCAGAATCAAAAAGAAGTTCGTATGGATAAGACAGGAGGCCTGAAATAAAATAATCATTTAATAACTCAATTCTCTTCTCTTTTTATTTGGCGCTTTGAGTTTCTTTGTTGTGTTTTAGAACCTTAAAGAAACTCACTATATTTTTCACTAAGTAGAGGCTTATATTTTTTAGTAGGTGATAGGGAGCAATAAAAGAAGGGATTATCTGTAAATAGGTAGAAATGGCTAAAAATGATTGTGGAACTATCAAAAAATAAAATTGGGACAAGTACAGATGTTTTTGGTGATGAAAGATTAGTGAAAACCCTTGCAATGCTTATTCACTTTGTTAATGGGAGGAGTTATATAAAGGATCTATGTAATTAATGTTCATAGCTTCCTGGTCAGTCATCTGTTATCTACAGAAAAAATAGCTTCTAGTAATTACCTAGATATGTTACTATGGTAGCCAAGTAGTCCAAAGGACACCCACAAAATATGGGAAATACAAAGGAAGTGGTTTAATAATAGTTTATTGTATACAAAGGAGGAGCAGAGCCCTGCTGTTTGTTGATCTTTCCAGTTGGCCTGACTTTGTAGACAGGGAAGTATTTGCTAGCTGTTTATCTTTACAAGTCTAAAAATGTCAAAAGCGTGTCAATTAAACTAGACCTTGACCTGTGGCGTCTCTGAGAATTCAATACTTATCTAATGTACCTGGAGCCGTGTAGGTTTCTAGAAACTGGGCAAGAATTCTGTAAGCGATAAGATGGATTAAGCTAGTTTGGATTATGTTGTATTTATCACTTATGTTTGAAAGAATTTACCCTCATAAAAATTCTGTCTTTGGTTTAGAGATCATGTTCATTATTGAAATGGTTTCCCATGGAATAAAAAAATCTTCTTTGGAAAATATAGCCATGTCAGGGAAAAAATATTGTTCCCCATAGCAACCATATAAGATAGGTAAAAGAGACCTGAAGCCTTCATTTTACAGATAGCAAAACTGAGGCCTAGAGAGGTTAACTGACTTACCCACAGCTAGTAAGTGATAGAGCTGGGATTCAAACGCAGGTCTTTTAATTCCAAATCCATAGGTTAGGACTGTGGCCATTTGACTCTTAAAAAAGGAACTGGGAATTTCAGTTGAAATGTGAAATGGCCCAGTTCACGATCCAGAATCCAAGGTGTGCTACAGATGACTGACTCTGATATAATAATATATGAACATGATCAGGCAACTCTGACAACAATATGATAGCTGATGGAATGCGGTAGGGTCATTTAACTAGCAGAAAACACACGTGTCCCAACTTAGGAAAGACCTTCAGTTCAAGTTGTAGTTTCTCAGAACAGTGGGCGCCTCTCTAGGGCTTTAAAGAGGTCAAGCCTGCTACTGTCCCCCTTTGCATAATGTTGGATTATTATTACTCTCTAGAGCAGCTAGGGGATGATATATCAATTAAAAATGCATCTTATCTATCTCATATTTGACATGATGGAATTGGGAGTGGGGTTCCACCTATGCCATTTGTTACCTTACCATCCACACCAAAGTCTAAAGCAATAAATACCATACTGGAGAAATGACATGTAGTGATTTGGCAATTATGAAACTAACCTTGTCCTTCTGGACTTTGGTTTAAGGCTTTCAAGTGGGGTTAGCTTGGTGAATCATCAGTGTGTCTTAGGGAGACATTGCCTGTAGCGAAAATACAAAGTGAGCGGTAGTGGGGTGGGGAATGGGGTGTTGGATTGGCCTGTGCTCTGACCAATTTTGGATCAAAGAGGAGGGGAGGGAATGACCCAAAGACTCTCTGGTTGGTTATTTTTTTTTCCCTGAAGTGCTACCTTGTGGATAAAGCCCTGGACTCAGTCTGTAAGACCTGAGTTCTAATCCAGCCTCAGAAACTTACTAGCTTAGTGACCCTGGGTAAGTCATTAACCCATTTTGACCTGAATTTCCTCAACTGTAAAATGAGGCTAATAATAATAGCAGCTACCTCGTAGTATTGCGAGGATAAAATAACAATTGTGCAAAGCAGTTTTGCACGTCGTAAAGTATGCAAAACTGACCACGAAGTAGGAGCAGTAAGGGATCCCTTTACCCTCTGGCAAAGAAGCACTAAGGCAACATCAATCAAAGAACAAGTTTAAGTGCCTACTATGTGCTAGGGCACTATATTAGGTACTGGCGATACAAGTACAAAAAATAAAATAATCCATACTTGCAATGAGCTCTCACATCAGTATCTTCAATAATGATGGTAAAAGAAAATGCCCCACAAAAGGATTAGAACGGATTCCCATACTTGGACTCTGTTTTCTTTCCAGTGCCCAGATTATTCTCTAGAATTAAGACAGAGCCTTTAGGCAGAATCATTTACTCACGCAGATCAGCAGGATACCATGTAACATACGGGCAGTGTGATGTTGTAACAGTGACTCTCATATCACCAATGACCTTCCTCGTATATTTTAAGAAAGAGCTGAGAAAAGGGTGGGAACTTTTCGGCAGGAGAGTTAAAAAGAAGGGGAAATGTGGCTAAATTGACTCCAATAGGGAAAAGTCCTTGTTTTGGAGTCCTTTGAAATAGCCTCTAGAGACTAGGTGATCAGTAAAGCTAGGATCTGTCTCTGTTCTCTAAAGCTATCTGCTTGACTTATCGTACTGTCCCATTCCCTTTTATTTCCCCTGCCTGCCTCGTATCAGCATGAGAGAGGAGAATTCTGCTACTTAATCTAAGACAAATAGTCCTGTTAGAGCAGGGCTACATTCAAATTGTTAACATTTAGAGGAGATAATGTTAACTAGAGTCTTTTTTTAAACAGCGGTCAGTTTTTGCTCCTGTGGGAATTCAAAGCCCAAGATGTCGGCATTGTTTCCAAAAGGTAACAAATCTAAAAAGAAAGACTTCTTTTTGGTTGATAACTTCTTTTTGTCCGAGTTGTCAAGGTTTCATAAGTATGAATAATGAATAGAATGACATTTTGATAAGAAAAATATTGATTTCAGAAAAAGCTAAAATGAGAATACAATTAAAGGTGAAGATAATTCTTCACTTGTGAGTAATCGCTCAAGAGGGAGGGAAGAGAGCAAAGGATAGGAACATGAACAAGCAACTTTCTTGTACTGGGTCATCTCATATACAAGCCCCAAAAGCGGTTCACTGCACTCAATATCCTTGAAGACTCAAGACCGAAAGAGCTTTTCCATACATTAAAAAGGAATGAATTTGAGTAAGAATTATTCAACCATGAACAAAATATAAAAGATGGACTCTTAATGGTTTAATGGTGCCCTGACTGCAGTAAAAGCTTAGTCAAACTTGTCATCCTTCCCATTATCTTTGAAAGAAAAAAACCGACATTTCCTTCTAAAGAAGATAGAAACTTGGCGCAGTGTATATATACATATATATACATATGTATATACATATATATTCCAATATTCAGTTTTATGACACCTTACCCTAGTCTGTGTGAATATTCAAATAATATATCGAAATAAACCTTCATTCATAGTACTT
Organism: Phalanger gymnotis; assembly: GCA_028646595.1. NCBI lineage: Eukaryota > Metazoa > Chordata > Mammalia > Diprotodontia > Phalangeridae > Phalanger > Phalanger gymnotis. The sequence continues at coordinate 400,715,824 of CM053622.1, read as the reverse complement.
CAATACAGCCTATGGAAAGTTGTTTTGTTTTGTTTTTTTAATCTTTAAAATGACAAATGCTGGGTAATCAGAAAAGAGGTTGGCATGGTCAAAGAAGTAGCTGGTGCTTATCAGTCCTTAAGGAACAGGAAAATCAAGTCATGGAACAAATATCTATCCACTTTGTTGAATCTCATTTTGCTGTATGACCTTGTGTAGGTCGTTTCACTTAGCTTTGTTTCCTCATCTGGACAATGAAGGGGTCAGATCTCTAAGGTGCCTTCCAACTTTAATGTTCTATTCTACTTGGGCTCTACTTTCCAAAAGTAGAAAGAGATATTTAAAGGAAGACAAAGAAAGTATTTATCAACATTATGTATTTTCAAGTTGTAATCATATATGTTAAAGTAGATTTTTCCCCTTGAGTAGGATCCTTCCTACCTACCTAACATAGATTGTATATTCCTTTTTTTAAATTTTTTAATTTTATTTTTAATATGTTTGGTTTTCAGCATTGATTTTCACAGGTGTTTGAATTACACATTTTCTCCCCATTTCCTCCCCACCCACTCCAAGATGGCATACACTCTGGTTGCCCTGTTCCCCAGTCTGCCCTCCCCTCCATCACCCCCTTCCCCTCCCATCCCCCTTTCCCTTCCTTTCTTGTAGGGCAAGATAAATCTCTATGCCCCATTGCCTGTGCATCTTATTTTCTAGTTGCATGAAAAAAAAAACTATTTTACTTTTGAATATCTATTTTTTTAAAACCTTGAGTTCCAAATTCTCTCCCCTCTAGATTGTATGTTCTTTGAAGACAGAGACTGCTTTTTGTTTTGTCTTTGTATCTTTAGCTTCTTCAGAAATGTGTTGCACATAATAAATGTTAAATAAATGTTTGTTATATTTGGATTTGGCCATGGGACAATTGGCATTTGCTAAAATTATAGGAAGGAAATAGAGGTTAGCAAATAGTTCAAAGTAATGTAGTAAAAGTAGGGGCAGAGTGGAAACTAGCCCCCATTCCTCACACATGGCAGTTCACCTACTGACACTGCCTATTTCCAAAGGTCATTTATATTAGTCTTGCACAGAGTTTAAAATGATGTTTAACCCCATGAAATTAGTCTTGATCCTCCCCACATTTACATCCAACTCCTAGCAAACAGTGCAACCAGTTTTATGTGCCTGGGGAGCAAAAGAAATAAGGATTAATGCTTTGTACAAACTATCCAGCCTGTAAAATGGAGGAAGTTGGCAAGTGAGTACAAAAATCTTTCTGACAAGACTGTTTAAGATTATATTTGTATGTAAGAAAAACAGCAAGAAGCAACAGAGCTATGAAGAGTAACAACATAAAAAAAATAAGCTCTGACTGTTCTTTGGTAAGGACTTTGTTTCTAAAAGAGGTGCTGGCAGATCTTTGACTTGTACAAGCATCAAAGTAGCCAAGTCAGCCAAGGTTAGTGGGTCTCTCTGTGTGTTTTCTTGTCTTCACGTAGCACATGATTTAGTCTGCAAACGACCACATTTCTTACATCTGAAAATGACAATCTCTGTCCCTAGGAGATCCGAAGCACATGACCAATAGTTTCCTGCAACAAGAAATGGAAGACAACTTGCACAATTTCTACAATTTAAAAGAAAACACAGCCTAATGTTTATAAGATGCAGCTCTTTAAGCTTGTCTTACCTGGGGAAAAGTCATGCAGTTTTCAATCTGATGCCTGAGAACAGATACTGATAGGCCTTCTTAATGCCAGCATTCTCCTTTTACAGACAACACTATTTTGTGAGTTTGGGAGAAGAGGTTTTGGCTGTGATCACAGGGATAAAAAGGGAAGGGCAAAAATATGTAACAACAAATAAATTCTAAAAGGAGCCATGTTTCACTGTGCGAAAATCCTAATCTAGACAAATTAATCACCTTGCAGAATTTAGACGCTTATTTAGATGTGGTTGGTCGGTTGATGGCATCACTGTGTCAGGGTCAAGGTACAGTGTGTAAGGAAAGGGGGAAGGGGAGTTATTTCTATCACTTGATTCCTCTCACCTGCTAGTACCCCCTCTCCCAAACTGCCTTATATAATCCCTCTGTATTTAATTACTTTTCATTTTCTTTGTATTTATTCGACATACATATATATGTGTGTGTGTGTGTGTGTGTGTGTATGTGTGTGTGTGTGTACTTGTTATGTTCCCTATTAAGGTGTGAATTCCTTGGGAGTAAGGATTATTCATTGTATTGATATACCTAGTGCCTAACAATTTGCCTAACTTAATAAATGCATGTTGATGGGTCAGTTGATAAGAAGTCCAAAGTCTAATTGTAAGCTATTAATGGCATGTTAAACTATTATAAAAGAGGGGTCTACCCCCAGATCAGAGATCTCTTTTATCAAATATCAACATCTCTCTGATTAAGAAGGGAACAACAGAAACAACAAATTAGCCCATCCTGCTAGGGGCTTTAAATAGCTCAAGCCTGAGGAACTTGAGAACATCTAAGCTTAGAGTAGTTGTGGAGTCATCTCCTAGGGAGGGGGAAGGAATTTCTCCCCCATTTTCTCATTAGCCATTTAGCTTTGAAGATAAGCTACTAGACCAATATAAGATAGGCATCCATCTGGATCCTTAGAGTCTCACTCATGATTGATACAAATAAAGAGTCACCCAAAGGAGGAAGCTGCTTAAGGACTCTGGAAAGGAGCAGACCCTAGGAATTTAGTATGATTACTTTAGGAAAAGAAAAAGAACTTCCAGGAATCTTTGTGTCACCTTTGCCACATGTGTATCCACATGTGTATATGATGTATACCATCATACCCTAAGTTTGAGGCTGCTTCCCATGGATACTATATATATTTGTGGGAGAGTGCACCCCAGATTTATGGGAGGATTTTTCTTTTGGTAGCTACTCTTTGTACTACACCATCTTAGTAAATACTTTTGTTAAGAGCTAAATGTGTCTATTGGCATGATTGTTAGGAGAAGCATACTAGTGGGGACTTACAAGCTATAGTAGTAAGAGTGGTCAGCCATAGGGTTACCACTAGAACTCAAGGAAGCAGCTGTTCTCCAGGGACTCAACCTGCCAATGTGAGGTCAAATTGAGGAGGCTATACACATATTTAACACTTTACCAAACCGATTCTATTAATTTGTGTTTAAGTCTGTAAAGACAATAACAGGACATCTGTATTGATAAAACAAGCCTATAAGGGAGCAGAATATGGCAATCAAACAATTATTACTTTGTTTTCTCCATGCAATTCTGAGACCACGCTTTCACAATATTGCATTCAAATCCCAATGAATGCTAGTTATTTAGATGTGAAAAATCACTGTAGAGGTTAAACAGCATATAGCTTCCATCTTCCCTATGAAAATAGAATCAATGTTTCTTCTGAAAATTAATAAGCAGATTTAAACAAAAGGTCCATGATTGATTTTGAGCAGAATGTACATTTTTGGACATTGCAAAACAAGTTGATGATCACCAATTAGTAATTTGCCCCAGGCGTGTCAGCATGTGACTGAAGTGTTCTTGGGTTTTATCTCTAAAATAACCAACATGATTGTTATCACAGATTTTCAACCTTAGGACTGACTGGTGACTGTCTGGAATAGTTATGACTGTGAACCTATAATCTTTTTTTATGTCTGGATTTTTTTTCCTCCTGAAAGTTTATACCAAATATAAAGGCTATGGCTGAATACACTCTCTGTTGCAAGTCACCCTGAGATGACAGAATCATAGGCTTAAAGCTGGAAGGGAGCTCAGAGACCTTCTAATCCAATCTCTCCATTTTATAGAGGAAACTGAGCCCTTGCAGGGTTATGACTTGCTCAGGTTCACTCAAGCAAAGAGCACCAGTGGCAGAATTTAAACCCAGGTCCTTTGAGTACAGAGCCACTGATTTTTCCACTTTACCAACTTTTTACCGCTTTTAGGATGAATATTAGTTTTATTGGACAGCACACCCTAAAAACTATAAAAAAGATTCCACTTTTGCTGGTGGGAATTTTTTTTTAACACCAAGTATTTTTTTCTTACGGGGCAGCTAAGGTGATGTAATAGATAGAGTGCCAGGCTTGGAGTCAGGAATATTCATCTTCCTGAGTTCAAATCTGGCCTCAGACACTTACTAGTTGTGTGACCCTGGGCGAATCACTTAACCCTGTTTGCCTCAGTTTCCTCATCTGTAAAATGATCTGGAGAAGGAAATGGCAAACCACTTCACTATCTTTGCCAAGAAAATCCCAAATGGGGTCATTAAGAGATGGACATAACTGAAAACAACTGAACAACAATAAGGTTGTTCCTAATGCCTACATTCAGTCATGGACATAAGCCACCATCCAAAAAACAAGAAATGTTGACCCGATGCTTTAGCAGGCTTATGCAGGTGCCAACTGGTAAAGATGAAATTGCCGAGGAAGACATTGCAGTGGAAATTACAATTAAGACCAAATGATTCTGGCTTTTTTTTGGCTTTTTTTTTTTCAAGATAAAGTGTCCAACTCTTCCATATATATACCCAAACTCATGCTAGTGAATACATTTGAGATACTCAAGGACACATGTATATAGGTAAAAGAAAGGGATATCTTTGTGGTATTCCTCAATCATTTTACTCTACTCTATCCAGGGGCAAAAGGGGTAGCAATTAGTATAGAAGGATAAGAGGGAGCTCAATTCTCATCTCTAGATATCTATGAACAAGTGACTCAATCCCTGGGAAGAATGACCTGAGCCTGACCTCATGGATACAAATGATAGTCTATGGACAGTCTGCTAAAATGGCAGATAGTAGACTACAGGTATGAAGTACCACCTGACCTTATAGGCTATGTTCAAGGCTATGTATTCTAAACAATATAGGTATTTACATCCAGTTACTGTAAGTTACTATTTGCTTACCTATTTTTAAAGCTTTAGCTTTGAGTGATTATGAAAAAAGGTTATGACCAATAATATTCCAAACCAGGTAATAATGAAAGAAATTTTGCTTGATTTTGGTATCTGCAGGTGATCCCCCCCCCATTTTTCACTCTGAAATTAATGAATATGAACTAAAATGAGCACTTTCATTGGTACACTAGAAGAGAAATAGAAGTTGTACATGAAAATGTTAATCTCTATTATGTATAGTTTGCTTTTCTTTTTAAATATGTAAGAAAACTGTCTCACTTCTCTGTGTTTCCTTCTGGTCTTTGTGTTCTCTTCTGTGCATTTCAAAAACATGTTTCCAAAATCCTCTGCTTTCTTTACTTTCCTTTTTTTTTTTTAAAGAGAAGCAACACTATCCTTAGTCTCCTTCTTTCTCTCCACTCCCCACTCTACCCACTCTCAATTGAGAAAAGTAAAAAATAAAAGCTTTGTAACAAATATGCATATTTAAGCAAAACAAACTCTCCCATTAGCTGTATGTGAGACTGTAAGTCTCATTCTTCAACCTGAATCCATCATCTCTCTGTCAGGAGGTTGGTAGCATGCTTCATCATTGGACCCCTGTAATTGTGGTTAGTCCTTGATCTGAGTTCCTAAGTCTATTCAAGTTTCTTGTCTCTGCAATGTTGTTGAATTCTGGCCTGTTAACCCTTAGTTTCTTCTCTAAAACCATCCTCTAGTGTCTCATTATGAAAGAGAAGTGATCTTGGTCTCAAAAGAACTATGCCAGTGAAGCACAAATTCCAGTTTTAGAAAATTGGAAGGCTTTGAGTTTAAGCCTGGAAACAGACTGTCCCTACCATCAAAGGACCAGCCTCACTAAGTGTGGCTAGAAGATTAGCTACTGGTAGATTAGTTTTTCAGCCATGGCAACTCATGAAAGAAATGTGGCAGGTTTTTGATCTGCATTGATGGAGAAAGTATACACATCTGCTCTGAGTTATACCAAGAGGCACATTACTATTAAAATTTTCTGTGTTGATATTCCTCAAATATGTTACTAAATGTATATATTATTATAAGCATGTGCATAGCACCTATTCTTTTTTTGTCTTCAAATGTGTTCTTCCTCCTAACTTCCCTATTTCTTTTTGGGGCACAAATCTTTTAATTATTAAGGCACAAAACTGTTGACCTTTCCCTTTCTCCACATATCCAATAAGTTGTCGAATTGTTCTTTCAAAACAACCTTCACCTCCATCACCTCGCTTCTCTTCCTAGTGCTCCTTCTCTATTTCAAGCCCTCATTTTCTCTTTCACGGACCGTCACAATAATCTCCTTTCCTTTGGTCTTTCCACACTCCAGCTCTTCCTTCCTCCTGCTATTGAGTAGTCTTCCTTATACATAGCTCTAGTTACTCCTCTGTTCCAAAACTTTCGATGGCTTTCTGTGGCCTATTGAATAATGCCCCAACTCATTTGTCAGACAATCAGGACCCAGCATATTTGGCTCCAACCTATCTTTCCAGTCTTGCTTAATAACACTTCACTTCAGGACTGTGAAATCTAGCCAAACTAGACTGTTTTATGTTTCTCCAATTTGTTGTCTTTGTTCACGTCATCCCTATAAACCTAACCTTTGGAAATCCTTCAAGATCCTTCCAGATTGGTACCACACTCTCCATGAAGTCACCTTGATTTTGCCTCCACTCCATCCAAGTAATTGCTCCATCCTTGAATCTCTGATGGCACTTTGTCCAGTCTCTACACATTTCTTTTTTTGTTGTTGTTGTTCTGGACTTTTGATTTCATCAGAATAGGAAACACTCAGTATGGAAATTCTGTCCCTCAAATTAGGTTAGCCTTTTGCCTGCAATTTATTATCTTAGGGCTTTGCTTAGGGGGACTAAGGGTTTATTTTAGAGTTATTTGTGGTCCCATATTATTTCCCCTACTAGAAGCTGGTTAATGTCTTTGAGCCCTGATTTCCTTAATCTGTAAAATGGGAATAGTAATACTTTTACTATCTGCTTCTTTGTGTTGGGATAAATGAAGAGCTTTGTAAACCATGAAGCATTATATGAATGTGGGATGTGATTGTAAACTGCCTGAAGGCATGAACTGTACATTTGAGTCTCCTATCACCTAACACAGGGCCTTGCTTAATAAATATTTCTTGAGTTGCATAGTGTAATGGGACAGACCTATTTTAGCAAAATAATATATTATGTTCCAGGACATTACAATATAGAAAACCAAAGAATAAATGCAAGTGTCACTCTGAATAGCTATAGAGGACAAGCTCCTTCTATAGGAACACCTAATGCAAGAATAGATTGATTGCATAACCTTTCTAATGGGGGATTTAAGGATTTGGGACTTATTGGGAAGGGCACTAGTGTAGATGTGGTTGGTAATGGATAAAGATCAACCCTGGCGATAAAGTGGTGATAAAGCATTCGGTGAGCAATGAAGTGCTGGGGTAGAGAGATTGATGAAGGGTGGAAGGTGAAATGAGTCAATGTGCCTTCTGGCTTGGTCTTACATCTCCTTCCTTTGTGTCATCAATGTGGTGTGTGGCATTGTTCAGAGATGTTTATCAGTCCTGGTCATACTTTTTGGGTTGCTGCATGGCTAGATACCATATATGTCTACATGGAGAGTAATAATGAAGTAATGATGTAGTGATGAAGTTGTAAAAATGGGTACCAAATTGTGCCAGCTGAGATTGAGCCTTACTCTTATTGCCTAGAATAGGGAACCATTGGTACAGTATTAGGCATTCTTTTAATTTTTTTTTTTTGGGCAGGGCAGAAGGCAGGGCAATTGGGGTTAAGTGACTTGCCCAAGGTCACACAGCTAGTAAGTGTGTCAAGTGCTGGCGGCCAAATTTGAACTCAGGTCATCCTGACTCCAGGGCTGGTGCTCTACTCACCATGCCACCTAGCTCCGCCTAGGCATTCTTAACTTGGTCAAATTACCAATCTGTTTAAGAGACTGGGCAAGCCTGATGAGCCAGTAACACTTGCTGAAATCACTATTTGGCTCAGAAGAAATATTCCAAAGACATAAAAAGAAGTATTTGTGATTCCGGTTAAAGACATGAAACGAATTTAGAATTTGGAGGATATTAAAGTAAAGTTGGTTACCATCTTGGCAATTTGGGGAAGGGGGTGGGAGGGAGAGTTTCTCCATATACACAAGTTTAACATCTCAAGAAACTGTTTTAACTATAAAATTGGTGCCAATTCAGAAGTTACCCCTGGACCCCTGTCACATCACCAGGAAGTGCTTGTCAGTAACAGATGATTACAAGGAAAACCAGGTGTGGAAAATCAACACAAATCCATCACTACTCTTAGAAAAACAAACTCAAAAATACACATCCAGTAGCAAAATCTTTGTATATTTTTTTTGCCCTTTCCATCTTTTCTGGTGATTTCTCTTTTTAGCTAAGCTGTCAGCAGCACATATCAAGTGCATTAGGTATGGTAAAATTCAAGTGAACAGGTATGGTAAAAATACAATTTCAGAGCCTAACAATTGATCTATTTCTCAAGCAGCTGTGTGACCTTTGGCAAATCATTCCAATCATGTGGGCCTCAGTTTCTCTCACCTGTAAAACGAGAGATCAAAGGACCATGTATTTATAGATCCCATTGGACCATAGATCTAGAGCTTAGCACAGTGCTTGACACACAGTAGGTGTTTAATAAATGTTTATTTATTGATTCATTCATTTAGAACTGGAAAGTACCTCAGAGAGAAATAGGTGTTACAAAATAACCTTTTCGTTTCATGGATCAAGAAGCTGAGTCCAAGAGAAATGAGGTGGCTCCCAAAGTCACACAGGAATAAGACAAGAAGCTAGAATTTGAGCACAGGTGCCCTGACTTCGGGTGGTACAGCAGATAGAGTGTTGGGTCTGGAGTTGGGAAGACTTGTCTTGAGTTCAGATCTGGTCTCAGACACTAGCTGTGTGACCCTGGACAAGTCACTTAATTCTGTTTGCCTCAATTTCCTCATCTGTTAAATGAGCTGGAGAAAGAAATGGAAACCACTCCAGTGTTTCTGCAAAGAAAACCCTAGATGGGGTCACAGAGAATCAGACATGACTGAAACGACCAAACAACAATCCAGACTCCAAATCCTGTGTTGTTTCCTCTACAATGTGCTATTCTAGATGAACTCTAAGGCCCCCCTCTACTTCTAATATTCTATGATCATATTTTATATTATCCAACTTGAGAGCGGATGGTATGCCAGCTATTAGTAGTTAATATTTACTGGATAACTCTTAGGAAATGGTGTCATTCCTGGCTAAAACCTTTTTGAGGCTATAGGGGAAGAGGGAGGGAACAGAGAAGTAGGGGGAATGATTGTTACCATTAAATCTTTACCAATGTTCCTAAGTCAAATACCAACCTAGCTGGTCGGTGTTAAAAACAGTGTTGCATTTCCCATGTAGCTGAAGCGATGAATATTTTTCCAACACCTTTGTTGTAATGAATCGTCCATCTTATCTCTCCTAATAGCCTGTGTGATTTGAACTTAGAGTCAACAAAGTAGACGTGTAAGGCACAAAAGAACACCAGGTCCTTATCACACTAGGCCTGAACCAAAAGCTGCCCTACCATTCAGTCTCCTTCTGCATTGTGCTGCCGCTGTGGCACTGCTGAGAACATCATGCTGTTGACAATACAGTACCTGAAGGCAACACTGGCCCACTGAGCTATTCAAGGGAAGGCTGGACTTGGGACTTTTGCCAGCTTACTCAGTGGAAGGTTGGGGCCTGTTTTATTGGTCAATTCCTTGTAAATAGGGTTGAGTAGATCAGGGAGTGCAGAGGGAAAGAGAGGGTTGTTGTTTGTTTGCCTGCCAACTCTTGTTTCAGAGTTTTATTGCCATAATGCCTTTTTAACACATTGGCACTCAATGACCTTTCCTTTTTGCTCTCATTGCACTGATATCTAACAGCTAGACTTTGATAGGTCACAGTCCAGTTATAGTTTGTACTCAGTGGACAATTGTGTCGACAAGGTTCCCATGAATATGGCTCCCTGGAACAATGTCTCTTTCTTCAGCAGACTGTTGGTCAGTATCTGGTCAGTCTCATCTATTTAAAATCAGCCAAGCAGCAATCCTAGAGCTGGGGAGAGGACTCTTTTGTTTGCTTGTAAGTAAACAGTAGTTTCAACTGTTCTAAAGTAAAGGAAGGGTGTCAGGGGAGCACCCTTGCTATACAAATTAAAATTCAATATGAATTGGAGTGTCAAAATAATGTTGATGGGTGGGTTTGATTCCACAGAAGCCAGAAATCCACACTGAGGCTGTTGCTGGGTGTTGTGGCCAGAAATTCTATTTTCATGACTCTGAAGATTCTAAATCATTTTCCTGTGGAAAAGCAACTGCCTCTGTTCAAGCATGTGGACATGGCAGATTTAGCTGAAAAGCTAAAGATCTTCCTTTTAAATTCTTTATTTGGAGCTAGATATAGTGGATATGATGCATGACAGCACTTCTTAAATGTTTTTGTAAGGAAGGAATTCAATACTAACTGCTTGTTTAGAGTGTCTTTTCAATGTCCTCTATTTAAGTAAACCCAATAGAAGAAAGTTTGAATTTTTTTAACAGAAAAATTAGGGGATGATTTAATTACTTTACAAAATTTTCCACTTTATAATTGTATTCATAATAGAATTTCCCTAAGTAATGTGTTCTACTAATAACTATGAATGGATTAATAAAAACTCAATTAAAAAAAGATTTTCTAGAAATGCATCCTTCCTTCCTTCCTCCCTCTTTTCTCACCTTCTTTCCCTTTCTCCTTCCTTTTCCCTCCCTTCTTCCTTCCTTCCCTGTTTCATATCTTAATCATTCAACTTTCGATCCTCAGTTTTCCTATTTATAAAATACTTTCTCACAGGGTTTTCACTTATTAGTAAAAATGGAGCTAGTAGTCTTTGTAGTACCTACTTTCTCTCATGAGGATCAGATGAGTTTATATTTGCGAAAGCATTTTATATTGACAAAGGTCCTATTTATATGTGAGCTGTGTATATAATATGTACATCACATAGTGGCAGCCATTTCCCATACACCTAGGTCATGGATCCCAGAAATTAGGTATGGCCCACAGGATGCTCCGGGTGGAGCAGGAGGAGGGAAAGAGCAATTCATCATGTAGCTGTGACAACCTTAGAAACTTTAACTCTTGGACAGTTCTGTAGGGAAAGCTTAAAATCACTGAGGTGAACATGTGTTTTCCTCTTCTCAGCAACCTATACTGTGAGAATAGAGGACATTCTTACCTGTCTTGGCATTCCACATTCCATACCCACCCCACCCTATTCTCATCAGATATTAATAGGAAGGATGTGCTGTATTCATCCTTTTGTTTCCAGAAAGAAGAGCATAAACACTATCTTAGGCAAGGGAAGAATAGATACTAGAATTTAGTATCTTAAAAGGCCCATTTATAACATGTACCATTCTAGGTTCTCAACACTCTTGAGCTCTGTCTTTCTTAAGAATGGGAGAAGTGACAGATTTGCATTAGTAATACCACTCAGCTTGCCTTATTGAAGCCCTCAGTTTTATAAAGTACCACTGATTTGCTACCTCTAGGCCAGCTTTATCAGATTCATTATATGATGATCACTGAATGTGCCCACATAGAAAGCCCTTCACGTTTCCTTTCTCGATCACATCAATTGATGAAAGCCTACATGGAGTAAAGTCATGAGCTGTATCCTACTGCCCGGCAGCTATCCTTTTGATTGGGTCTGTTGTCAGTGTGAATTACATGCGTAGTAAAATCTTGATGGAGTAGAACCCAACCAACCAGAACCCTCAATAAATTAGACTCTTTATTTCAGTGCTTTTCCTTAAGAGAAAGAAATAAATGACAGTTTTTGTTATATGAATATCAGAGACTTAGTAAAAAACAAATGAATAAAGAAATTTCCATTTGTAGAGTCAGCTCTCATTCAGCCCAGTGGAATTTAAGTTCCTTGAGGGCAGCCACTGTTCATTTTTTTTTCTTTGCATCCCCGCTACATAGCATGGTGCTTACCACATAGTAGGCACTTAGTAAATGCTGACTGAGAAATAACTAAATCATCTAACCACTATAATTCTGTACAATGATCATTGATGCTAAGAATACTTACTCTGAGCTCCAAGACCCTCAGGATTCAAAGTTAGTTATGTTAAGGACATTCTGTTTTCTAAGAAAACCTTAATATAGAGAAAATTCTGAGAATTCTAGTTCTAGGACTTTTGGAATGTCCAGAATTATAGAAAGATTTCCAACAACAGCCACTAAAAGCTGACTAGGATAGCCCATTTGGATATAGAGGTGACCTTAGGTTCTCAAAAGTCATGGCAGTGGAACAAAAGCTTTGGAAGTTTTTCCCAGACTGGAAAGGCTTCAAGTACAAGCCAAGTGATGGACTTTATGTCTGACATGAGAGGATCAATCCAAGTTCAGAGGAGCTTATCCCAGAATGTTGTCCACAGTATGATGATTTTTTTTTTTCCTTTGGCCACAAATTCATGAAAATCTTCTGCTAAGGCATGGATAGATCTCGATTTGACCCAATTCTGGAGAAAACACCCACACTGATGAAACCATAAATCTCTTTGCAGTATCAAAGAAGGATTTCAGCAAGGGTAGGAACAAAACCCCGCATTAGATTATGAGCAACTTAAGGGCAAGAAGTGTCTATTGCCTCCTTCTGTATCTCCGATGCTTAGCACAGTGTCTGGCATGTGGTTGGCATTTAATAAATATTGATTGATGGGTTGTTTGATATACCATCTTTTGACCAGCAAGTCAGTTAACTAAAACTTTCCTCCCAAGTATTTCCAGTTGATTGAGGTGTTATGACCAGATGACAAAACACAAAATGTAGCAGTAGTAACCTTACTAAAATGTTCCAGTATCTATAATATGTATAGAAACTAACACTGAGAATGATCAGAGCTTAATGTAGGAACTGTTGCTTCTAACGCAAGGAAGAGGCAGAGCTTGATCTCACCTGGTTTATGGCCACTGGGGAGAGAAGTCATGCCCTAGGACACTGAGCAGTCTTTATCCTGCTGAAAGACTGGTCATTGCTGGAGAGGCAGCTAAAGGCCAAGGGAAAGTACCTGGGAGAGGGGCAAAGAAAGTACACCCTGAGTTGGTGGTGTTGGCACTTTCTAAATGTTGGCATCTTAGAGCAAAGGCCCCATTACTTCACCCCAGTTATGCCTCAGCCCCTATGATATGTAGCCTGCCACTTCATCACGGCTATGATATTTCTACCTTAAAAAGAACATCTAACGCACCCTCTATGTAAAGAAACATACATTCATTTAGTTGTACAGGATACTTCAGGCCAGTTATATGAAGATAAGTGACACTTTTGGACAGTTTAAGTTAACGGTATAAAGGGATCAAACTAGCTGTAGATATTCCCAACAAGGAATACTCCGGCAGTCATTGCAAAGTATCAGTGCTAAAGTGTATTGGACTATGTAAGCAATGCTAACTATCTAGGATGTGTTTGTGGGCTATACACACAGGCAGTAGGAACACTGATAGTATTGGGTTTTTTTGTAAATTATAAAGTGTTCGCACCTGTCATCACTGTCTGTTGCTCCTGCTCCTGGTTTATGTGTGACGGAATGCAAAGAGAGTGTATTTTCAAAGCAAAGGTCAAATGAAACTCCTTTTCAAATCCACTGGATTACATGTGAATAGTAACATTTTCCTGTGACATCCACCAATGCTTCCTTATCAGGAAAGGAGATTTTTGGTGTCTATATTGGAGGATGCTTTTTATAAATCTATTGATAAGTCTGAAGAATCTCTCAACAAAACAAACTATTATAATCACCCGAGCCCACCCTGAAAAAGATTTGTAGGTTGGCCACCCTTGTTGGCAACCCACAATCAGTGTTAAACTACCTAGAAGTGCACGTGAGCACTTAACCAGGCATACGTTGAAC
>CM053622.1:400683055-400701457 GCA_028646595.1 Phalanger gymnotis | reverse complement strand
CAAAGGGCTTGGAATATAATATTCTGGAGGTCAATAGAGCTAGGATTAAAACCAAGAATCACCTACCCAGCAAAACTGAGTATCATGCTCCAAGGCAAAATAGGGATTTTCAATAAAATAGAGGACTTTCAAGCTTTCTCAGTGAAAAGACCAGAGCTGAATAGAAAATTTGACTTTCAAACACAAGAATCAAGAGAAGCATGAAAAGGTAAACGAGAAAGAGAAATCATAAGGGACTTACTAAAGTTGAACTGTTTTGTTTACATAACTACATGGAAAGATGATGTGTATGATTCATGAGACCTCAGTATCAGGGTAGTTGAAGGGAATATACATATACATATAGACAGAGGGCACGGGTTGAGTTGAATATGAAGAGATGATATCTAAAAAAATCAAATTAAGGGATGAGAGAGGAATATATTGAGAGAGGGAGAAAGGGAAAGATAGAATGGGGTAAATTATCTCACATCAAAGTGGCAAGAAAAAGCAGTTCTGCAGGAAGGGAAGAGGGGGCAGGGGAGGGGCAATGAGTGAATCTTGCTGTCGTTGGATTTGACCCGAGGAGGGAATACCATACACACTCGACTGGATATCTTACCCCATGGGAAAGAAGGAGGAAGGAGATAAAAAAGGCGGGGGGGGGGGATGCCGGGGCGGGGGGGACGATAGAAGGGAGGGCAGATTGGGGAAGAGGTAATCAAAAAGGAACACTTTCGGAAAGGGACAGGGTCAAGGGAGAAAATTGAGTAAAGGTGGATAGGTTAGGAAGGAGAAAAATATAGTTAGTCTTTCACAACATGAGTATTGTGGAAGGGTTTTACATAATGATATGCATGTGGTCTATGTTGAATTGCTTGCCTTCTTAGGGAGGGTGAACGGGGAGGGAAGAGGGGAGAGAATTTGGAACTCAAAGTTTTAAAAGCAGATGTTCAAAAAAAGTTTATGCATGCAACTAGGAAATAAGATGTACAGGCATTGGGGCTTAGAAATCTGTCTTGTTCTACAAGAAAGTAAGGGAAAAGGAGATGGGGGAGTGGGGTGACAGAAGGGAGGGCTTCCTGGGGAACAGAGCAATCAGAATATGTGCCATCTTGGAGTGGGGGGGAGGGTAGAAATGGGGAGAAAATTCGTAGTTCAAATTCTTGTGGAAATCAATGCTGAAAACTAAATATATTAAATAAATTAAACAAAAAAAAGAGTATCACTTTAGCAGCATCACACAGGATAGATTTGAAAGGGGAGAGAATTAAGGCAAGAAATTCAATTAGACATCTTAAGTAGTACAAGCAAGAGGTGATGAAATTCTGAACTAGGGTAGTGACAGAGTAGAAAAGGGCATAGATGTGAAAGATGATGTGAAAGGAAGGAAGGGAAGGGGAAGAGAGAAGGAGAAAGGAGGGATGGAAGTGAGGAAGGTGAGGAGGGAGAGGAGTAGGGAAGGGAGGGAGGGAAGGAAGCAAAAAAGGAAACAAGCATTTGTTAAGCAACTGCCCTATGCCAAGCACTAGTGCTTTACATATATCATCTCATTTGACTCACACAATTACCCTAGGAGACAGGCGCTATTATTCCCATTTTATAGTTTAGGAAACTGAGACAAATCGATTAAGTGACTTGCCCAGGGTCACAGATTTGAACACAGCCTGACTCCAAACCTAGAGCACTATGCATTGTGCTACTTGGCTGCCTCTACAGAAGTATAATTAACAAAATTTGACAACTAATTGGGCATGTTGGAGGAGAGTTGCTGTGAGGGAGAATAAGGAGTTGAGGATAAATGAGTTTGCAAACCTGAGTAATTTGAAGGATAGTTGTGCCCTTAATAGAAAGCAGAACTTTAGGAACAGGGGAAGGGCTTGGTGAAAAAAAAATAGTGAATTTGTCTTGGACATTTTGAATTTGAGACATCTAGGGGACATCTAGTTGGGCAATCCAATAGGTCCAGAGCTTAGGGGAGAAGGTAGTACTGGGTGTATAAATGTGGAAGTCATCTGCTTAGAGGTGCTAGTTTTAATCTATAAGAGCTGATGAAAAAGTATAGCAGGGGGTCCAAGGCAGAGCCCTGGGAGGGAGCCACAAATTGGAGAAAGGGCAAATGGGGAAACAGCATGGCACAGTGGAAGCAACACTGGCTCTGGAGGCAAAGACCTGGGATTTAATTCTCAGCTCTGATATTTATTAACTATATAACCCTGCACATGTGAGTTAACCTCAGTTTCCTCACCTATTAAATGAGAGGGTAGCCTCTGAAGTCACTTTGAGTTCCAGATTTGTGATATAATGATTCAGCAAAATGGTCTGGGAAAAAGGAGCCAAACAGGTGGGAATAAAGCAGTGTTGTACAAACTCTGCAAGAAAAGGATCCAAAAGTAAAGGAGTGGCCAGTAGTATCAAATGCCACAGGTAGGCAAAGATGCAAGAAGATGGAGAAAAGGCTTACCAGTTTGGGCAATCACAAGTTTGTTGGTGAACTTGGAGAGAAGAGGCTTAGTTACATGATGTAGTGATTGTGAGGGATTAAGAAGAGAATGACAGAAGTAGAGGCAAAAATTGGTGTGGACTGTTTTTTCTCCTCAAATTTTGGCTGTAAAAGGGAGGAGAGATAACGGATGATAGCTTGAGGAGTCAAGTGAACATTTTAATGATTGATGAGATGAGCATGTTTGCAAGTGACAGAGGAGGGAGAGATGAGAAAATCGAAATGAGGGTAATTGTAGAGGCAAGCTGCTGGAGGAGAGAGGCAGGGAGGGGTTCAAGAGCACAAGTAGATGGAGGAGGAAAATCACCTCTTCCAATAACTAGAGCAGAGGAGAAAAGGATGGGGCAAGGATTCAAAGTAGTTTGATAGGTAGAATAAGAGAGAAGAGAGAGCTCAAAAAGTGAATGGCTCTGTTTTCTGTCTTTTAAAATTATTTATTTGGATTTTGAGCATTTTATTCATATTTTTTGTTATAGTTCACATTTATGGATATAAACCTCCCCACCCCCACTGCCCCCAAACCCCTACTTAGCTTTCCTTGTAACAAAGAAAAACAAGACCAAGGAATACAATAAGCATGTCTGACAGGGTTACAGGGTTACAACATTCCGCATTCATAGTCACCCAACTCTCTAACAAATGGAGCATGATATGGCGTTATTTTATCAATAAAGTGTCAGGTGAGATCTTTAACTGAGAGTAGCAAGCAAGTCTTATAGTAAGTTTGAGGAGAGACCAAAAGGTTTGAAACCATTTCTGAGGAGTGTGATAGGGAATCAGTTAGAGAAGGTTAAAGGATTGCCTTGCTTGAGTGATGGTCTCGTTGAGATGAGACAGCATAAAGCTCTAGTGGAGCCAGCCAGCATAGCTGTATGACTTGTTTCAGCACCTTTCAGTAGCAAGTGATCAAGAGAGAAAGAAGGTGTATGGTGGAAGTAATCTAGGGCTGTGGTCTGATAAGGCATGAGTAGTGATAAAGTAAGCAATTTGTTGATTGAGTACAAACATTCATCATTACCGAGGTAATAATGAATACCTGGGAGAGTGTAGAGAAGTAGAGTGACTGCCAGTCATGGTGAGGAAGAAATAGAGGTTTAAGAGAAGTAAGGCACAGGGAGAGGTGGAAGGTTAGATGATTATTATCAGAGTTCATCATGTAAGTCAGATGCTTATGGGTGCTAGTGAGCGAAGGCCTCCTGTTGCAACAATTGGGCTAGCAGCTGCTGTGGGGGTGAAAAACCAACACAAGCCCAACAATAAGAATGCTGCCAGCACATGTTCTTTTTCTGCTTTACTAAGGAAAGCATCGTTGAGGGGTTAACAATCTTATTTCAATCCAACATACAAATAACATTCACTTAGTTCAGGGGAAAAAGCCAGCACCCTGAACTTCAGAATAAATACAAACAAATTACAAACATACATTTATAAACAGACCAAATATAATTCATAGTTACCAAGAAGCCATCAACATCTGGGTGAGCCAGGAGGCTCTTGGAGTGGCTGCCCAGAGTCCTGTGCCAACATTCCTCCAGGAGTGAGAGCCCCAGGGAAAACACCAACCTCTCAGTTTATATATCTTGTTCAGGGTCAAAGGTGATTAACACATGCAACTCACCCACATGACCTGAAAGCATCATAAAAATTCGACTTAAACCCACCTTTGATGTCACAAACATGTCACTCAAACCTATGTAAACTAGGTTTTCCCTTGAGGCAAGGAGGTCATCAAGGACTCCTTATTTAATCAAGGAAACAGAGGCCAAACCCTTCAAGGGCGCTTGGTTGAATGAGTGATAAAAGCCCTCCTTAATTGCCAATATACCTCCAAACAGAAAATGAATGGGTTTGTTGTGGATTAGGGATAAGAAGCCAGTGGGTTAGCTCAATATTGATATCTAGTAACTACTAGTGAAAGTGAGATGTGGTGAATTTGTGTATACAAGCTAAAAGACTGAGTAGAATGGACAAAAATGAGGTCCCCAGAATGCTTCTGTTGTACTTTCTAAAATGCTTTCTCATATCTTCTATGAGTTATCTTATGACGCTTAAGTGCTTGTTGGGACTACCTCATTAGAGTTGTAATATCTGTCCCGTTAAGAAGGACTAGTAAATATGTTTCTTGTTTAGATGGTGAAACTGAGTCGTAAAGTGGCTGAATTGTCTAGGTTCAGATAGTTAATAAGGAGTAGTCAACTTTCTTGGGCCACTTTCATTGAGGAAGGATTAAATAGGCTGTAGTCCCTTCCTTAGTCCATACAGGCATATAGACTTCTTTGGTGGATACTTAAAGATACAAATCTCTTTTTGGAGATACGAAAAGCATGTTACTGAAATGGCAAAATATTTCTATTTAAGAAAAAAAGTAACTCTACCTTCATCTTTTAGTCATTCAAATTAAACTAGAGGAGGTTGTTCCAAATCACTAAAGATAAGAGAAATGAAGATCAAAATAACTCAGAGATTTTATCTCACACACAGCAAACTGGCAAAGATGGCAAAGGATGTGGATAGTTTATTTTTTAGAGTCCAAGGAAATGCGCTATTGGGAAACTGAATTGGTTTAACTATTCAGGAAAGCAGTTTAGAAATATGCTAAGAAAGTGATTTAAATGTCCAAACCAGAGTTTCCACTGCTAGGTATGTGTCTGAAGAAGGTCAAAGAGAGAAGGAAAGGTCCTATATGATACAATTTTCATAGTTGGACCGAACTGGAAACAGAGCTTATGTCTATTGATTGCAGAATGAATGAACCTATTGTAATGTAATGCAATGGAATACTAATGTACCATAAAAAATTATAAATGTGAAGAATTCAGAGAATCCCAGGAAGGCACATGATCTGATGCAAAATGAAGTAAGCTGAGCTAGGAAAGCGATATACACAATGACTTCCATACTATAAATGAAAAGAATAGGATAAAAACAAAACTGAATGCTATATAATTATGGCCAAGTTTGTCCCTGAAAAAGAGATGAGAAAATACCCCTCTCTTTTTCCTTCTTTTGCAGGAGGTAGGATACAGGTGGGGGACCATGGATATTGAACATCACATATATTGTCAGATATATTTGCTAATTTTCCTGTTCTTTTTTTTCTTTGTTACAAGAGAAGGTTCACTTTGTAGGGGAGGGAGGACATATTTTTAATTGATTTTTTTAAATGAACATTTTAGAAAAACAATAGATTATCAATAAAAATTTTAAAAGTGGGGGAAAATCTATGTAAACCAGGCAAATCTCCCTTTTACTAACAAATTCATCCACTAATTAAACTGCATGAATTCTCTTTCAATAGTTTTTGCTCTCACTGTTCAAAATGTCCAAAGTCTGTGTGACGCACCTACAACCTATGCTCTATAATAAACCGTGACCTGAGTAGCTTTTAGGACCATCTATTTCTTCTATGTTTCTAGTTCCCCCAGAAGAAAAGGTTAAAGTATATGTACTGAGAGCTTTGTATTATCACGGTGTGAATATCTACCAGCATGTGTCTGGCTTGCTGTGGCTGTGTCTCTCTCACTCTTTCCCTCTGAATTATCACCTCTCTTTGTCTGACCCTCAGTGCCTCATTTGGATTTCCACTTGTCACAATCTTGCTTATTGGGTAATTTCACATTTCCTCATGATTCTGGTCTCTCTGGCAGAAATCGTAATTATAGTGGCTGTGTGGTGTTCTATTAATTACAGGAATTGTGGTTTTTATATTCATGGGTTAATTGGTGATATTTGCATATAGAATTTTCTCTCCAGATAATTTAGACTGTAGTAATTAACCTTGTCTCCGGGTTATCAGTTATTAACTATTTGTCTTCACTGAGTCATAGAATTAGAATTCATACTACACTTGGCCTGGTTTGGAGGAAGGAAAATAAGGCAAAAGGAGAGAATGAGCCTAAGTCTAAGAGAAAGGAGGCAATGGAGAAATGAATATTTTTCTAAATATGGATAATATTATTCCTTCTAGCTATTTCTCAGTCATCTTCTCAACAGACTTGCCAACCCAAACCAAAAACTATATCCTACAGGTTTTAACCCTTTCATCTCTGGAATGCCAACCCTTCCCACGGATCCTTTCCTTTTTTTCATTGTGACTTTCACATGGCCCACTATTTCAGAGGGGCTGCAGTTAATACTTCATTTCAACCCACACTTTCCAATCTCTTCTTACCAGCTTTGCCAGCTCCTTACTGCTGTAAATACTCTTTCTTTCCTCCAGTTCTGGGACCATGATGAAATTAACTCTGCCATTGTTCCTGAAAGAGGTTCCTCCTTTTGCCCCACCCCCTTACCCATCCCTATAACTTTCCAGACAAAAATGCTGCTACCTAGACACCATTCCCCTGTATGTGATGTAATCCTCTATTAGAATATAACCTCTTTGAGGACAGGAATAGGCTTTGCTTTTATATGTGTATCCCTAGTGTTTAGCACAGTGCTTGGCACATTATAAGCACTTAATAAATGCTTTTTCATTCATTCATATAGTCATTCATTCCTTTTCTCAAAACATTGTCAAAGTTCAGTTTTTTTTTTCATTATATTAATTAATCATTCAATCTGTTAGGGTTATTTACAATATGGAATTTGGGAATATGTGGGGCATGAGTCCAGACATACCAGAGTTCAGAGACCGTTAGTGCCAGTTAGCAATTACCTACATGCTTCAGGGATTAGATGATTAGTTGACTCCAAGTATCAGGGTCACACCATGTTAGGAAAGCAGGAAATAGAGCAGGTTGTGGAAAATACTGAGAACCCTTCAGGGTTGGTTTTGATAAAGTTGTGCCTGCTAATAATGAGATAATGGCAAAGAAATGGCTATACCAACAACTTACATTTAGTTACATTTGACAATAATATTGGACAGAGATGGAGTGCAGACTGGCAGGAGATACTATTGTTCCTATAATATTTCCTTGTCGATGGCCATTATAATCCTTACCCATAAGATGCTTTAAAAAACTTACCACTAGGAATTATAGTATTCTAGAAAACAATTTGGAATTATGATAGAAAAGTGACTAAATAGTTGATACTCTTTGAGTTTTTGTTTGTTTTACTGATGCCTTTTTTTCAATTTCACATTTATTTCTAATTATATCCGTACCCTCCTCCCCTACTAACTTCCCTGAAGATTTTCAAAGAGACAGTAAAACAAAAATTCAACAAAGCCCACCAATATGTTTACCACATCTGACAGTATTCCACACGTATACCTCCCACAATCAAAAGAAGGAGGTATATTTTCTCAGTTCTTCAGGATTAAGCTTCAACTTTGTACTTATTCACTTTTATTGCTGTTCACATTTAATTTGTTTTGGTCATCATGTATATTACTTTCCTTGCTCTGTTTACCTCACTTGGTATCAGTCCATAAAAATCTTCCCATGTGTCTTTGAATTCTCCAAATCCACCATTTCTTACAACTTAGGAATATTCCATTCTATCCGTGTATCAAAATCTGTTCAGCTTGTCCCTGGACGATGGGCCTCTACGCACTTTGTTTCCAGTTCATTTCTATCACAAAAGTGCTACTACAAACATTTTGGTGTATGTCGGCCCATTCCAAATTTACATCATTGGAATATAGGTGTGGTAGAAGACTATGTAATAATAGTGGAATACAGTTAATAATGGAAGATGCATTGCATTCGAAGTGAAATAGACGTGAGTTTAAATTTTACCTCTGCTACTTTATTGTCTTTCCTACCTTGGGTAAGTTACTCAATTTCTCTGGGCATAGGCTTCATCTACGAAATAAAGAAGGTAGACTAGATGATTTCTGCAGTAGCTCCTAGCTCTGGGTGTTATTATGACTACTAATTTGTAGATTTGTTTTGTGGCAGTCTGTCCTTGCAAATTCCTCAGATGGAGTGAAACCTGGTTTTACAAGGAAATTAGGAATAACTGAATTAAGGATACAATTCCCAATCTTCTTGGAGTTTCATCACCTAATCCATTGTTTGATCTTCAGGAATCTTTACCTTATAGTGTTATAGCATAATACACTATTATTATTGTTTAATTAATGTGAGTTCAGATTAATTTTCTTATGAAAATTCCTTGAGAATTCCTCTTGAAATGATTAGAGACTCTCTGGGGCTTCACAAAATCTTTGGAAATCATTGTTCCAAAGAAACTCTTTTCTATCCTATAGGTTTTAATATATTCAGAGAAAGAGAAATATCTTTAGTATTAACTTGGTAGGTTCCAGACATTGAATTGTAGAGGGAATCCTTTTTTCCTTTGCAGAATACTTCCTCAATTAATTTCTTCAGGGAAAAAAAAATGTAGGCTGTAGCCACTTCCATATGCTAAATCACTAAATCTGCCCCAAATTTCCTATTGCTATTTTGTTAAGGAATTTCATTTAAATACTTTAGGCAGCAAGTAGAACTTGATTATAAATGGACGTTAGAATTCTTAGAACTTGTATATATTTCCATGGAAGACATCTGTCTTCATAATATATAACCAATAATTCAGTCATTATTTGATTAATTCAATGGGAATTTATTATAGGCCTACACTATGTCACACAATACTAAGTGCTGGGGATCCAAAGACAAAATGAAGAGGTCTCCACTTTCAAAGAGCTAACATTCTAAAGGTAGGAAATGTGGAGATAACCCAAACACAGAAAAAGAAATACAAAATAATTTCAAAAATGGGCAACTGAGTGGATCATGATAGATAGGCTATACACACACACATATATGTGTCTATATGTATATGTGTGTGTGTTGTGTATATATGCACATGGATGCATATATGGTGGCACTTGATAGTCTTAAAGAGCAAGTATGGGGCAGAGCATTCATAGATGTGATACATTTGAACCATAAAATGCTGTGTAGTACATTAATTCTTCTTGCCCTCACTACCTTATTCCTTCCCCTCAGTTTAAACTGATTGTTGCTTTTAGGAAAACACCTAAGTTATTTAACTCTTAGTGAATCAAGATAGGGCAACTAGATAGAACCCTTGTGCTTGGAATAAGGAAGATTCATCTTCATGAGTAAAAATCTGGCCTCAGACACTTACTAGCTGTGTGACCCTGGGCAAGTCACTTTAACTCCCTTTGCCTCAGTTCCTCACCTATGAAATGAACTAGAGAAGAAAGGGCAAACCATTCCAGTATCTTTGCCAAGAAGACCCCAAATGGCGTCAGGAAGAAGGAAACAACCCAAGATAAGTTAACAGCTTATTCTTTTTTTAATAGGAATAGTACATGAGCAAGGCCAACAAAATGTACGATACCTAATAACTTAGACTGATTATACTTCAGAGCCAAGGAAGCCTGGTTTTGAGTACCACCTCTGACACCCTGAACAAGTCAAGTAACCCCTTAGTGCTCTAGGCCAGGAGGTGTTAAATATGTGACCCACAGCACCCCTGAGTGCCCCTGAACCAGATTAAAATGTAATTGGGAAATATTTAACAAAACAAAAATACGATAAAACATACACAATATTATGTTTTAAAACTAAGTCAATATGCAGCCCAGAGTGATCCTTATATACAGATTAATGGCCTTCATTTCTATTTGAGATTGACTCCACTGCTCTAGGCAACTAAGATTCCCTAGTTGAAGAGGAGTTAATGTGCTTTTGTAAGAGTCTCCTCATTCTGGAGTTCCTTTTGTCAGTGAAATCACAGATCTAGTTCTTATCTTTATCCAACAATAGGTTCACATTTCTCTCCTGATTTATTAAATTAAAAAATGGACATTTTTTTCATTTTTTGATCAAAGTTTCCTAAAGAGTACACGTGAATTCTATAAATTGAGTTATTGTGCTCATTTCTGTATATAAGAGGGGTGTGTGTGTGTGTGTGTGTGTGTGTGTGTGTGTGTGTGTGTGTGTGTGAGAGAGAGAGAGAGAGAGAGAGAGAGAGAGAGAGAGAGAGAGAGAGAGAGAGAGAGAGAGAGAGAGAGAGACAGAGGCAAAGAGACACACAGAAAGAGAGACAGGAGGAAGGACAAACAGAGAATGAGCCTTGCATTCAGCACAGTTTAGAGTCAAGGCCTAGCTCTCTGATACATATTCTGTATGGTTTGGGGAAAGTGATTTAACCTTTTAGTGTCCCTAAGGCAACTTTGTAACACTAAGTTGTAGACAAGGTGTTGACTTACATTTTTTTAGAGAGAATTTCCCTACCCAGTTCCTTATTCCAGTGCAATCACAGGTCCAGACCAAATGCACATATAGTCACAGCCTTATCTATATCTAATTGTATATAACTATATCTATAGCTAGAGTAAATATTTGAGAAAAGGAGAGAGAGAGAGAGAGAGAGAGAGAGAGAGAGAGAGAGAGAGAGAGAGAGAGAGAGAGAGAGAGAGAAGGACAGAGAGGTGGGGGGATGGGGTGGGGAGGGTGTGTGTGTTCATGTGTCGTGCCTCTGTACCTTAAGCAACATCCAGGAGCTGTGTAACACCATGATTTGTTATGGGTGATCCAAATTTAATCTAGGCTATTGGGTAGACACAAATCTATGGTGAAATATGTGTTTAGTCTTCTGCTTAGAAGAAAAGGACTAAAAATCATTAAATGCCTAAGAGAAAAAAAATGAAAAGTGTCTTACTCTTGGAATCAGAGAACCCAACCTGAAGAGTTTAATTCAAGAGAGAATGATTTAGGTTTTTTTTCCTTATTGGGATTTGCCGAAGATGTTAAAAACAAAACAAAAAAAAAAACCCCTAGCAACAGCAAAATAAAGAGCACAGTGTCTGCAGGTCTTTGCTAAAGTGTTTTTTAAGTCAATGATTAATCATCAGCATTCATTTATTAAGTACCTACTATATGTCAGGCTTCTTCTGGATCTCTGCCTTGTTCTGGCAGAGGGGCTTTCATAGCTCAAGGAAACTATGAGCTATGCTGTGCAGGGTTACCCTAGATGGATGGGTCATAGTGGAGAGTTCTGACAAAAGGTGATGGATCCACTGGAGAAGAAAATGGCAGACCACTCTAGTATCTTTGGCAAGAAAACCCCATGGACAGTATTGGTGCGCTGTGGTCCATGGAGTCATGAAGAGTCAGACACAACTGAACAACTACAATAATATGCCTGGTACTGTGGTAATTTCTGGGGATTCAACGCCTTTGCTTTTAAGGAGCTCACTCTTCTGGAAACATCCAGGACTTTCATATTTCAGTGTTCCTTCAGGAGGGAGAAAGAGAGTCTCTCATTCTCTATGTGTATCTATGTCACTATTGAATCATAACTTTCATTCCACTGGAAG
The DNA here is from genome assembly GCA_028646595.1 of Phalanger gymnotis. Taxonomy (NCBI): domain Eukaryota; kingdom Metazoa; phylum Chordata; class Mammalia; order Diprotodontia; family Phalangeridae; genus Phalanger; species Phalanger gymnotis. The sequence goes on along the minus strand of CM053622.1, from coordinate 400,689,728 downwards.
GAAAAGGGTACATCCAGGCACATCCAGGCAAGTAAGTAACCAGCCCTGAGATTTCACAGACCAAGTCAGGATCCGGAAGATGGATGCTGCTGGTGTAGCCTGTCTGTTTTCTATAAACTAAGCTGAGATTGTACAATAAAGTATATGTCAGCAATGGTATTTCTGTCAAAAGAAAAAATATTACAGCATTTTAGCTTTAAAGTCAATTCAGAATTTTGACAGAGGTTTATACAAAACCCTAATAATCACCATCTCTTCTTATCCTTTTAACATACTATTACAATGGCTAGGAAAATGTTGTCTTCGAGTTCAATGTATTCTGAGAATAAGCATGAAGTCGAAATGGTAAACTTTATCCACTTCCCACAAAAGATTTAGGTGGTTCCTATCAAATCACAAAATCTCAGGGATTTTAGTAAAAGAAATCATGATTTCTTTTAAAAATAGTTAATGAAAAAGCACAATTGTACAGGTGTCTGGGGCCTCACAGAAACTTGATAATATGTGAAAAAAAAAAAGAGAGAAAAGAACAAACCAAAAAGGGCATTGAACAAGCTATGCCCCTCCCCCACCCTTCCCCTTTCTTTTTGTTTTTTAGAGGTTTTTGAAGCCTGAAGATTTTCTAGTACTATAGGGTGAGAGGCAGTGTCTCGCAGAGCTGGCCTTTGAGATCTGAGTTGAAGTCCTGTGGAATGAAAGTTACAATTCAGTAACCCAGTTCTCCAAGAAACCGTTTCTCTAGGCAATTAACTGTAAATTGCAGAGAAGGTTCTGCCCTACCCCAGTAAAAGGAGTTTCCTCATTTGAGGAAACAAAAATTACGGGTCCAGTCCCAGATTCAGGATCAAGAGTCTACAGGGCCCAAAAGGAACAAAGAAACAATCAGTGGACACTTGGACAGGTGCCAGAGTGTGCTAAAGCCAGCTCTAACCAGGGAGAGACTGTTAGATTTTCAGTGTGAGCATTCACTCCTCCTAAATCGGCAGCTACAAATCAGAGGTTGATTCATTGTCTAAATTTAAGAAAGTGATGATCAATTGTGAAAGACTTAACTTCTCTCATCAAGACAATGATCTACTAAGACAATTCCAAAAAACCCATGATGAAAAATGCTGCCTACCTCCAGAGAGAGAACTGATCCACGGAATATGAATTGAACCATATTTTTTTTTTTTTGCTTTATTTTTCTTGGGTTTTTTGTCTGTGTTTTCTTTTGCGACATGACTAATGTGAAAATATATTTTGCATGACTTCACACATATGATCAATATCAAATTGCTTACCTTCTCAGGAGGGAAGGAGGGGCAGAAAAGAGGGAGATAAGTTAGAACTCAAATTTAAAAAAAAACAAATGTTTAAAAAATTAAATATAATGGGGAAATATTTAATGAAATAAAAAATATTAAAGGGAAAATAGAAAAGAAATACAAAAAGTGTCAGTAATGCAGATTAAACTTAAAAGTGTATACAAACATCCTCTCCACCACTCCTACCACCTTCCAACCTGGTTGTTAAACATTTATACCAGCACACTCCTGTATTGCTCCATAACCACTGCTTGAGTGCAGTAGAAGGCTGAGGGTATGAAGGCATCACCAGACTGCAGGCCTGGTAACTGTAGGTTAATAACAATAACTGGCATTGACTAAGCTCTTTAAAGTTCACAAAGTACTTTCCTCCCTTGTCTCATTTGAGCCTCACAATGCCCCTAGACTTAACATAGTAAAGGGAGGATAGCTGTCTGAAAACCAATGGGAAAATTCTTTAAAAAGCCAATGCCAGAGCCTTTGGCCCTTGCCCAAAGACAATGTACAAATAGCAAAAGTTTGGGTTTTTAATAAAAAATTTCTAGATATATTTTAACTCAGACTAATTTTGATATAAAATATGATACAGAGGAAAGCTCATGAGACTGAAACAAAAAGACCTTGACTCCAGGCCTACCTTTTTCTAACTGTATGACAGTGGGCAAGTCCCTTAGGCTCCCTAGGTTCTCAGTTTCTTTATCCATAAACTATGAATTTATCAAATATTTATGACAAGATTCCTTGGCAGGCCTTTTTCTTTCTCCAAACAAATGAATACATGTGGTCTATGACATTTCCCTTTCTTCTGAAATGTGTGCTTTTAAGTTCCTGCCAATGGTTAGGAGAAGAGCCAGGTGCTTTATCAAGAACTTGAAGCCATCATTCTTATTTGTATTGGCCTTATATCTTAATGAAACTATTTCAGTGCGGTGGCCCCTGTAGATAATTTATAAGAAAGATTATAATCAGAATCAATAGCCTTGAGCTGTTTCTAATTAGTTGGGAAACATCCTCCTGGCTGATTCTTCCTTAAGCCAATGGTCTTCTAATTTTTTAAAAAATCATTCACCATTACCAAAAATAAATTTTTTAAGTAAACACTTCCATATGCATATATTTATTTCTTTATAAATTGTATGCATGTCTGGCTCTCTTAACATTACATAGAGATTATATATTATGAAATATACACAAAAAATTATAAAAGATGATATAGATATGAAATTAATCTTTTATCCCCACCTTATTAAGGGTGCGTGTGTGTGTGTGTGTGCGTGTGTGTGTGTGTGTGTGTGTGTGTGTGTGTGTTTAGGGAGAGCAATGCAATCAAATATGTTTTATTGGTTTTTTTTAAATCTTGGTTTAATAAATTGTGATACAGTGATTCAATGAGCTTGTTACAAGCTCAGTTTATTGCAATGCTTGATTTTAATGACTGTCACAGTTGAAAAAGACACCTTCTAAAGCTACATGGATCCAAATGGAAAATGTACATCGATGACTGAATCATTATACTCATTTGAGGTCCCATCCACCAATTATGCAAACGTTTTGTTGAAATTTTAGTTGTAAATTCCCATCTTTCTTGATAAGGAGGAGAAGAGGATAGGAAAGGAGGCACCAGCTCTGAAGGTCAGGTCTCAGGTCCAAAGGGTGACAGTTCCATGTAGTGAGAAGTTGGCAAGGTGCCCGGGTAAGCCCTGGTTTCCTGGTGCATGATGGCCTTCTTCATTTGCTTCTAAGCTGTCTGATAAGTTGGGGGCAGGCAGGGGAAGAAGGCTTGGCTGGATGTTTTGGGAACCGGGTGGCAGCTCTGAGAGAGTTCTGTGCTTGGCCTCATGAACCTCCAGAATCCTGGCGGCAGCAGCTGCTGCGTTCTGTCTCACCTCATGCTAGCTGCTGCTTGTTTCCTTTTCTGAGGCGGCGGCTGCTGCTGCTTTTTTCTCTTCTTTTCTCCTTTCTGCAACTCCTCTCACACTCAGTGCAAGCCTCCTTTGTTCTTCTAGGGCCTGGGGAAGATAAAAGCCTCCCTAGCTAGGTAGGCTAAGCAGCAAGGAGCTGCTATCCTTGGGAATCATTTAGAGCCTTCCATTCCCAGAATTCTGTATGACACACCCCATCCAACTCCTATTCCTGGAGTACTGGGCCCTATCCATTCTCCACCCCTCTCTCCTAGCCCTGGACCTTGGAAGGGTCCTTGCTCTCTGGGAAGAGGAATTTGCTTGTCCTTCTGCTTGGCAGATATATAAGGTGTACTCCATTGCTATAGCAGGACTATAAGGAGAAAGACTGGGGTGTGTGGGGGTTGGGTGGTGATTGCTTGCCCACCTGCCTGCCTGCCTGAGGAAGAGCACACACAGCTGATTATCCAGCACCGCCTGCACTGGGGGAGGGGAGAAGAGGCAAGTAGAGGAGCCAGGTGGCAGCTGTGAGTTCACTGAACAGCTGGGCTGCTCTCTGTTCTAATATTTTCTTCAAACACACACCAATGAATCGCCTTGCATACCCCCTGGAGTAGGCAAGCCTCACTTTGGAGACTCCAAATGACAGCATCCTATTAATGCTAGAGTCCTTGAAACTGTGCTGCATAGGTCAATGGAGGGCACTCTCTATTTAAATACTCATTTGTTTTGTTTAAATTTTCCTCTTGTGTGTGAGGATGATCAGTAGTTCTGATCTATGCAAGACAGGTTCCAGGACTAAGTAGGCCAGGTTGTACCCACAGACATGACACCTGCCTCCACCATTCTTCAGGGAAGGTTTCTCATTCTGGCATGGGGGCCATCCAAAACTTCACCTTATCAGTTACTGAACCAGGGAGCAGGGTTGTTCCATTTCATAGCTGACATAGTTTCAGATGATTTATTGCTTGTAAAACATCACAAATGAGGGAAGCGGAAAGGAGAGAAATATTTACACTTAACGGTATAAGTATTCTACAGGATAATCAACACTTCCTTAAACTACTTGGAAAATGTTTGCATCATTCTTTCACCTCAAACCTTCAATAATTATGGTACAAAATTGAGTGAATCATTCCATGCACGCCTTTTAAATATCAGCTATGTGCTTGTTTCATAGATCTCCTTTAGCGAGGCCAATAAAGGCTCTCAGCATCTCTGACTACTTAAGGGTGGATGTGCTATTACATTTACCTTACCGTCCAACTATCAGACATTATTTCTATTGTTTAAAATACCATATCCTGCTCCTCAAACTTCTTACCTTGTTTTTTCTCATTCTACTGTATTTTTTTTTTCCTTTTTCCTATCTGTTCAGTGTTAATGCCAGATAAGGGTCCATATTATAAGATGACTAAATATACTAATTACACTAGAGTAGATTTCTCCCATTCCCAAAGTGACCCTATGTTGAGGTAGGGAACTGACCTATATGGAGGATCAGCACGTGACTATATGGTAAATGGAAGGAGTCTCTGATTCCTTTGCAGTACCATTACAGCTCCAGGGGAGAATCTGTACTGGTTTAGCAAAATTCAGAGAGGATGTGATGAAAAGGAAGCCAAAAGGTTGACCACCAGGTGATGAATTTTTTAGCCCAAGCCAACTTACTAAGACACGGAAGGTTTGTGATCTAGGTCATTGGAGGGAGCACCCAAAGATCTTTGAAGCAAGTAAATCTATTGTACATAAACATTTAAGGCAGGCTTCTCTGTCCATTCCTTTTTTTTTTTTTTTGCTAGCTATATGTGGCTGTATCTTAACACTGAAGTACCAAAGCATTTATATTTTCATGGTACCTGGGGATAAATAAAAAGAGAAATGAGCCTTCTTATTCTTTTCATTTTTTAAAAAGTGTCAATGGGCCTTTTCAGGTACAGAAGTTAAAAAGCCGCCTGTACCCCTCATCCTGCTTACCCGGCCCCTGAAATTCATACACGCACACACACACACACACACACACACACACACACACGCACGTAGTCACATAACTAGAGAAAATTGGGACCATGGTAGCAGACATATTTCAGGCTACATAGCAGCTGTGAAATGTTCTACAAAGTTACCATAATGTGCACCACGATAGAATTTCTCTCTTTAGTTTGAGGTATCTTCACACACTTCTGCCTCAGCACTCCCCACCCACTCTAGTGGGACCGTCTGACTCTGGGACTACGACTTGAGTTTCTAAGTACAGAGCTGCTTCCTATGCTAGAATTGGGGAACAGCCCTCCCCATCAGCATAATTATCATCATGTCTAGGCTGCACTGCACAAACAATCTCTCTCTTCCGGTGGGAATAGTGACTGTAGGGCTTAGAGAATAACCTGTGATTTCACTCATACTGTTTAGGAAACTCCTGCTTCACCAAGGCAGGTTGGTGCTTTCTTTATGATTTAGTTTTAGTTTCCTAGAGAGCACTGAGAGGTTCAGTGACCTACCCAAAGTTACACCACTAAATGTAAAGCCAGGCCTTGAACTCAGACCTATAAATTTAGTGCTCTATGCACTGTGTTCTCTTTCTGACATAGAGATTTTAGTCAATAAATAGGTCTTTATAAATGTTGATCGTTTCTCTTTACAAAGTGCTCAAGCCACTCAATCAAAGCTCTGGTTACTGGTAATGTTTGAAATATTCCTCTAAAATAGGTAAGAAGTAGTTGTTTTTTAACATGGTAACTTTATTTATTTTATGTAGAAACTTGGTAGATGAATGACTTCCAGGAATTGTTCATAGTAAAAAATGGTAAAGGTGGGAATAGCTCTCATTGTCCTGATATAATTTTTTTTTCTCTATCCCACAGACCACACTTCTTTTTTTATTTTATTTTATTTTTATTTAATTTATTTAATATATTTAGTTTTCAGCATTGATTTTCACAAGAGTTTGAATTACGAATTTTCTCCTGGTTTCTACCCTCCCGCCCACTCCAAGAAGGCGTATATTCTGGTTGCCCCGATCCCCTGTCAGCCCTCCCTTCTGTCACCCCACTTACCCTCCCAACCCCCTTTCCCTTCTTCTCTTGTAGGGCGAGATAAATTTCTATGCTCCATTACCTGTATATCTTATTTCCTAGTTGCATGCAAAAACTTTTTTTTTGAATGTGTTTTTAAAACTTTGAGTTCCAAATTCTCTCCCCTCTTCCCTCCCCACCCACCCTCCCTAAGAAGACAAGCAATTCAACATAGGCCACTTGTGTATCATTCTGCAAAACCCTTCCACGATACTCATGTTGTGAAAGATTAACTATGTTTTGCTCCTTCCTAACCTATCCCCCTTTATTGAATTTTCTCCCTTGACACTGTCCCTTTTTGAAAGTGTTCCTTTTTGATTACCTCTTCCCCAATCTGCCCTCTTTTCTATCATCCCCCCTTTTTTATCTTCTTCCTCCTTCTTTCCTGTGG
>CM053622.1:400633482-400682555 GCA_028646595.1 Phalanger gymnotis | reverse complement strand
ATATACATACATTGACACATACATGTGTGTATACGCACACACACACACATATATACATATGTGCATATTCCTTTCAGTTACTATGATACTAAGGTCTCATGAATCATACACATCATCTTTCCACATAGGAATGTAAACAAAACAGTTCAACTTTAGTAAGTCCCTTATGATTTCTCTTTCTTTAACTTTTCATGCTTCTCTTGATTCTTGTGTTTGAAAGTCAGATTTTCTATTCAGTTCTGATCTTTTCACTGAGAAAGCTTGAAAGTCCTCTATTTTGATGAAAGTCCATATTTTGCCTTGGATACTCAGTTTTGCTGCGTAGATGATTCTTGGTTTTAATCCTAGCTCCATTGACCTCCAGAATATCATTTTCCAAGCCCTTTGGTCCCTTAATGTGGAAGCTGCTAGATCCTGTGTTATCCTGATTGTTTTTCCACAATACTCAAATTGTTTCTTTCTGGCTGCTTGCAGTATTTTCTCCTTGACCTGGGAGCTCTGGAATTTGGCAACAATATTCCTAGGAGTTTTCTTTTTGGGATCTATTTGAGGAGGTCATCTGTGGATTCTTTCGATTTCTATTTTGCCCTCCAGCTCTAGAATATCAGTGCAGTTCTCCTTGATAATTTCTTGAAAAATGATATCTAGACTCTTTTTTTGATCATGGCTTTCAGGTAGTCCAATAATTTTTAAATTCTCTCTCCTGGATCTATTTTCCAGGTCAGTGGTGTTTCCAATGAGATATTTCACATTGTCTTCCACTTTTTCATTCCTTTGTTTCTGTTTGATAATATCTTGATTTTTCATAAAGTCACTAGCTTCCACTTGCTCCAATCTAATTTTTAAGGTAGTACTTTCTTCAGTGGCCTTTTGGACCCCCTTTTCCATTTGGCTAATTCTGTATTTCAAGTCATTCTTCTCCTCATTGGCTTTTTGGAGCTCTTTTGCCATTTGAGTTAAGTCTGTTTTTTAAGGTGTTGTTTTCCTCAATATTTTTTTCAGTATTTTTTGGTTCTCCTTTAGCAAGTCATTGTTTTTCATGGTTTTCTTGCATCCTTCTCATTTCTCATACCAATTTTTCCTGCACTTCTCTTCTTCTTTCTACTTCACTTGCTTTTCCAAATCCTTTTTGAGCTCTACCATGGCCTGAGACCAGTTCATGTTTTTCTTGGAGGCTTTTGATGTAGGCTCTTTGACTTTGTTGATTTCTGGATGTATGTTTTGGTCTTCTTTGTCACCAAAGAAAGATTCCAAAGTCTGAGTCTGAATCTGATAGCGTTTTCACTGCCTGGCCATGTTCCCAGCCAACTAGTTGACCCTTGAGTTTTTCAGCAGGGTATGACTGCTTGTAGTGTAAAGAGTACTTTCTTCTAAGATTGAGGGGATGCACCATTTATTTCAGAGCAATTTCTATACAGCCAGCTCTGCCACACTAGCACTCCTCCTTCCTCGAGAATCACCAACCCGCACCTGATGAAAATCTTAAGCAGGCTCTGCACTCCTGCTCTGATCTGCCACTTAATTCCTCCCACCAGGTGGGCCTGGGGCCAGAAGCAACTGCAGCTGTATTTCTGTAGCTGCACCTTCCCCTGCTGCCCCTGGGGCTGTGGCCGAACTGCAAACTCTTTTCACTCTGTCCCCAGAAGCTTTTCCCACTAACCTCTGTTGTCTTTGGTGTTTGTGGGTTGAGAAGTCTGGTAACTGCTGCAGCTCACTGATTCAGGGCACTAGGGCTTGTTCTGCCCGGCTCCTGGTCTGGTTGGTCCTGCCGCCTCAGGCGTTGGGCTCTGCTCCCCTCCACTCCATGCACGATAGACCTCATCCAGCAATCATCCAGGCTGTCCTGGGCTGGGGCCCTGCTTCCCTCTGCTATTTTGTGTGTTCTGCAGTTCTAGAATTTGATCAGAATCATTTTTTATAGGTTTTTGGAGGGACCTGGCAAGGAGTTCCACAAGTCCCTGCTTTCCAGCCACCATCTTGGCTCCATCCCTCCATAGACCACACTTCTAAGAGAGATTGTAAAGGGAGATTTTGAGCTTGCAAAATTTCAAGTGAAATTATTTTTCATATGATTACTTTGATACTTTGGATCTGTGAGCTCAGAGATGAGGTAAATCGTAACCTTTCCTTCTCTCTCACTGTGTGACTCTTATGTGTGCCCTCCCATAATTCTCTGTGGAATGCACCCAAGGTACTGGAGGCTTTCTTCTAGATTTCTCAGCATCTTACTGGAGCATTTGGGCTCTCCATGGGTTACCTCTCCCTCTAGCCTTGTGATCAGCTCCATTATGTAGCTTCCTCTGAATAATTCTTAGTTGATGCTGTGCTGCAGACTCTTCACATCCCACGTACCCCTACACCTAGCCATTGCCTTAATATTATTACTTATTAAATGATTGTCTATGCTGATGACTCCCGTATCTATCCATCCTACCTTTGTCACTCTCTTGTGACAGTCACATGTGACAAACTTCCTATTCAGTATTTTAAACTGGATGTCCTTTAGGTCTCTCGGAAACAAAATATCCAAAGCAGAACTCATTATCTGTTCTCCTAAGCCCACTCCTCTTCCAAACTTTACTATTCTTTTCCACCGTCCTTCCAGTCTCCCAGGTTTGTAATGTTAGAATCATTCTCAACTCCTGACTATTCCTTACCCCACATACTCAGTCAATCAATTGCTACATCTTGTGTTTTCTACCTCTACCCTATCTTATATCTTTCCCCTTCTCTTTACAAAAAACTATCATCTTAATTAAAGCCTTCATAGCTTGGATTATTAAAATAGCCTCCTAACTGATCTCTACCCAAAGTCTCTCCCCACTCCAATCCATCCTCCGGAACTATTAATGATTTTCCTTTGGTTGTTTTTGATGTTATTTTTTTAAATGATATTTTTCAAGGCTAAGGTTAAAACCTCCTTCTATGAAGTCATCTCTGACTAATCCAAATAGGAGTTATTTCTCTTTTTTGGCATCCAATAAGTGCTAAGTGAGTCTTATAAATAGGACAGACTGTGCACTATTTGTTTGCTTATATTGTCTCTTTTTTGTGATATGCCTTGCTTCCCCCAACCACATTGTTATTTCAAACAAGGGCATTTTGTCAGTACATTTTATTTTTATGTTACTCACTTTTCCCAATCTCTTGTTCCTTACTCCTTCTACCAGAGAACCATCTTTAATAATGAATAAAAAAGAGGGCATTAAGAGCTCAGAAAAACCAATTAATACATCAAAAAAGTCTGACACTATATTCAGTATTTGACCACAATCGTCCTTCACCTTTTCTTCCCGGATGGAAAAGGGGTCTTCTCGTTATTCTTCTTAAGGGCCAGGCAGGGGCATTCTAATTTCATAGCACTCCATTGATTGTTTTGTTGTTATTCTGTTCAGTTACATTGTTGCATTTAGTGTGCCTACTATCATCCTACTTCTGCTTACTTCATTTTGTAACAGTTCAGATAAGTCTTCTCATGCTTCTCTGCAATCATCATCAGTACAGTGTAGTAATTTTCCACTCTATTCAGGAGTCATAATCTGTTTAGCCGTTCACTGATCTAGGTTCCTCTCAAAGTGATTTTCCTGAAGCACAGGTCAGATCATGCCATTCCACTACTCATAAATTCCAATGTCTCTCTATTACCTTTCTAATATCAAAAATAAACTCTGCTACTTCGCATTCAAAGTCCTTCACGACCTAGTGAATGTGAAGCCACCTTTCCACCCTTACTACATATTACTCTTCTTTTTGAACAAACTGTCAAGACTAGTCAAGGCAAACTGCTCTTCTTATTGTTTCTCAAATATCCAAATCCATCTCCCATCTCCACACCTTTATCCCGGCTGTGCCTTCTCCTATTTCTGGAATTGCCCCCCCCCCCCCTTAACTCATCCTCTTAGAATCTCTATTTTTCTTTAAGGATCCATTCAAGTTCTAACTTCTCCATGAAGCCTTTCTTGATTACCCTCTTTTCCCTCCTTCCCCCTATTCAAACATCTTGCATCTGTTTTTGAATCTATTTCATAGACAGATAGTAAGCTCCACAAGATTGGTGAGTATTTTATTTTTGACCTTAAATCTCCAGCATGTAGTACAGAGCCTGGCACAGAGTAGACCTTTAATGAGGTTCCTTGATTATTTTATTGATGTGAGCATATAAAATAAGGTCCCTCTGTCCTTATGGAAATAACAGTTTGGTTGAGGGAGACAGTGTGAGCCTGTGCACACACATAACAATACCAGTAAACCAATAGTGGCTAATGTATCCTATTGATAGGACTCCCCATCCTAGCATTTATTGGAGGTTAAAAAGAGAAATCACTCCTATCTTGGCTTGTCTTCTTCACAGAAGAAAAAGGTTTGAACCCTGACCCTTAAGAACAGGTACACACACAACAAATAACTAGTTGGTTGATTGATGGAGTGGTTGTAGATTCTTTTCAAGTAATAAACTGGATTATGAGAGGTAGAGATTTCTAACTTCACAGTCAGATTTTAGTGTACAGTTTTTCAGAGTCAGTGGCATGACTTTGCATCATATCATCCTAGACTGTATAGTTCCATAAAGGCAGGGAATTGTGTCTTATCTAAATAATATGTGCCCTGCACATAATAAGTGATAAATATATAATAATACAGAAAGGACATTTGATTTATAAGTAGAGGATTTGGGTCCCAACCTTGGTTCAGTTTCTTACTACCTTTATGTCATCAGGGAAATCATCTAAAATGAGGGACTAGGCTACATGATCACTAAGGTACCTTCAATGAGTCTATTAAATGTTTGTTGAATTGAACTTAATGTATTGAATGAAGACATTGGGGGGAAAGGAAATGTCGGCAAATATATGTGTATGTGTGTATATGTATGTATATGCATATATATACACACATACATGTATGTATATATACACATATATATTTAAATAAAACTTCTGACTTTAAAAGGATTATAAATGTATAGTTAGAAGGGATTTTAGAGGTCACCTAGGCCAACCCTTTCATTTTACAGATGAGGAAACTGAGACCTAAAGAGGTTTAATGATTTGTCAAAGTTCACACATAATAAATGGCAGAATCATTTCAAACTCAGGTCCTTTGACTATACACTGGATATTCTTGCCAGGTACTCCACTCCTTTACACATTTAAGCTTACTTGGGTATGTCTGATTTACAGCTTTTGGCAAGAATATTCTTAGAGAACTTAAAGACATCTTTTTAACCTTATTTTTTTTTGGCTTTCAATATCCTAGAAACCTAAATGCAGACGGTGGCCAATTGGTATTCAACACTGTTTAATTTATCTAAAAGAAGCCAATAATAATGACCTTATGTTTGTTTGTTCATCACGATTTCAATATCCAAACTGATTTAGTAGACCAAAAAAGCAATAAAAATAATTTATCAGCTTTAAATAAGCAAAAATAAAAAGTCAACCTTTTCATTTAATTCAGACCAAATTGATATAATTATTTATAGACGAATCTGAAAGTATTTAATGGATTCACCATACAGAAATCCATGAAGAGCAAGTCAAAATGTTCTTAAGGATGACAGTGAATTACAGGAACAAAAGTGACATCAAACGTTGTATAAAAACCCTGACAAAATAGTATGCTTTTATGTGTGCCAGCTTCAGGGCCAAGGAAGTGGGAAGATAAGACAATGAATTATCCAGGTGATTGTAGCAAAATAAGCTTTCTATGGAAGTAAAGTATTTTAGCTTGAATTATCCTCATGGATAGATACAATGACCAAAATCTCTACTTAATTGCTTGAATACATAATATAGTTGGCTTGCATAAGTACAAACAGGGACCAGAAAAATAAGAGAATGTCTCAATACCTAATAAATGTGCTTCATGCTAACAGCAGTTTTAGATGAATCTGAAAGTACATTTTTATGTTAACAGCCCTAACATGAATTTCAGATATTAATATAAATGTGTAGCTATTGTATATTGCTATTATTTTAGCTCCCTCAAAGTCAGCATAGACTTGGTCTCAGAGAGAAGACCCAGATCCTCATTTACAGTCTTGAAAATGAATAAACAAGTGATATCTGTCTGCAGAATGTCTACATATATATATATATATATATATATATATATATATATATATATATATATATATATATATATACTGTTTTCTCATTTACATGAGCAAGTGGAATAGGGAAGGAATAATAGATCAAAATCTCAGAAGAATAAAGCTTTAAATGTCCATGTACGTTAATCAGTGCTGCTCTGATACCTTTACATGTAACACAAATGTTAACTGCCTGATGACCTTAGAGGTATATGGAAAACCATTTAGCAGCTTTTTTTTTTTCTGGAGACATCTAGCTGGCAGAATAAAGTGTTGACCCCAGAGTCAGAAAGACCTGAGTTCAAATCAGGTTTCAGACACAAAGAAACTGGACCAGTCACATAGCATCTGTCTGCCTCAGTTTCATCTGCAAAATGGGTATAATAGCACCCACTTCCCAAGGGTTGTTGTGAAGATAAAATGAGATAATATTTGTAAAATGCTTTGTAAACTTTAAAGCATTATATAAATGTTAGCTATGATGATAATGATGATAGTGTGGCCCCAGTGTGAACATACATTTGATTTACCAGGCGCTGAGCAATTACATATCTATGTATCAAGACTAGAGGAAGCAGTTGGGTAGATTTCTTTTGGGAACACTGATCTTCTCCACTTTAGGGAAGAGCTTTGTCTTTGACCAGAGCAATTATAAGATTGCAATAATTGAAATTTGTTGATGTAGTAAAGCTGTGGTGCTTTGGTTTTTTTTTTTCCCCTTAAATGTACTCATAGAGAGAATAATATATTTGTAGAGAGATAATAATTAATTTCTTACATAAGGCATAAACCCCCTCGTTCATATAAAGCATTTAAAAAATGAGTCTTTAAAAGTAGATAGTGTATTTCTGAAGACTTGTAAGTGGGAAAAAAATCAGCCCTTGTTTCTCTTTTATTCTTCCTTTAATGTTACAAACCCTCTGAGGTAACTTATGCTCCTGCCTAATATTGTAATGTTTCCCTTGAGCCTTCAGTGTATTATTATCTCTCCCTCCTCCTCCCTATATGCTTTTCCATCTCAGACATAATAGCTAGCTAGTTTCTATTTCATGTTTTACTTACTCTTGCTATTGAATCCTCCTCCTCATTGTAATCCTAACAAGAGACATGGAAGATGGTAGCAGTCTCCCAGCTGACCCTGGAGGTGCCATTCTTTGAGCTCAAACCCTTTATAACATGCCAAACCAACCAAGCTTATCTTGTCACCACTTATAACCTGCTTCTAGACATAAATAGAGAGGGCATTTGTGCCCCCTTAGTAATGGAGTGCCCTTCTAGGCAAGTCATGCTTTATAATTGAATTTCAACCCACACTTCAGGGATGTAGATAGGAAACTGTTCCCCCCCACACCCTTTTATTTTCAAGATAAAGTAAATTAATTAATGTGCACTTTCCAATTGGAGTAGTGATTAAGACCCAGCTGTGGCTGTGAAATTATATGCTGAAATGCAACAAAGGATTTGTTAATGCTTTGGGGGAAGGGAAATAAGGGAGAGGGGTGAAGAAAAGAACCATAGGTGTCTAATATTAAATGGTGTTGTAAAAGTACATGTTAGTACTTTGTTTACCAAATCGACTTTCAAAGACGATCTAGGTTATGACGTCTGACTTTTCTACACACAAATCTTCAGTGATTGATGGGGTACTGTAAAATAGCTGCGTTCAGAAAGATAATTTTTGGCAGACAACTTCAAAGGGTTAGAACACAGGAAGGATGAAAGGATAGCTTCATTTTTACATTAATTTCCCCCTGTAGATCAACATCTAACTGAAATCTGCCTGGGAATTTGGAGCTATTTACTTTATTACATGATGTTTTCTTTCATTGTATCCAGTGGTCCCCATGTGGATCTTTTTATCTTTATGGTTTAGGGAAATTTTCATATATATATATATATATATAATGTGATTTTGAGTGAGTATAGCAGGTAATGGGAATAAAATTATTTTTAGGTAGTCCCATTCACCATTGTTTTATTGCAAGGTGTCATTTAAGACCTAACTTATAAATGAGTAATGGGATAGGGGTGGGGAAGTTCAATAAGTTTTATCAGCTCCCTGCCTATTCTCCATGAGGTGTAAATCAGTCATTTTCATTGTTTTTATTTAGATACTGTACTATGGTTTTATTTGTGCCCGCTACCAACATCTAGTTATGTAAACCTGCCAAGAAAAAGAACAAAATATTTCCCTAAGAACTCTAATTGCCAATTTTCTTTAAAACCAGAAGGCTTTCTACCTAGTAGCCCAAATGTATTAAGAGCTGTTCACTAGGAAGGATCTTCCACCGTACCAGTCATCAGCTTGGAGAAGTTTTTGAAGGGGCTCACGTCCATGAGGAGTCACTTGGACACTGGGGAATGTAAGCATTTCCCTTTGTTAAAACTACACTAATTGCTCAATTTATAATGGAAAGGATAGAAAGCAGAATTTTCTTTTCTCTTAAATTTAGCACAATAAAGTAGCATCTTGCTGGACAGAATGGAATTAACAATGAATTAAAGAGGATATAAAGAAAGAAAAATTCTTTTTCTGGTCTTTGGCAGGGTGAAGTAAAGAAATAAAGTCTCCCCACTGAACTACTATGAGGTCAGAAGCCTTGCTGCTATATTTCACACTGCTACACTTTGCTGGGGCTGGTTTCCCAGAAGATTCTGAGCCAATCAGTATTTCACATGGCAACTGTAAGTATTAACAATCTCACAGATCGACTCAGGTTAGCAGGTTGTCTGCATTGAAACAATATAAACTGCATCTGCATTCACATGCACCTGCCAGGCCCAGTTAGTTGGGAAATACTTTTATTTGCTCTGTTCTTATTTGGATTATAGGAGTAGATGTACCATCAGCTGCAACTCAGAGATGTGCTTGGTGTCCTTAGAGGATCCTGCAAAGGCAGAATTCCAATCTGAGGATCTCCTAAATCATGCTTTTCTAACTAAGCAGCCAAACAAGTCTGTAGTACTAACAATATATATGAATGAGTCAACCAGCATTTACTGGTTGAATATGCAAAAGATATGGAACTCCCTACCCTCAAGGAACTTGTAATCCAATTACTCAGAAAACACTAATTAATGCACACAAAACAATTAAAGAATAACAGATAATATACAATTTGGAGTCAGTATAGGATTCTGTATGAAGTGATAACTGTTAGTCTTGTCTGTGTGATCCTTGGTACCACCACTTAGAAGAAACCCGTACCTGGAATATTTAAGGTCATTCATTACCTAAATATATGACTTTATTGTCACTCAATTCTATAACATTAGGAAATCTTTTTTTTTTTTTTATATATATCACTCTTACTCTCAAGTCTAGGTTTGTAAAGAGAGACATATTGTCTTTTAATGAGCCCTTTGGATAAAGGGGTAGATGAAATTGCATAATAGAGACTAAAAATAAAAATAAAAAAATCTGAAAAACCTATGCTGTTCAGCAGGGCATCACAATGGTGGCTTTAACTTAGGTGATCAATTAAACAGGTGAGAAGCCTACTAGTAAAATTTCCCACTGTGGATTTATAAGGAAAGCCTAAGATTTTTTTTTTAAAAAGTAATATAAAGATAAATCAGGGTTATAAAGTTTGATTTTTGAATATTCTGAATCCTAGGTGATTTTCTGCTTATTATTCCACCACCATCACCATCCACCCCCACCCCACCCCCCAAAATGCTTAGTTTCAGTTTAAAGAAGCAACAAACATCTGGTTTTGGTGCAGACCAGTGTCAGAGTATCTATTGACTTTTTCATAGATCCATACTTGGCCAGTAGCTGAATCATGATAATGGTGTAAGATTTGTTAAATAAACCAAAACAGCCTAATAGATTAAAAAAAAATTCTCCAAAGTCACAACTTGTGCTTCTAAAAACTAGTAGTGTAAGTTAAATGAGAGATGATGACTTGTATTAGCTTTTAGTAAAACTGTAGTTAGCATTCACTGGCAGTTGCCATGCCTCTTCCTTCTTGTAAGGATGGACTCAGAGCCTTTCCCTCTCAGTTTCTTAAGAAGGTATTTATAGTTGAGAGTGCTTTCTGGAGCTGGCTGTATGTTCTGTAGCAGAAAAATGTTGGGATTTAGGCAGGGTGGTATATTAGAAAGTTTATTGGAGTGAGACTCAGAATCCTATCTCTCTTACTTGTTACATGTATGACCTTGGGCAAACCACAATCTCCCTTGCCTTCTGTTTCCTTATAAATTAGCAAGGGACTCAAATCAATGAGGTCTAAGTTGCTAGTTCTGAATTCTAGATGTGTTCTACCTCTCGCTTTTAAAGTGTTATTAGGAAGTATATGTCTTCAGCCAGTGAGAGCTCAAGAGGAAACATCCTCATCAGATGCCTGCTAGTCTTATAATGTCACAGAATTAGTTACCTCCAGAGGTATGCAGGCCCGTGAGAGTCGATGGTTAAATTTTCATTGTGAGCATTTACACTTTGGAAATTGGAAAACTCTACAGATCAGGCTTGATATATTGTTTTGTTGATTCTTTTAAAATTGCTGTTAGCATGAGGCACATTTATTAGATGTATACACATCCTCTTAATTTCCTGGTCTTTGTTTTTGCTTACACAAGCCAATTATAACATGTGTCTGAGCAATTATTTAGAGATTTTGATCATTGTATCTACCCATGAGGATAATTCAAGCCAAAATATTTCACTTCAATAAAATGTTTATTTCTACTGAAATAAACTTAAAAATTATGTTTGTTTTTAAAAGAGAAAATGTTAATGCAGATTAAACTTAAAAGTATATTGTATATCCAATTTTTTTTTCCCAGTACGTCCCAGTGTCCTTACCAAAAAGTCCCTGTCCTACTATGCACTTTCAGTACCAATTTTAATATGATCGTCACCATTCCCCCCCTCCCATCCCTAAAGAGATTCCTGATCAGTTAAACACCCACAATTCCTAGAAAACAAAACAGCCAGCCAGCAGTATTGGACCAATCTAACTGGAAGGCAGTGAAGAGTGTGTGTGTGTGTGTGTGTGTGTGTGTGTGTGTGTGTGTGTGTGTGTGTGTGTGTGTGTGTGTGTGTATGTGTGTATTCCACCCCCCCTTTGGGTCTTGAGCCTGAGTTCTCACCACTAGACCATATTGACTTTACAGTGATAACTTTGTACCAGGAGAGAATCTTTGGCAGACAGCCCCTAAGGCTTAGCACTCTGAAAAGGATGAAAAGAAAACTGTATGAAAGACTAGAAGCCCTGTGTGCAACGGGCTTTCTAGACTATTTTAGATTTAGTGAAGATGGGGGTGGGGTAGGGAAGGGTATCATAATTTTGAGTTGACAAAAATGTAAATGTGCTTCTTTTAAAATCTGCAAATAAACTGATCAGTTTGTAAATCCTTACCCTTTCGCATTTTTACTTGAAGTTACAGAGAATGCTGGAAAAAAAGGAAAATGAAAATCAGAGCGTTTGGGGAGCGCTAGCAATACTGGGGGTGACATGCATGCCTTATTTCTGTGATCTTGTCCTCTCTTTTTTCCCTTTAAAAATCTCCAGCTCCTACTTCCCTTGGTTTTCTTTTATGTTCCACCTCCCCACCCACTCTGCTTTTCACAGATACAAAACAGTATCCGGTGTTCGTGGGCCACAAGCCAGGACGGAATGCCACACAAAGGCACAGACTGGACATCCAGATGATTGTGATAATGAATAGAACCCTCTACATTGCTGCCAGGTCAGTGACATTTTTCCTCATTCCTTCCTTGGAAAGCTTTGTACATCCAGAAATGCCTCAGATTATTCAGTCATGAATTTATTTATCATTTCATCATAGCCCCTAATCAGTTATTTTTAAAATTGTAAAATAAATAGTAATTTTTCATTATTCATGCAATTGTCAAATTATCATTATTTAAAGGCTCTCCATTCTAGTACTTTAATTCATATTTCTGTGAGAGGATTGTATGTTTCAGGAATTTAAACCCAAATGATCTACAGTGAAATTGAATGCATCCATGCATGTGTGCACGTGTGTGTGTAATATTTTTTTAACCAACCTGTGTTTTCATCAGTTTCATCAGGAATTACTGGTGAGGACCTTCTACCAATATAAATCACCACTTCCTTGGCAATTTATAGTCTGAAGAGAGTTGCCAGGGCACTGAGATTAAGTGACTTTCCCTAGGTCAGACAGTCAATATGCATCACAGATGGCACTTGAACCCAGGTCTTTAGTTCTCTGAGTCCACCCAGCTCTGTCTCTCTCTCTCTCTGTCTCTCTCTGTCTCACTCTCTCTCTCTGTCTCTCTCTGTCTCTCCCTCCCTCTCTCCTCTACATATATGTGGATGCCGTTTGTACACACACACACCCTCATAGATAGGTGATTTCATTGGTGTGGTATTCTTCTACCAACCCAGATTATAACTGCCCTGCCCCAGCACTAATAAATATCTACATAACACTTCTATATTGCTGCTTTCTATAGTTACTGTGTTCCAAAAACTAGTCTAAAATTCACAGCGAATTAATTCTTGGGAATAGCTAAAGTCTTGAACTGATTTGATTAACTGCTAATTCATTCCATCAGTAGCCAGTCTTCACGTGTTGTTATGGCCAAAAAGAAAATTACCTAATAATTTCTCTTCAGGTGATTAACCTCTCCCAACCAGTCCTCAAATGATAGGTCATCTACTCAGAGTCTTTTCACCTGGTTAGGATTTGCCAGACCCTCTGCTCCATTGTCATAACATTCGAAAACCCAAGTGCAAGGGTAGAAATGGTGCCCCAAAGCCAAGCAGAACTCTGCTTGGCCCTGTGCTGTGCTGTTAACATTTTTATCAATTATTGGATCAAGGCATAGATGGTATACTCATAAAATTTGCAGATGACACAAAGCTAGGGAATATAAATTATACACTATGTGATATAAATTATACACTATGATGGAGTCAGGCTCCAAAAGAATCTTGACAAACTAGAGCATTGAGCTGAATCTCATAAGATAAATTTTAAAGGCATATACTGTAGTACAAAAAAATCATCTTCACAAGTACAAGCTCTCATTGGGGAATGGCTGGTTAGGAGCTGTTCTGAAAACAATCTGGCGATTTTAGCCACCTCCAAGCTGAATGTGAGTCAGCAGTGTGATGGGGCAGCCAAAAGGGTTCATGCAATCTTGGGCTACATTAAAGGAGGCGTGGCCTTCAGGTGAAACAGGACAAGATCACAGAAATAAGGCACGCACGTCACCCCCGGGATTGCTAGCTATTTCAGGAAATAATTCTTTATTGATAAGCTAAATAATTGTCTTTAGCTCATTTTTATCATAATTATCTGAGCTCATTTTGGGGCAGGATTGCCCAACTGACCAATTAGGGGGAGGGAATCTTGTGTGGGCAAAGAACACCTAGATTTCAGGAAGTCTGATAAGCTTTCTCATGACATTCTTGTGGACAAGATAAAGAAGCATTACTGGTTACATGACAAGACCTAAAGAGTTAGGGCTGTGTGGGAGAGTAGGCAGAGCACTGTATTTGGAAGTCAGAGGACCTCTGTTCCAAACACAGCTCTGCTGCTTGCTCCTCGTGCGATCTTGAACAAGTCTTCCTCTAACTTTGTTTCTTTACTGTAAAATGAAAGGCTTGAATGATATGATCTCAGAGGGTCCCCTCAAGCTTTACATTTATGGTCTTATGGATAATGGATCAATGTCAACCTAGAGGGAAAGCTCAGTTCTCATCTGTCTCCTGTTCATCATCGCTATCAATGGATTAAGACAAAAGATGGCAATTCCACTGATGTCAAGAAACTTGAAGGGTTAGCTAACATATCAGCTGATGAAATCAGGGTCCTGAAAATCTTGGCAAGAGTGGAAGAATGGGCTCAATTATAACAAGATTAAATTTCAAAGGGTAAATGTAAACTCAGCACTAATGTTTGAAAAATTAACACTGTGCAAGTATAGAATAGAGAAGATGTGACTAGTTAGAAGTTTGGCTAAAAAAGAACTAAGGTTTTTAGCTGACTATAAGCTCAATATGCATCCACAAGGGAGGAATAAAAACTAATGAAATTTTGAGCTGCATTAGTAGAAACATAGTGTTTAAAATAGTCATGTTGGTTGTTTTATACTGGTCAAACCATATCTGGATTAGGATATGCGTTTTTGGGCACAACATTTTATGAAGGACATTTGCAAACCAGAGCACAAATTACAGAAGAGTGATTACATTGGTGAGGACACACCAAATTTTGTTCATATAAAGTTTAATTGAAGGAACTGAGAAAGTTTAGCCCAAAGAAGAGAAAGCTAAGTGTATTCTAATCACTGTTTTTAAGAATCTCAGGGGTTGTCATGTGGAAGAAGGACTGAACTGATTCTGTGTAGCTCTGGAGGGCAGATTTAGGATTAATAAGTGAAAAATTACATGGGCACAAATTTAAGATCAATCTAAGAATGAACTTTCTAATAATCAGAGCCTTTCCAAAATGAAATGAGCTGCCTTGTGGGGTACTGAATTATTGAATTTGTTCTAACAAGAGCCAAGAAAACCACTTGTTGGGAATGCTATGGAAGGAATTCCTCTGTGAGTCTGGGAACCTAACTAGATGTCTGGTATATGGTTGTATGTTTTATCTTGAAGGAAAATTTAAAAATTAAATTCCAGAAACATAATTCCCAGAAAATGGGGGAAATCAGACATAGATTATATGATTAGAAATGAGTCAGTTAAGTAAGATACACACATTGGTGTTGGAGGGGAATAGGTGTTGAGGAGAAGATTATCACCTAGTTGGTCCTTGGCCCAGATGGAAGGGTTTTTCATCATTGATTTTGATGAGAACTGTGTTATTTACCACACTTATCTACCATGGCTATCGCCTTAGAGAACAGAAATTGAATTCCATCTAATCTTAACAAGTTGTAGGAATACATGGTCCTATTTTTAAAATTGTTTAAATAGGGCATTCAAGAGCAACAATTCCTGGGGCTATTAATGTAAAGAGGAAATACAAGCTTTATAAACAGGACATTGGGAAGGACTGGCTGTGTGCAAATGTGGTAAATGAAAAGCACATTAAGTCCTTGAGGATTTCTGAGACCCTTGAGGTAAATATGATTCGACAAGGTGGTGCTGAATGTAGTTGTTTTGAAAAGGAGAATGTGATGCTGGGATACAAACTTGTAAGGGAATCTCCCCAGGTACTAGAGTCCTGACAGAAGCCAAGCTTAATCACAACAGTCATTCAGCAATCACTTCTTAAATACTATCTGCAAAATACTATTAGTAGGTGCTAGATGAGACACAAAAGTCAGTAAGACTTAGGACTTTTTCTCAGGGAGCTTATAATCTAATTGTGTGATGGGTTTGAGGTAAAACACACATGGAAATACACAAATTAGAAGGTGGTAAGTGTGTAAAAGAAATAGAGCTACAGAAGAAATCAGTATCAGCTAGGGAGAGGGAGAGAGATCAGGGAAGAAGATCCGTGGTGTGGTACCGTAGGGTAGGAAGGGGGCTGATTTTGAAGTCAGAGGATCTGAGTTTGAATTCTGGCTCTCTTTTACTATCTAGGGGACATTAAGCAAGTTGGTTCCCCTCTCTGGCCTTAAGTTTCCTCAATTTTAACATGATGGGGTTAGCCAAAATGACCTCTAACATCTTTTCTAGCTCAAATTTATCATCTTGTCAACCAGTACTGTGTGAAGTTTGTGCAGTACAACCTGAGCAATCTGTATGGAACTTGCAGCAGAGGCAGAGAAGCGGAACAATAATGAAAATAAACTTCTGGGGGAAAATATATAGAATTCAAGGTGAAGACTTAGGGGAACAGTTGAATGAATCTATGAAAGAAAAATACTTTAAGTTCTTTCTATGTGCTAGGCACTATGCTAAATTCTGGGGCTACAAATATAAAAGAAAAATGGCTCCTGCCTCCCATGAGCACATTCTATTAGAGGGAGATAGCACATATGGTGGCCTGGAAAGAATGTTTGGGTTAGTGAGGTCATGAGAAAATTGGGAGGATGGTAACTGGCTCCATGGGACAATTGTCATGCATTATCTAGAAGTAGTGACAGCACCGATTTGCCTAATGTACCGGAAGCAAAAGGTAAAAAAGTGAAGGGAAATAGGGAGTTACTGCAGTGGTAGCTACTATGGCCAAGGCCTGTTACACATGGGGAGTTCTTTGTAAGATAAGATTTAGGGAATCCTAAAGCTTCAGGCTTCCTTGAGGTGAAGGAGAAATGTTCACCTTCAGCCACCCTGTGGCTGCCTCCAACATCAGAACTGAGCAAAAGAGAGAGAAAAATAGACAAGGAAGGAAGACTAGAAAGACAAATGTGGGCAGGGGGAAGAAGCCTGGAGAGAAGGTGGAGAGAGAAATGGGAAGGATAGGGCTTGGAACAGGGTATATTTACCCAGAAGTATGGTGGAGGGAATGAGGAAAATGAGATCAGATGGGCATGGTGTCTTTTTTAGCACTTCTTCTAGTATATAAAAGGGTATGGGTAACTGAATAGATATTCTTCTGTGATACGGATGACCAGATGATAGGGCAGGCCTAAACCTCAGTGATTGAGGTAAGGAATTTCTTTGTTGGAGAGTTGGGAAACATCATGGTATGGGATTTGGGAAATTCAAGGCTGAAATTTTCAAAGAAAAAGGTCCCGAGATTACCAGTATGATACTGATTTAGGCCCTGCTAGATAAAACCTGTCATTTTATGGCCAAGAAAGAGTCAGTTCTCAGTGTAGGAGCGTGGGATTCATTTTAATTAAATAAGCAGGCACACTTTGCTACATGGATTAAAACTAATGAGGTGGGGTAAAAATGCAAAAATACCCCCCCCCCCCCCATTTTGACCCAGATACCTAGGTTTTTACTCTTTCTGTGTCATCACATGAAGTTATAAGGAGCTATAATGTGGTCACTCTTAGGAACACAGCTACCATAGACACTTATCAAAGAGCTTCTCAGCAGAATTAATTGAAAAATGTCTTCAGCAACCATCCCTTAGGCATAATATCAGCTTTTCTTGAATGTCATTTAAAATTTTTTTTCTAAATGTTGCAGTGCTAAAGGTTACATTTGTACTCAATTATCTGAAACCTGGTCAAAACAAATGATTAAACAGCCTATCTGAGAATGTAGGCTGACTTCAAAATCCTCTGTGAATTGTTCACTTTGCTGTTGCTTCTCTGGAAGAGAAAAAAGAAGAGTAAACACAGATAGAAGCGATAGCTGGAGTAATGTGTAATCGCAAGAGCTCTTGCTAGATGTGCCTCAGGAGAGCTGAGTCCTAATCCCATCTCTGCCTCTACCTATGGGGCTTGGGGCAGGTCACTGAGGCTGTCTAGGCCTCAGCTCTTCTTTTGTAACTCAAGGGAGCTAGAGAACAGGAACTGAATTTAAAAAACCTTGAAAGACTGACGAAGTTCATTCACTCCCCTTGCCCTTTTTTTTAGAGATGGGTATTCGGGGATTCCCTAAAGTGCCTGCTAGCTCTAAAAGCTTGTGACCTTAGAGATAAGGCAGTGTAGTTGTTATAAAGCTAAACTCCTTTGAGGTAGGAGTGAGGTACTTATATTTCATGAGGTAGAAGAAACTATGCCATAATTACCCAGACCAGTTACAGGTTTTATAAATTCAGGTGAGCCATCCAAGCTAATATACCCTGAAAATATTTGATATATCTATTTTAAATCTAACAAGGAGCCTCATTCTCCCAAAGGTGACAAGCCACCTTGCTCAAAATGTGCAGTCTGCCTGTTTTGTGTGTTTCTGGCCCCTCCTGCAATCACTTCCCCAATGTAAACACCCAGAGAACTAGGCCTGAAGGTGTTCAAAGTGGCCGCTTTGAGAGCCCCTCCTCCTGGGTGGCCCAGGAACCTGCCAATTGCATTGTTTAAATTTCCGTCCTCCCCGTGGCTCTTGCCTTTGCCACAAAATTCAATTTTGCTGACTGGAAGTGGGAAATCGGAAATACTCGGGTAACCAGTTTGTGTTAGAACAGCTTAATTAACAAACAGCTGTATGCTCTGGAATGCTATAGGTGGTGGTAGGGGAGGGAGGACAAAAACACCTCTTTACCTTTATTGCCTGTAGCTACAGAAGTGCAGTTTTCACACTTGAGAGCCCTTTTAAGGGCTGGTCCATTTTGTGATTTTGCACATAGAAAGTGCTTGTCTTTATCCAAGAAAGCAGGTCGTTTCATTCATGCTTTTCCCTGCTTCCCCCTCCCACTCACCTTTCTTTGGAAAAGGCTCCTCAGTTCCCAGGATTACTTTGCTTTAGAAAGCTACTTTCAGCATTTAGGGATTCGGAGACTGGGGCCTCTTTTGAATCACTATTTTTATCTACTCTTAGGTTTTTTTTTTTTTAAAGAAAAATCTCAACTTCTAATTAACATAAACAGGCAAGCAAGAAGGGAACAATCTGAGAACTTTCTGAGGTGTTGCCAATGCATAATAATTAGCTCTTAATTTACAATTCAGATGCATGACTCTCACTTTTGTTAAGGGGGGACGGGGAAAGGGGAGTGTAGGAGAAAAAGAAAGAACTGAAGTCATCCATAAAGCTGATAACAAAGTAATAGGTAATTTTATGCCAGTAATGACCCGGACCAAGGCGCCACCAGTAAAGTCAAGCAAATAATAAACGAAAGTAAACGGCAGTTCTGGTTTCCTACTGACGCCTGAAGAAACTTCCCAATTCAGCAATTTTCTAAGCAGACTAGCCAGTCTTCCACCCCCAAGAATTCAGTGAGCAGTGGCAGGCAGGGGATTTTTTTTTTCTTTTAAGTTGGTTCCCATTAACAACCCTGTCTTTTCTCCCCGCTTCACGTGAGAGGAGATCTACTTGTTACTGTTCTATGTGGCTGTAAGGATCTTTGTGCGCCCTGCCTGGTAGAAGAAGCATACCCAGTTTTTTTTGCCAGAACTGATAAAAATGAAGAGAATCCTGGCTGTAGAGACTTTAAAAAGAGGTGGGGGAGGTGAGAAAGGGGCCCCTGCCGGGAGGCAGAAAATCTCAGCCTGAAGGACCTAGTTTAAAGCTTGGGTAATTTTCCAGCCCCAGGACTTCGTGCATTTTAGAAAAATTCAATGTTATTTCAAAGGAAAATGAGATGTTTTGCTTTCATTCGCTAACCCCCTCCTCATTTCCCCAATTTGGTGGAGTTCTTTCCTTTTCTTCTGACTTTCAGACAAAAATGCCCTTGTACTCAGCTCACACAGAAGGGAATATTTAAATATAGTCCCACACCTGAGCTGCTGATTGTTTCCCTCTTCCAAGAAGCGATTGGCAGTTCATTGTAAAGAAAAGCAAATTCTCAATAAAACAGGAAGGTGAAGAGAAGAAAGAAATGTAAACTTTTTCAAGAATATGGCTTACACTCTAAATTGACGGTAATAGTGTGTAAGAGAACAAAATAGCGTCTTCTAGACACATTTTTGTCACTGACATCTTCTCCCTTTCTGACTTGTCTGTCAAACCAGAGCTGAAAGCTATAGTGAGATGTTTAAAAGAGAGAGGTAGAAAGAGCATTAACTTCTTGCTATCTTTCTGATTGAATAAATGTGGCATATTGAACACCAAGGGCTTTTTTGAAATGGCATTTTAACCATTTTTAGAACAGGTGAACAAATCTATAAACCAAGCAAACAAACAGAGTTACCTTTCCTGACTACTTATACGCATATTTTGTAATTTTATCAGAAAGGATTTTTATTTCTTCTTTTTGGAGTATGGTATAAGTTTATGTTCAGTTGTGCTTTATCAGTAGAAACAGACTATTATAAAAATTCTTTTGTGTAGTCTTTGCCCTTTCTAGTCTGGTATTTGTGTTCACAGGTGTAGGGTGTGTGTGCATGTGTGTGTGTGTGTAGATACTGTACATATGCACAGGCAAAATAGCCCACAACTGACTGATTCAATAGAAAATGAACTGTCTTGACTACTGCATTGCCTTTATATCAATTTTCCTTTGTTTACAGGGACCATATTTATTCTGTTGACATAGATACATCAAACACAGAAGAAATTTATTGTAGCAAAGTAAGTAGTTTCTAAACCGGGGTTCTGCAATCAAGGAATCTTGATTCCAGGAGGAAGGAGGCATGATCTCATTTTCAACTAGTGTTTATATGTGAAAATACATGAATTAAGATATGTACCTAACATCCTTTAGAGGATTATAACCACAAATATTTTGTGTATTTTTTAAAGAAAGGATTTGCTCTGTGTGTAAAGTTTTGTATCCTGAAACTGAATGAGTCTGGTGTGGTAAAAAGAACATTGGACTGGGATAGGAGGGAGGAGGTAGGGAAGTGGGGGGACCTGGGTAATGGTATTCATTTCAATTAGCTTTGTGACCTGAAACGGGTGACTTCATCTCTCGCCCTCTCATCTTCAGTTTCTTTTCTTTAAATTTGAGAAAATTGGACTAGATGACGTATTAGGTTCTTCCAGCTAAAAATTTTGATGATTCCGCTTGATGAATTAGCTATCCATCACATGCCTGTTTGCAATGTGGAGATCTATGCAATTTATATACTCTCATAATATTTTTAATTGTTACCCTCGTGTTGGAAAATCCCATTTTGAATCATTTCGTGTGCATAGGCACATCCTACAGCATAGATTTAATCACTCAGGTGTAATGCTCCTATTTCTTGGCATTTGAAGTTCGCCCTGACCTTTTACATTTTTATTACAGTGAAAAGAGCACTGGGTTTGAAGAGAAAGGACTTGGCTTTAAATCCTGTTCTGCTAATTACTACC
This sequence comes from Phalanger gymnotis, assembly GCA_028646595.1. Lineage (NCBI taxonomy): Eukaryota > Metazoa > Chordata > Mammalia > Diprotodontia > Phalangeridae > Phalanger > Phalanger gymnotis. The sequence continues at coordinate 400,661,717 of CM053622.1, read as the reverse complement.
TGAGTGACCTTGAGCAAGTCACTTAATGACCTTGGGCCTCATTTTCTTCATTTGTTATGGGAGAGGTTCAGACTTGGTGATTCCCTAGGTCTCTTCCTACTCCTAAGTCAAGGATGGCCCTCCATAATGTAGCCATCCCTTATTTCAGACAGGCATAACAATCTATCCCTAGATTGTTAAAACAACACAAGGGGATGGTTTAGTTTTGTAAAAATCTCTTGTGTTTAGCACAATCAGAAGATCCTCTCAGCCTATTAACAAATTGGATATTTTTGCCTACCTAAAGTAAATTTAAACATACAGGGAAAAAGTCTTTATACTTTAAAAAATAAAGGCATCTTTGTTAAAAGGAAACCAAGTGCAAGGAGAGGACAAGAGCAGACATTTAGAAAAGTATGTGTTTAAAAGTTAGTTTGGCTACTTTTTGGTTAAATTCACTTACTAACCTTTTTAGGAGTGTCAAATAACAGAAGATCATTTCGTAGTTTAATGAATAGAGAGCAGCTCGAAATGAAATGAACATTTTGCATCACGGATCTTTTGTTGTTATGGTGAATGAATCATGGGGAATGGGTGCTGAAAGCTTTCAATAAATATATGTTCGGCTTCTAGTTTCCCCAAGGGAACTCTTACTTCTGAAATCAAATGCAACAACCTCTGAGCTCTAATTGATTTCTTTCTTGATCCCTGCAGAAACTGACATGGAAATCTAGACAGGCTGATGTAGACACATGCAGAATGAAGGGAAAACATAAGGTAGGCAATTTTCTTTCCTCCTGAAGCTGCCACTTTGGTTTAGGTTTTTTGACTGTTAAATCAAGTCGTTGTCTGTGATGTGGAATAGATACTGCCATTCACTTCTTTCCTAGTAATGGCTTTTTCCATCAACTTATTGAAGGCTTTAATTTGCAAAAATAGTTTGCTTTTAATGTGATGAAACATTACGACAGCAGCAGCCAGAGCGGCATTGTGAAATGCTCCCATTGCACTAAGGATTGTGGACACCACGTTTGCTGTACCAACACTGCTTAGCACTCTCTGCAAGAGCTAAACATTGCTGCCCAGTGTCCATTGGGAGTTTCCTTTAAGGACTCATAAAAAGCTGCAAGCAGACTTGCAGGGTTTTATGCCTTCGGTAATGTAGCAACATAAAAAGACCCTTGAGCTGTGAGTCTTGGCTACATCAAGACACTGCAGGATCACCTGGCATTAAAATTAATACTGCGAAATTTCACTTCTAGTATTACCTTTGCAGCATAAATATTAACCCTTCAATTTGGGGCTTTATTTGTCCTTGGTTATTATATAGCATTCTATGTAACTACAGCATTGTGTATTTATTATATTAACTACAGCAGAATTTGTAAAATATACAATGTGATATATACAATAGAATATATAATAGAATGCTTATGTAGTAATATAATAATTACAAATGTGATATTCATATGTCAATATTATATAATAAATTGTGATACCAAAGTTCTTTTATGCCTTATATTACATATCATATATGTTATATATTATATATGCCTAATATCATATATAACATTATATATTATAATGAATATATAATGATATACTTACATAGCAATACTCTATAATAATAAATAATACCAGTAATTAAAGCTCACTAGCATGGCACAATAGAGAGCTGGCCTCAAAACTAGGAATTCAAGTTCTACCTACACAGAAGAAATTTATTGTAGCAAAGTAAGTATGTTCTAGCAGTGTAACCTTTTACAAGTCACTTAATTTCACAGTGCTCTAGACAACAGTTATCAAACATGTGGTTTATAAAGTAGCCCAGATTAAAATGTTATTGGAAAATATTTACCTAGATAAATAAAAATAAAATAGGTATTAGAATTTTCTTTTTAATTTATTATTTATTTGTAATCTTTTTTAAAATTTTGAGTTTCAAATTCTCCAGCCCCCTCCCCCTGCCCACTGAGAAAGCAAGATAATATTAAATTTTAAAACTAAGTCAATATGTAACCTGTACAGATACTTATGTATAGGTTAGTGGCTCCTGTTTCTATTTGAGTTTGACGTTACTGCTCTAGACAACTCATAAAGGCTGTAAGTCCCAGAGAATGCACCAGCCTACATTGGTAGGGGGATTTTCCTTACCTGGGAGTTCCATATACCAAGGAAATCACAGGTGCAATCTCTATCGCTATTTATTATTCTAAACAACACTCATCGTTTTCCCACACACAAACTCACTGCTTTTCTGAACTTTGCTGTTTGTACCAGGGGCACTACCATCCTTCCTGTAATGTGACTTCGCATTGTCAGAGTCATGATCCACTCTTTACTCTCCCTCACCCTACAGAACCAATCATTTGCCAAGTCTTGTTGTTTCTACAGCAACTCTCATATCTGTCCCCTCAAATGGCCACTACCCTAGTTCAGGCCCTAATTATTTTTTTTTTCTTCTATACTATTGTAGTAGCTTCCCAATTGGCCTCCCTCTCTCTTCCCTTTACAATCTATCTTCCACGTGGTTAGCAAAGTGATTTTCCAAAGATAAAGTTCTGACCATGTCATCCCCCTGTTCTAAATGGCTCTTTTACCTCTAGGCAGGGGCATGCTGGTAAATGTTTAACAACTAGTTCTGTGAGGGGGAAAGGAGTGTATAAATAGCACACTTTAATCTGTGTTATGAACGTTTTCTCCATCATTCTCTTAAGTCTAGACAATCAAAACAATAAAATAAGCCCTAATTTGTAGCATTTGCCTATTTCTCAGCTGCTTACACCTCAGAAAATTTAAGTCACCTCTTAGCAGGTTCAAGTTGGCTTCAGCATACCCCTAGCTCAAGGTGTCAAATAAAGGCTCCTAGGTATGAATTTAAAAGTCATTTACAACCTGGCACCGACCTACTTTTCAAAGAAGGATGGAAGGAAGGAAGGAAGGGAGGAAGGAAAGGAGGGAAGGAAGGAAAGGAGGGAAGGAAGGGAGGAGGGAAGGAAGGGAGAGAGAGGGGGGGGTTGGCTTTGTATCCTCAGCAACAAACATAGTGCCTAGAGATACTTAATAACTGCTTTTTGATGATTTGATTTTGTATCTTTCCCAACCACTAATTATAACGTTCTACATACATTCCAAGTTTGTTCTTCTAAGTCATTCATTTTAAGTAGGCCCTTAATGAAAATTTATTAAATGATTAATTCATCGATTGATTAATAAAATGGAAATTCTTTGTCATCATCATCTTTTGGGAAAAACAACCTGGATAGAAGAATAGCTGCTAAGCTTCCTTCTTTTTAACCTTGATCGGAATACAAAATGAATGATGGGTTCTATTAAAAGAAATTGACCTGAAAAAAAAATATTTGAACTATTTTCCCCCCAGGACGAATGTCACAATTTTATTAAAGTTCTTCTAAAGAAAAATGATGATACGCTGTTCGTCTGCGGAACCAATGCCTTCAACCCTTCTTGCAGAAACTATAAGGTAAATGTTACTTTTATATGTCTGGAACCATATGGTTAGGAGGCACTTTGTAATTTACTCTGTACCTGCAACAAGCTAAGAACTGTAATTTAACACTACCCAGTTTCTTTTCACTTGTTCAACTTAATGTATTGCTCCACATGAGTGAGCTTGAGAGTAGGCTTCCCAGCTTCCTGTTTGATCAGGATTGATTGACACATCTTTAAGGATCCTACAGAGCAAAGTTAGTTTTTGTAAGACCCTATTCTTTGCCCAGTTGACTAATACATGGTTTACAATAAGAACAATGTAAGTATATTGTCTTAGTGTCTTCTTTTCTCCTGTCCTTTCCTGACCTCGACTCTCCTCACCTCTTCTCTCCACTCTTGTCCCCTTATTCCTTCCCACCTCACCTCCTTCTTTTCCTTTATGTTCCTTTTGCCTCTTCCTCTCTCCCCTTCTCCCTCTCCCTCTCTGTCTCCATCTCTCCTTTCTACTCTCTTTCTTCCGCCCTCTCCCTCTCCTCACACACATAGACACACACCAAATACATTTGTTTTATGAATATTTCCTGGTTTCAAAAGCATTTATCTGAAGCTGCAAGTTTACTTCTGCATAGGCAGTTTTGAAGAATTTAGAAGTCTTAATTTCATCTTGTAATTGGATGACAAGGAGAATATCTTACATGACACACTGTCCTTTATACAAAGAACATTTCCAACCATTTCTGAGCTGTAACACTTCCAGTTAGTCCTGATTAAATTGTTGTTTGAAAGGGTCCCTGAAGAAGATAGGGAGCTCTTAGCATTCTGGGTAGAGGTAGTAGAAGCATCAGCAGTGATATATGAGCCCATCTCCATCTGTTTCACTTTGCTGCCCCCCCACCCCCCACCCCGTTTGCCTCTGTGTTATAGAAACTGCAAAGATCTTATTATGGAAAGTACACCAGTACATATGCTGACCAATGTTGCAGCCTTTTCTTTTGTTTCTCTTCAGCTAATCCCCTGAAGAAAATTTTTGCACTGGGTACAAGCTCATCTCCCACTGGTCATATTTTTGATAGCAGGTATTAGGCTGTAATCAGCAGCCGCCTGTTCTCCCTACCCCAACACAGCCCAATTTGCAATTGATTGTCCCATAGCAAACATCTGGGTCTTCAAAATCAAATCTACCATTTAGTAATCAATTCCTGTTCATCATTGTTTAGTGCTCATTAAGATTAATTCTTCTAATAAATCCCATGCTAGAAAGCTCTTTATTATAAATGCAGGTTTTCTTGGCATTGCAACATAAAGAGTATAAATGGTCTTACTTATTCCTTTTTCAGATATTCTGTTCCTCATGATACATAACTACCATGTTGATTCTTACTCATCTTTGCTTGAATTACCCATCCCTGCTGGGAATACCTTAGAGACCTGTAGGAAGTCACAAGAATACATTTATTGACCTTCCTTGACCATAATCTTAACAATATGGATGGCACTGAGGCCTCAAGGACATGACATGAGAAGATCTATTCTCAGAAGAATAAGGTGAAAGTGCAGATGAGGCTAAAATGTAGAATTCCAGGGAAGGAAAACTCAGCATGCATTTTTATCCTAAAGTGTCTCTTTCAGAAATGATTAATATCTTTAAAAAGATTTGGACACAATAGCTACATAACGGGAAGAAAACCACAGCTCATCCACTGTGTAAGTCCCATAGTTTAAGAGCTTAAGGTATATTAGAATAACTTGATAGGGAAAAAAGGATTATTTTTTTCATGGTCTCTGACTCTGAGCTCTGTCTTGGGTTTATACACACTGCGTGCCCCTCAAGTAGGGTGAATGTGTTGGGAAGATTATAACCTGAAATAGATTTGCTGATGCTTAGCCATTAAAGCTAAGAATGAAGAACCTAAGCTATGCTCTGTGGGCTCAGTTTCCTCATTTGTAACAGGAAGGGGTTTGGACTCCATGGCCTCTAAGGACCTTTACAGCTTTAAGTCTGTGATCCTCTGCACACCTTCCCCTATCGTTCTCTAAAACCTTTGGAACTTCAATGTGAGGTCGAGTTGGTTATTTGTATAATTATCTGTACCCTATGGTGAATTAATTTCCCAGGGGCTGCTGTTAAGTCTGAAATTTTATGACTAGTGCATGGATTAATTCTTATTTCATGGAAATAGGATTTCTCTATGGCACAGACTACTCTGCTGATGCCGTTTAATCTCCACGTCCTTCCAAACATCCAAATCAGCAGAGGACAATTTCACATTACCTTTTAGCTCTGACTTAGCTGCTGCCACATTTTTTAGAAGTAGGTACACAGAGAAGAAATTCTCCCTGCCCCCACGTGTTTGTTTCTTTCTTGCAGTGTTTACAGAGTGTGCACTGCTCTGGGTAAGAGTGCAAAGCCCCACTCTCGAATCCTTTCCAGAGCCTCAGACCAAAGAGTTTGTCACAGTTCAACAGGAACCTCGTGTTCAGATAAAATATCAGCAAAAGGCTTTAGTATAAAAATGGATTGGGGTGCTGGGGGCAGAACAAGATCATTTTGTTTTGAACAGCACCCAGAAGTCATGTTTTCTTAGGAACGTTCTTCATAAAAATACTATAGCTTTATGATGTTCTCAACTTCAGTTTCTAAAAATCCACAGCTTTAATAAAGACCATTTCAAAGTTCTTAGGAGTGGAGCAGGCCTATTACATCACGGAGACTATTCACAAAAGATGGGGCCAAAATTAGCAATTGGACAGTCCTCCCTGATGTTCCTTGAGATAATTTCCTTTTTATGCATAACAATATTGAGCACCTTGAATTAATACTAGTGATCATGTAGCATATTGTCCTTAATTTTATTATGCCTCGGTTTCCTTATCTGTACTGAAGCATCCAGGCCTCAAACATATAATGAAACATAATTAAATGTAGTCTTTATAGATGATAAGGATCTTTAGAGGTAGCTAGGTGGGTCAGTGGATAGAGCACTGGGTCTGGAGGCAGAAAGACCTGAGTTCAAATTTGCCTTCAGGTACTCCCTAGCTTTGTGACCTTGAGCAAGTCACTTATATCTCTGTTTGCCTCAGCTTCTTCACTTGTAAAGTGAAGATAATAATAGAACAGACCAATATTTGTAAAGCACTTAGCATCTTCCTCTTCCTTTATCCCAACTCTAATTCACACTGATAAGTCAGTCCTAAAAAACCAAGGTTCCATCTCTCCCTCAGGTTTATAGAGGGGTAGGGATGATTCTTGTCTACTAAGTAGGCTTTAGGGACCATTCTAGTGTGTTTTCCCAGTATCAGTTGTCAGTGACTAGCCGACTGGTGTCTTTTAACCAATAAACACCAATTAGATCATATAGGAGTATGTTGATAGGATAAGAACAGAAATGCACTCTCTCCTGTACTACATTGGCCTCTGGGAAGAGTGGGCTAAAACTTAATGACATTTCTTCAAGGCGTTTGCCCCACCGAGTTCATTTCTCAAATGCAGCATAGCCAATGGATGAATATCTCCTTCTGGCAGGACCTGGTGTCCTGCTTTGGAGTCAATCCACCAGCTGTTCTGATAGACTAGGCTTAGCTCTCCACAAGCTGGTGGGAACTCCACCTCCTAGACCTAGACCTAGGTGGGTCTCCAAACCTTTAGAAAATCATAATGCTATTCCATCTTGAATACTCCTTCACCTAAGTTAGGAAAAAAAGAGATGCAACAGGAATAGAAGCAACAGTAGGTCTTTGCATCCATGGACCACATGTTGGCCCCAGAGTTAGGCCACTAGCAGAACTCTTCCCACATGTAGGCTTACAGCCATCATTGATTACTCACTGAAATGAAGCCAGGCAGGAAAGAGAATTTCACTCTGTCCAGTTAGGGCTGGTTCTGGCTCAGCAGCCAGTCACAGATCTGTTTCTTCACCATGTGGTTAGTGGACTAGAAATAGAATATCTGCTTATGGTCGAAGTTAGGGATCAAGGCTTTTCCATCAAGCATGCCTAGAAGCAGGCTTACATAGCCATAGTATAAAACAGGTGGAATACTACATGTGATTAAAGAACGAGACTCCTGATGACTAACCCTCCCCTTCCACAAACAATGGCTGCAAAGTTTTTCTTGAAATACTTCTTCCATCCCAGTTAGTGCTCTCCCTTCAAATTACACTTTATTTACACAATTATCTGCTCATGTATTGTATACTTTCAGCAGAATATGAATACCTTAAGAGATTGTTTTCATCTTTTTGTCTTCCATATCTTACCACACTGCCTTCCACATAATCAATGACTCTTGAACTTCATATGGAGAGGATAATAAAAATGCTTAATAATTATGGAATTGAGAAGCTTTGGGGGGGCTTAAAGCTGCTGGAATGTTACATTTCAGAGGTGGATCAAGGAAGGAGTATTTGATTACAGTGAAACACTGGATTGGGCATCCAGAGATCTGGATTTTAGTCTCACCTCTGTTGCCAACTACATATGTGCCCTTGGACAAATTACTTCATTCTTATGGGGGAGGGGAGGGGTATTAGTCTAGATAAATAATCCAGTCCCTTACACCACCTCTTTAATCAATTTAAAGTGGGTTGAAATGGCTTCCAGTGTTGTGCTTGCATCTATTTCTTGTTCTACTTTACTTATGCTATATTCCTCTGAAAATTAAAGCCTAGGAAAAGTGCTGAGAGCTGATTCTTCTGGGATTTGACCTACAAGGGTCAGATCTCAATAGGAAAAAGAAAAAGAAAAAATTTACGCAAGTTCCTGTATGATGCATGACCCAGACTTGTGGGTCATTGAAAAATAAAGAAAAGAAAAGGTTTATTTGGTTCTGAAATGTCCAGATGATTGCCATAATCCTTATCATTCTACTGATAGAGACCTACATTTCATACTCTGGGCTCCAGAACATCTCAAATGTAGCCAGTTCTTGTTACTGAATAGAAACGACTGTTTCTTTTAGATGGATACTCTCGACTCCCTTGGTGATGAGTTCAGTGGAATGGCCAGGTGCCCCTACGATGCCAAGCATGCCAATGTCGCCCTGTTTGCAGGTAAATGATCTGCCCTAAATTTGCTGGGTTTTTTTTTTATTCATTACATTACATTTCATTTCATAGATCTAAGCCTGGCAATATAAATCTCCTTTGGGGGTTATTTGTGGATTCAGAATTGCTCTTAGATTCCTAGGTGTCAGCTATAACTAATAGTGACCTTCTCATTGGTGATTAATTTGGAAATTACCCCTTTTCCTCTCTGTCACCTTGATTCATTCCATCGTGATTTTCAGACCAGATAGGTGAACCATTTTGGCATAGAAGGTATCTATTCTTTAAGAGTACCACCTTCCAGGGCTCCCCCACTGCAAATGCCTAGTACAGGATTGTGCTCTCTGAATCTTTGTGGATTGTCTGAAATGGACTGAGTCTTCGCTCAGGAGGACGTGGGGAATCCAAGAGGCCTTAAGTCTCCATACCAGCAGACTTCAGTCATTATAGCAAAAGCATGAAGAGGTCAAGGTGCAGTCCTCAGTCCATCAGATATGATTATTGACACTGGAGCCTGAAGAAGGCAATCTGGAAATAATACACAAGAAATCAAGGATTTATGGAGTTCAAGAGCCATGTTGTTCCCATCTGATTTTAACCCCACGAAGTCTTGACAGATGGATTCTGCCAGTGGAGAATGCAAGAGCAGTTCCCAACTGTGGGTTGGGCTGCCTTCCACATCTCAAGAGCTATAGGTGATAAGCCATGATTTCCATTTCATTTTTTTATTAGAAATTTATTTAAGAATTAGCTGTGTATGTGAGGTGAGTATAGAGAAAATTGTTGGTATAATAGTCATTGGTGGAGCATATGCTGTAGTTGGCTATAATTTCCTTCACAAAAGCTAAAAGCTAGCACTGTGTTGTCTATGGGGATCAAGGGAGGAATAAAGGCTTTTGTTATGAAGCAGGTTGGCTAACACTTCCTTATTTATATTATTATCAGGATCCCAGAGGGAGCCTGATTCCCCAACCTATACATTGTAGAGGCTGGTTGTGTAGGAGAAAGCCTTCCCTGGGTCATCTTCTAGTCTAGGGTACAATATTACTGTGGAACAGCACTGTATATGAATAAATAAAATTCTGGAGCCCTGTGTTGAGACTCAGACAGGAGCAAGGCCAGTGGCAGAAATGCCGTGGGATCTTCTCAATTGCTTTGGTCCAGCCAGCCCTCTGATATCTACAGGAACCTGCAAAAACTAGTGGCAATCAAGGATGATGGCTATAACAGATCAGTTAATTGCCTGCCTGGTTTGAGCAGAGAAATTAGTAGGTATATAGAAAGAGTATATCCTGTGGGCTACAGGGTAAGAAGAGGCAGGATGGCATAGGGTTAGGGAACTGGAGTTGGAGTCAGAAATACCTGGGTTTAAATCCTACCTCAGATATTTACTAACTATGTGACCCAGGGCAATACATAAAAATACATAGGGGTAGTGGACACAAACTGAAAGTATGGGCATCCCAGGGGAACAGCTAGCATATATGTAGTGCTTTAAGGATGTGGATAGATACGTGACAAAGACAACCCACAGCTGGTATTTCTTCTTTGTGGAGTCCTCATGAACTTCACTGCTGGGCATGGCATCCTTGATAGGCAGTATCTCTGCTAATCAGCTGGGCTTGCCCTTCCTAGGCCACAGCATCTTTGCTGCATGGGTCAATTCACTGTGCTCTGGGCTTGCAGAGGCAGTAGCAGCCTTTGCCACCTCCAGCTCCAGCCTTAGGCTCAGCCTCAGCCCTTGGCTGGGGACTCTGCTGCTGTTTTTCAGAAGGAAGAGAGATTCTTAGTTTGAGACTAATGTGTATCTCCCTTTCTATGCCCTCAAGGCCTTGACTGGGAGCTCCTGAGGTCAGAGGAAAAGATTTTCCTTTTCTTTTGCCTAGTCTTCCTAACTCAAGGCAAAATCTCCTCAGTGAGAGAAACCTCACTCTAACTTGCAGTGGTCATCCAATACATTTCCCAAATCTTGATAGGCTAGGCCATAACCAAGCAATGATTTCTTGCCAAATAATTACCAAGTGGCTCTGGGGTTTAGGCTTCCCTGGTTTTTTTGTGGGTTTTTTTTTTAAACTCTAAGCTTCTCTACTTGGTCTTGGCAAAGGAATGTCTAGAGAAAAGGTTCAGAGGTAACCTATGCCTGGTGAACAAGTTCATTATTTATGCTGAAAATTCAGTGATTTTTACTGCCCCTTAACATGTTAATTAATTACTCAAAGCCTTGAATTCTTAAAGAGATATAAATGAATCACTTACACCTAGAAGGACCTCTCCCTACCTAGGTATATAAGTAGCTCACATACAAAGGAACTTCCCCTACAAATTTGGCTAAGACTGAAAGTGGCTCTCCCTTAAACCTGTTTATGTATATATAATTGTATGTGTGTACATATGCATATGTGTATATGTGATACTCTGTTACTGTAATTAGCTAGTTTTAAGCCTAGGGGCAATATAATGAATTGCTCATTAGGTCCCTCTTAAGCTTTATGGAGGTTATTTTATATAAAAAGTTGTAAATTTAGTTATAATCACTTTGAGCCTCCAGTTAGGAAAATTCCTAACATCTAGGCAGACACAGGACTTTCTACCTAACCTTACTTTTATATCTGTCTCTGATTAACCATTGAACTCTTTGTGGAAGAAGAATAATTCATTTTCCAGGAAACATCTGGGTTAAAAAAAAAAAACTCAGAAAATTATATTATAGTGACTGGGAATCTGATAAGGGAGTTGGGGGAAGATCTGACTTTTTCTCAGAATTTGCCATAGCATAGGTCATCCTCTCTGAGATGCCTGTAACACCAATGTAACACCTCAGTATCTCTCTTCTTTACTACAGCTCAATCCTCCAATTGCTCAGAATCCTTTCCCCTTTCCCCCCATTCTGAGATAGCTTCTTCCTTTTATACAAATTACTTAGGATGTGGTTCAGTTGCTCACACACGATGGCTTTGATTGAAGCAGGTTTACAGGCCCTGTTTACATTCAGTTCTAAGTATTTGATTCAATCAAAAACAGGGTTCTTTTTTTTTTTTTTGTATTCAAGGCGCCATAGCCAAATGGTGGTGGTTTCAACCCTGCCCTTACATATGTACACATTTATATGCATATGTATTCATAACAGTGGGATATATAGAAGGCAATCTGGAAGCAATGCAAAGAAAGTCAAGGTTTTATGGAAGTCATAGAATAGTATCTATGAAATCTGATATTAGCCCTCCCTTCCCCCACCCAAAGCACACACACACACACACACACACACACACACACACACACACAGCCTTGTCAAATGGCTTCTGCTAGTGGAGGTTGGCAAAGTAGTTCCCAGTGTTGTGTTGGGCCTCCTTCCATAGCTTAAGAGCTATAGACAATAAGCCATTGATTTCCATTTCAGTGAACATATATGCAAATATGAGTGCATATGTGCCTCATGATATCTAGGTAATCATGGGTTCCTACCTTTACTGACAACATCAGCAAAGAGTCTCTAAAACAAAAACTAGCAGGTAGAAATTCTTTGAGTCTACTGTCTCAAAGTCAGTATGTCTGATGTGCTAAATGTGGAGAGACCCATTGCCAGAAGGTTGCTGAGCTGATGGATTTTTTTGGGCCACAGCAATTCACAAAGTGCTATCTACTAAGGGGTGAAGGGGTTGCAATTTTCAAGGGCCACTTTGATGTAATCAAAAGTATTGAAGTATATAGCTAGATAGATCTAGCTCATTAGCATTTCTTATTTGTGAGTGGCCTCATGGGCCCTTCTCAAGTGCAGAGAATTATTTAGGGCAACTCTGAACCAATTAAAATGTCAATGCTTTTTGAAAGAGGGCATATAGCAAAGCAAAGCCTTTGCTTTTTACCTGAACTAAAGCTGAAGAAGCAAAATGATGTAGGTAATGGAAGATTTGTTTTAATGATTTGCGGGAGCTATTTTTAAACAATGGACTGTACTAAGGAATGGAAAATAAATGTGCAATTTCTTACTGGAAAATAAGCTATGCAATTATTTTGCCATTTTATTCCTGAAAGAATATAATCCATTTTTTAAAAATATATCAACAAAATGACTTTCTATTTTTAAATATAGTTTAATTTAGGCAACTAGTTCGAACAGTGGATATATTTGTGGTCTTGGAATCAGGAAGACCTGAATTCAAATCCTGCCTTAGAGAGTTGCTAGCTGTGTGACTCTGGGCAAGTCACAAAACCTCTTTGAACATCACTTTATTCATCTATAAAATGCAGATAAGAATAGGAAGTACTGCATGAGGTTGTTGTAAGGACCAAATGAAACAATATGTCTGCTTTGCAAACTTTAAAGTGCTGTGTAAATGTTAGCTAGCATCATCATCACCATCATCATCATCATTTTTGTTTGTCCTAATAGAATTTGGTGATTTGATAGCTGTGTAATGTGATTATTCTTAGGAGTAATCAACAAGGATTTATTAAGCGCATTGCATGTGCTAAGCACTAGGGATAGAAGAGCAAAACTGTTCCAACTCTCAAGAGGCTTATATTCTAATTGGAATAGACAACACACAGCTCATCTGTAGGGCAGGTGGAAAGGCCTGTTTATCCTTGGTAGCTTGGATCCAGGGGAGCTGACTGAAAGTTAGCAAATCACATTATCTCACTTGGCCTATTTACCCCCTTAACATCATCCCCTACTTTCTTTCAGTCTCTGACAAAGAGGTGACCCTTGTCATCAAGGCCACTTCCTCTATTTGTACCCTTGACCTTATCCCTTCCCATTTTCTCCAGCAGATTGCCCCCACCATGTCATTGCCTCTCTAAGTTTCCAGCTTTTATCTATCTATTGGTTCCTTCCTTGCTTCCTACAAATATTTCTAAGTCTCCTCTGTCCAAACAAAACAAAACAAAAACCCAACTCAATCCCATAATCCCAGCTAGATATCATTCTACTCTCTCTTCTTTTTCTCAGGAAACTCCTTGGAAAAGCAGTCTACACTAGTGTCTCTACTCTCTTTCCTCACTCTCATCTAAACCCTATGTAATCTGACTTCTAGCTATGTGTGTACTCTTGAGACTAGGTCCTGGGTCTCTACACTTTGCTTACCCACTATGCTCTCTCTTTGCTGACATCATGTCTCATAGGTTCAATTATCATCTCAATGTAAATGATTTTCAGATTTCTATAGATCCAGCCCTAATCTCTCCAGAGCTCCAGTACCATATGCCTACTGGACATTTTGATTATAGGTCCAATAGGCATTTCAAAATCAACATACTCAAAGCAGAATTCACTATTTTTCCCCTCAAACCCACCTGTCTATTGAAATTCCTCATTATTGTCAAGGGTACGGCTACTCTTCTATTCACCCGGCTTTGCAATCTCAGTATCATCTTTAACCCTTCACTTTCACTCGTTCTACATATCCAGTCAGTTGTCAAATATTGTAATTATTGTCTGCAACATCTATCACATTATGTCTCCTCTCCATTCACATAACTATCATGCTAGTTCAGGCCCTCATCACCTCTCACCTGGGCTATTTCAATAGACAGACTTGGTCTCTCTTCCTGAAACCTCTCTCCACTCCTATACATCCTCCACAAAGCCACCAAAATTACTTTCTTGAAGGAGCTTTGATCATTTCATCTCCTTATTCAATAAACTCTAGTATTTCCCTATTTTCTCTGTGATCAAAAAGAGAGAGAGAAAGAGAGATATGGATGGATAGACATAGATAGATAGATAGATAGATAGATAGATAGATAGATAGATAGATAGATAGATAGATAGATAGATAGATGGATAGATAGGTAGGAGCTAAGTGGAACTAGCAGTGGATAGAATGTAGGACTTAGAGTCAGGAAGATCTAAATTTGAATTCTACCTTTGACACTCATTAGCTAGATTTCCCTGGGTAAATCATTCAACTTTTCTCAGCCCCAGTTTCCTTATCAATAAAATGGGGATAGTAATAGCACCTGCCTCACAGGGTTGTTGTGAGATCAGCTGAGATATGTGAAGTGCTTTGTAAACCTTAAAATGCTATAGAAATGTTAGATTTTGACATATGACTTTGGGATTCTGTGGAAACATCGGGGCTTCCTTACCTCCTCAGGACAGCCCATTAAAAATCAGAATCAGGTTTCTCATTTATTAGACTCTTTACTGTAAGCTGTAGCAGTATTTATATTTGTTTTTCATATATACGCATATACAAACTTACATATATGTCAATGAATAGGCATACACACACATATACATACATGCACACAAACACATAAATGCACGTGTGCGTGTGCCTGTGTGTGTGTGTGTGTTCCCTGTTAGAACACAAGCTAGTTGAGGTCAGGGACAGGATTCCTTATATTTTTATATCTTCAGAGTTTAGCACAGTGCTCCACACATAGTAGACACTAAAAGTGCTTATTGATTAATTGATCAGTTTCCCACACCTTCTTCCGCTTCACTCATTTATTCAGGTTAAAAGCTGCTCTATTAGTTGCATTTGTACTTGTAATTATGTGTGATACAAGCGGCCTCTTCTTCCAACTTCAGTCATGTCTAATTACCTGCTGTTGTTGGGGCCACAGTAGCACCCAAGGAGACCAGACTTCAGGGTATCATTTAAGTACCTTCTAATCAGTTGAGCAAGGAAAGTTTGTCATTTGCCCTTCTATACCAGAGCAACTACTTAGAAATTACCAGGATTTTTTCAAAAGCTGAATCTCACATCATCTCAATCTCTAAGGGTAAGATTTGGGGGCTTCTCTTTTCACAGGCTATTGGATTATTATCTCAGTGGTCCTTTCTCATTTACCTGATATCAGAAGGCAATCTGCCTGACTTTTCTCCATACCTTCACTACATTATTCCCTTCCTCCTATGCCTTGTTCTCCCCTCTAACTGTTATTTTCTTCTCCTAAGATGGAAAACTATATTCTGCCACAGTGACTGACTTCCTTGCAATAGATGCAGTCATTTATCGGAGCCTTGGAGACAGCCCAACCCTGAGGACAGTCAAACATGACTCAAAATGGTTGAAAGGTGAGTAAACAATGAAAAGGAGGACTGAAGGAAGGGAAGGGAGGAAAAAAATGCATGTCTAGTGGGAGACTTAAAGTCCTTACAGACAATACTGTAGTTTCATTTTAGCAATAGCTTCTGACAGATAGGAAAGTGTAAATTGCCTCTTTTATCTCGGATGATTTATTTATCTCCATTTTTTTCCTTCCCATGAGTTACTAGAGGTGTTAACAAAACTACCAGTATCAGTGTAATCAAATACATTACATTCATCTTTCTCTGCTTTAAGCCCTCATTTTAGCGTCCCATATGATAGGACCATCATATTTCACTGGTAGGTTGGCACAGGGGACAGAAGAGTGTGAGGCAACGAAGTAAAGGCTGTCAAAGATTCACAGCTACATTAAGAAATGTATATAGTGTATTCTGAAGTACTTGGTTAAAAATGAAATTGTGGAAATTGTCAGAACTTATTTTTTGTCTCATTGCTGTGTAGGATTACTTTTGACTTTTCATTATATGTGAGTCCATATGCCTTATGTGATTGTCAACATTTATGTTTATAACGTCATTAGAATTAATGATTACCAAATATCTAATGATTCTGAGTATTTAATTAACATGTGGGCCTTGGGATAAATTGCAAATTCTTTTTTTCTTTTACCCTGTATCATATATCCCCAATCAAAATGTCTCTTTGTTCACAGAACCATATTTTGTCCAAGCAGTGGATTACGGGGACTATATCTACTTCTTCTTTAGGGAAATTGCAGTGGAATACAACAGCATGGGAAAGGTAAGCGAGGAAAATGTTTGTGGCCTGCTTTGTAACACCCTGGGGAATCCACTTCAGGAGCAATGTTGTTATGAATGACCTTGCAATAAGAGCCATAAATCATATTGACAGGGTCATCATTTTGAGAAGGTCCTGCTTCTGAGGCCCACATTTGGTCACAGTGAAACATCATGCTTTCTCAATATTCACTCCATGATTTGAAGGCATATTAAACTATTTCTACCAAAAAAAAAAAATCTAACCCACACATATTTGCTTAATTCCAAGAATAGCTTCAAGTAGTTAAAAAAATCCCCTGACTTTCAAGTACAATAGGGAGTCCAGGATAAAGAGAGTAAGCAAAGGAAGGCTTTGGCTTTTCCCTTTCTGTCTTAAGAATATTGGATGAAAACAGTTGGGCACAATGGCTTTCCAGATAAACATAATGAAATGATTCAGGTCACCAAGGGTGGAGGGCATAAATAAAATACCAGCTAAATCTGAAGCCTTTTAGGGAGCTGAGATATGAGGCACAGAAGCAGGCAGTGTGGGTTGCAGGGATATTTAATGTAAAATGTGCCTTTGTTTGAGGAAATAGAAAGTAAAGCAGCCATCCATATGGTAATGAGTTAATGTGGCTGACAACTGATCTCTTGAAGGATTTATGTATTAAATGCCACAGCCTTATCTTTTATAGCACACTGTTCCAAAGCTGAGTTTTCCAGTTTGTTATTTTCCACAGCTTATAGAAACACAGGATTAAATTAAGTGCCTTGGTGTTCCAGCTCAATTTTAAAGAAAAGCAGGATTCTGCTAAGGTCCTCCCTCTCACAGTCCAAGTATGTTCATGTTCCCCTTGTGTTTTGCCTGTTTTAGGTAGTTTTTCCAAGAGTCGCTCAGGTTTGCAAGAATGACATGGGAGGATCACAAAGAGTTCTGGAAAAACAGTGGACTTCCTTTCTCAAGGCTCGCTTGAACTGCTCAGTTCCTGGTGATTCGCATTTTTATTTCAACATACTGCAGGCAGTTACAGATGTTATCCATATTAATGGCCGTGATGTTGTCTTAGCAACCTTCTCTACACCTTATAACAGGTAACTGTGCAGTGACTGCTGACCTTATCTTGTCTGTTTCTGCCCTTTCAAGTTAGGTTTCTCTTAAAATGTACCGCATTAGCAACCATAAGAAAAAAAAATGTTCATTTATCTGCATCTAAAAAGCAGGTAATATCCAGTTTTCATCAATAAATTCTGTAATTTATAAGCACGTATTAGATTAGTGTGTGTTTGGGGGGGGAGAAGGTTGACAGGAATTAGATTCTGTGCTATTTTCATGCTTGCAATTTAATCTTTGTCCCCGGTACTTTTTTCTATCTCTTAAGGAGATGGTGACGAGCATTTTAAAGAGATAATTGGCACAAATACAACAGCTATTTGCCATTTTTTAGGCATCTCTGAACATTATGGAGACTAGTGTAGTTGGCCACAGATTTCTCTGTGTAGTACCTCTCCTGTGTATTATAACAAAGGACTTTTACATGAAAATGGCACCCTGGTCACTTACATATTCATCTTTTTGAGCAGCTTACTTCTGAAGCAGACACAAATTGCAGGCACTTGGGTGTGACCCTATAGTTAGTTGCCTTGGAGCTGGCCTCATAAATGGGATATGATCTCAGGTGAGGAATAAGCAGTGGAAGCTGGTGAAAGAGGGGAGTGAGAGACTTGTCATACTGACTCTAACATTAATTAACAAGAGATAAAAGAGGGGGGACAGAGGAGAAAGTAAATTATCTGGAGGTCACATTCTTTCCCCATAAAATGCTTTAAAATGTGGGTTGGTGACTGTAACACTAGAACGTCAGTACTATATTTTAGAATATAATTTGGGAGAAGTCAGACACATCTTACATGCTATCCAAGGATATTTAGTCACTGAAGTACAAAATGATCCTCAGTAAAAGACATTTTTGCTTGCAAAGCTATCCTTTGGAGTGGACCTCAAGGACAATTTGAGAGCTAGAGATCAGGATATTATGGATTTAATTTATATTTCTAGCACATTCTATTGAAAAATTTCAACAATTACTAAACCTAATTGTTCTCTGTTTTCAAATCAGGAAACTAAGGGATAGAAGAATGTTAAATAACTTGATGAATAACCCTACCAAGAATAAAGGAAAAAATATTCAAAAAATAAAGTTGGCGTGAGGATTCCTGGTTTTGAATTCTCTATCCTGACATAATGTCATCCATAGTTTAACAGAAGCACAGTGCTTCTGGGCTTATTTATAAGAGCAGAATGTGCAGGACTATGAGCTCAGATCTGTGTAGCACTTACAGTGTTCCAAGGAGAATACCATGCTCTAAGCGGATGGTATCATGGATTTGGAACCAGAAGACCTGAGGATAGGCTCTAGCTCTGCGACCCTGAAAGAATCACTTCCCCTCACTAGGTCATATTTTTTTTTGGTTAAAAAAGAGTCTGTAAAATGAAGGGAGTAAATAAGGTCCCTTCAAATGATAACTTTCTGTGATTCCATGTAATGTTACTTATTTCAACAGGTATTTTGAAAACTTGGAGGGATCATAAAGGATGATGCTATAGGACAATTGGTACAGTTCTGTGATGATGAAATCATTAGTAAAAGTTTCTATGAAGAAATTTTGACAAATTGAGTTCATCCTTGAACAAGTTAAAAGATGGTGTCTTTCAATTCTCTAGAGAGAGAACAGTGACCAACTACTTTCCAGTGTGCAAACATGAACTAATGGGTTCAAATTATAGTATGAATTTTTCTGTTGGAAACTGATAAGGATTTCTTCCGCTGAAAGGATTGTTAGTATAATCAGTAGGTGTCGCTGTAGAGCAAAGTTGGCTGGGAAGGTCTTTTCACTTTTACCCCCTGTAAGATTTGGGGGAGTTGAATTCTCCTAGACCACAACTTTATCCTCCCACTATATGGCCCAAGGGATAGGACCTTACCTTTGGTCCACGTCTCCACCCTACCTTTCCTCCTCTATCTGAGACCAGAGATTTGCCTATGGGTCTAGGTCGAGGGCTTAAATAGCAAAGACTCCTTCTCTAGCCTAGAGGCAAAATGACCTTGTTGTCTACTTTCTCAGCTATTTTAGGGAGCTTAAAAATATAACTTGTTAATAAAAAGCATCACCATAAGATCCTCTCATATTGTCCCAGATCTCCCAGGTCAAACTGAAATCTGACCACCAGGTCTGTTCTTTAATTCTGTAAATTCCAATTTCCCCTTCCCTTTCCCTGCATGAAATACATATACAGACATGGAGTACAAAGTATTCTTGATTGATCATGGATTTTATTTAAAGCAAAATCAGGATAAAGAAACGGCTTAAAGGACTAACATGAAAAAAAAATCACATAATAGCTCCTATTAGCAAGCCCATTTTGGGAAAGGAAAGCTGGAAAAAAAATAAAGCCTTTCTGAAGTTTTCCTCACTTCTTAAGTGACCAGGGTGTCATTAAAGAGACCAGCATATCTTACAAGTTTTAGCCTGAGTTCTTTGTTCTAAGTTCAGAAAGCAGAGCTGGCCCTGAGGCTTATCTCAATCCCCAGTTCTGGAACATAACACAACAAGACAGTTGCAGGGACCCAATCAACATGGCCCTGTTGCTGCTGTTCCTCTCTCCTCTCTATCCCATCTGTCTCCAACAGGCATACTCCTTCTCTTCAGCTCTTTGACAGATTCCTTTAAAAGCTCCTACTGCCACAGGAAGTTCATCCCTCTAGCTCAAAGATTCTGATAATTCTAGTCTCTTTCAGGATGAGAAGTGAATGGTAAATGGCCTCTCTCTGGAACTGCACATTTCAAAATTCCTAGTAAAGGCTAATACCCTTACTCTACTGGCAGGGCAGCTAATCCAAACATATCCAAATACCTTGTTATATTCAGCAGTGGAATGGGAAGACTGGAATCTCAAGTCCATGATTTTATTATTATTATTTTTTAATAAGGAGGAACCTATTTGTGTAACGTTGTTTTAAGGATAGTCCTATCTGGACTCTGGAACCTAGGCTACCTTTTGTAGCATGCTTCCAGTCTGACCATTTCATAGCGATTCGCCACTAATATGTAGTAACAGGCTTTTGAGTACTGTAGAACCCCATATAAGGTATTTTTCTAAAATAGCACCTTGAAAATTTATCAGTTCTTTCTCTGGATGCAAATAGCATCTTCCTTTTTAGGTCTTTTGTAGTTAATTTGGGTATTTATATATGTATGGCTGTATATATACACAAACTGCATGCCCATTTTCCCATGTACCCCTTTCTACATCCTAAAATTCGACATTTGTTCAGTCCAATTAAAAAAAAAAACTGCACATATGATTTCCCAGCTTAAATATACCCAGTCTCCTTTCCAGATCCAAATGTGATTTTTTTTTATTGTGGTTTGGCAGCTACCTAAGGGGTTTCTAGTTATTTTAAGAGATATGAAATTCTCAAAGCAAAATGTATTTTAATTCACAAAATAAAGATAAGTCATATAGCACTTTTATCACTAGGAGATATGGAACGATAAGGTTAGAGACCGAATCTCTGATTTCATTGGTCTAGGGAACTCCTGAGTGAGGAAACTCCCACTCATAGCTCAGGTTGGCACCTTCTCCAAAATTTACAGTACTAGAGAACTGCCTGGATCACCAAGAAATTAAGTGATTTCCTCAAGGTCACACAACCAGTATGTGTCAAAGGCAGTACTCAAACTCTGCTCTTCCTGGCTTAAAGACCAACTCTCTACTTCCTATGACATGCTGCCTCCAATGAAAGAAATATAGGGAAAAAAAAGCTTTTTTATAAATGATTCCAATTCTGGGATATTTAAAGGAATCTGTCTTAGATATGCAAATTGATGAAAAGACATTGACCATTTTTTAAAATTCAGAATTTTAAATTTTGTCTACTTTTTCTCCTCCTCTGTAAAAACCTACTTAAAACACTTTTCATATTCTTTTTATTTATATTATTACCATGTTAATAATTGTATTATGGAATTAAGAAGGCATAAAATCCTCATAATCATTTGTGAAATCTTTTCCATATCATTTCAGCATATGCAACATACCAAAATTGGTTTTCTCAGTTCTTGGATAATGTCCCCACACTTAAAAGGGCTCGTGCCCTGTGTCTTTAGCTGATGTGGGAGTGTAATAGTCCACTACCTAAAAGCCTGATTAAAACCTTCAGCCAGCTGGTGCCTACTATTTACTTGATCAAAATGCACTAGCTACCTTCAGACAAACATGAGTTTATGTGCAAACAATAAACAGAGGTGAATGAATAATTCATGCCTTCCCACCACTGAAGAAGAAAAATCTCTAAGTCTTCCAAAAGTATCTCGCAAAGATGTAATTATAGGTGGAGATTATTATCATCATTATTACTTAGCATTTATATAGTACTTTGTTTTTGCATAGTGCTTTGTAGTAGCTTATAAGCTTGTTATTTAGTCTTATGCAGATAAACAGGAAGTCAAAATTTAAATTTACAGTGTCAGATTTAATTGGAATCCTTGAGCACCAGAATGGAGCAGATTAGTTCTTGGAGACAGGCAGTTATTCAAAAGTATACCCAAATAAACAATAAAGTATCAGTCAGCCCCAGTGATTGACAAGTACTTTAGCTTCATGGATATTTGACATGCAGAACACTCTCTAGAGGTTGAATTCTGTGGGTTATTGATTGGCAATTAATATCTGGGGATGGAAAAACTTTTAAATAACCAACTGGTAGATTGCTCCCCTTATTGCTTGAATGGTATGAGGTTCAAAGGGTATAAAAAGGTATGAATGTCTCAAAGGGCAGTGAGGGAATAGGAGAAAAGAAGAGATATTTCCATCTTTGACTTTATTGTAATTTACTCAGGACATTGACAGAAATCTCAATAAGAGAAAATCCCCCCTCTGTATGCTAGAGATCCTGGCTTTAAGGAACTTCTAAGAGTTAAAGCCCCCAAATTAGAAAGTTTAGTACAGCATGTTTTTTGAGTCAAAACAGTATGCATCACTAACGTGCAGGTTAACACTTTCTGTGAAATGCTATGTTGCAGCATCCCTGGGTCTGCAGTCTGTGCCTATGACATGGTTGACATTGCCAATGTTTTCACTGGGAGGTTCAAAGAACAGAAATCTCCAGATTCCACTTGGACACCAGTTCCTGATGAGCGGGTTCCCAAACCCAGGTACATCCCTCCCTACTACAATTTTATGTAGACAGAAGTGCTGATATTTTGCATTTACAGAACAGATATTGATACGGATAAACAGATATCGAACAGCTAAATGTGCTAATCCATTTTGTGTTGGAAATGCAAAATATAGATTACAGTGAAATCTAAAAATAGATTCCTGTGGGGAACACTTGCTGTGTTTAGATGTCAGGTTGTCACCTTCTATCATTTTAACCTTAAACTAAAGAATAGTCACTTGCTACCATTTTGTGTAACTTCCTGAAGCTGGACTTAGCCCATGTTAGAAGGAACCTCACACTTACTCCAACTCCTCTCACTGTACAGATAAGAACACTAAGGTCAGAGAGGTTAAGGTACCCATCTTGTCAGATGCAAAACCAGGTTCACCAGGTCTCCATTTAATGATCAACATAGATTTAGAGCTGGAAGAGACCTTAGCTGTTATCTGGTTCAACTCTTTCCCTATTTTACAGATGAGGTAGCCATGGCCTAAAAAAGGTAAAGTGACCTGTCCAAAGGTCATACGAGTAGTAAGGGGCAGAGCCTTGGCTTGACCTTTGAGGTCCTCTGACTCCAAATTGGGTACTTTTCCCACCATACTAGAGTGATATCACTGACACTTTCAGTGCAGAGTCCAAATGGAAAAAGGGATTCCCTAGAGATGATGAGGTTCTCCAGTTGCTCCCATTTGCAGATGATTTCAAGCCATGATGTAACATTATATTTTTAAAGCAATTTTTGCTTTTCAATATTTAATGAAGTGCCAAATAGAAATTGCACCTTCCCCTCAAAGCCCAGGTTAGTAAAAATTGACCTTGTTATATTCCTGGTCCATTTTGAGTGGGGACTTGTCTCTGTTGGCAGAACCGAAGTCCATAGGATCACAGAATCATAGATACTGAGCTAGAAGAAACCTTAGAGGTCATTGAGTCCAGCTTTGTCATTTTACAGACAAGAAAGCTGAGGCTCAGAGAAGTTAGGGTCACAAAGCTGGCAATTAATTATCTGAGGCAGAATTTGAAGCTAGGTTTTCCTGATTCCATGTCTAGCAATCAATTTAAAACACTATGCTGCCTCCTGGAATTTATTTTTCTAAAGAGAACATAACTATACTAGGCAGTTGAATATAATCCATTGTTTTTAATGGGAAGGTATTGGAGTGAGGGGAGGAAGATTATTTCTCGGGAAATGATTTGTCAAAACAAGATGTATCCTTTTGTTAATTTTTAAACATTGGGGAAGATTTCAGTTTAAGATGGCAATGTGATTTGTTGAAGAGGACCCCACTTGAGCAGCAGAAAATATCTAAAAAGGGCTCCAGATATAGAAATGATAAAGAAAATCAGAGAGATAGAGAACTAAGATTGTCTATCCAGATCAGAACTTAACGAAAAGATATCTAGAAGCTGGCAGAGGTCGGTAGAGTTGTCTGACCAGAGAAACTATATGAATTCCAGGAAATGAGTGGAAAGCCAATGAAGAATAAGAAAGGATCTGTACCAGGGAGACCAATACAAGCTCCAACAAATGGTCCTGAAGTCACCCTGTGCTCCTAATATGATAGGTCACAACCTACCATGAGCTGTAGTTAATGGGAGCCTGAAGGCAGATTCCAGACCTAGCTGGTCAGAGCAGAAGCAGGTTAAAGAGCCAGCCTCCCAGGCTATGCACTGGCTGTTGCTGTAGGAGACAAGGTCAACTCAGACAAGGATACCACTGAGGAAGGGGTTTTGTGTAGGAGGTCTAAGATCAGTGAGTATTAATTCAGTATCTGGCTGGTCAGGGCCATAGCAAAGGACAGAACCAACATCCAAGAGTTGGAGAAGCAAAAGCAAACCTAAACTAGCCAAGGCCACAACCAGTGGTGTTCAGCTGGGAGACTGAGACAGAAGCCAGGAACTGAGACAGAGGGTGGGACTTAATATTATTCACCCCATTCAGAATAGTAGTGTTAGCGGTATCTGGTTTTTGGTAAAGGCAGGACCAAACGAGGCCTTACAACCAATGTAAGAGTACCAGAGGAGACTGGCTTGAGCATAAAGGCCTATTTTTATGGGATTGAAGTGAAAATATGAGTAAATAGAAGAAAACATCAAATATAATAAAAAAATATCATGGGTTAAGAGAAGCCCAAGAGGTAAACCTAGAAAAAAAGAGTAACAGTTACTACGAGCAGAGTATCACAGGAAAAAAAATTGCTATCAAAATGAAAGACAAGATAAAAATGAAATTAGAGTTTGGGAGAATAAATATCTTTGAATAAAACATAAAGGTGCTAGATTTCCTGAAAGATAGTATGGACCAATCAGGACTTACAACTTCATTGAGACAACCATAAATAGTTAAAGTCAAAAGACTGAAAAATAAGAGAATGTCTAAGATGTCTACTATAAAAAAAGATTGACTGGAAAACTATCTCCAAAACATGAGCAAACAATAAACTTGAATGCCATATTTCAAGAAATCATAAAACTTCCCAGAACTGTTGGAACCAGAGGACAAAATAGAAGAATCCACTGATCACATCTTAAAAAGGAACCCTGAACTAAAACACCAAGCACAGTCAAAATCAGTCAAGACTATGCTTTAACTACAATAAAGGAGAGAAAATTTTGGGTTATAATATTGCAAAAGGCAAAGATTACCAATAGGCAAAAAAAAAAACAAGAATAACTTGCCTGTAAATTTAGTTTGATTCCACAAGGAAACCTATAAACCTTTATTAAAATAGAAGACTTTCAAGCTTTTATGATAAGAACAGACAGCTGAGCAGAAACTTTGAAATGTAAATAGAGTAAACAAGGAAAACCTATGAGGGCAAATACATTTGAGCAAACAGTAATGAAGCATCTATATCCTAATGGAGGAGAAGAGAAAAGCATTTATTAAGAATCCTTTTGCCTTTGAAGGTAACAGAGATATTTAAGTAAAATAAACTTGGGTTTTATTTTGTTCTGTTTGGGGGTTTTAAGAGAGGAGAGAAAAGGAATGGGGAAAATAAATAAATACACTAAAGAAGAAATGAGAAATTAGGAGGAAGATGTTTCTATTTTTTGTACTTGAGATATTTTTAAAATATAAGAAGTAGAGGGAGTGGATATCTCATGAACTCTATCCTGAACCTGACAAAGGGAGGGGGGGGGGGAGAGAGAGAGAGAGAGAGAGAGAG
The DNA here is from genome assembly GCA_028646595.1 of Phalanger gymnotis. NCBI lineage: Eukaryota > Metazoa > Chordata > Mammalia > Diprotodontia > Phalangeridae > Phalanger > Phalanger gymnotis. Next base: position 400,636,069 of record CM053622.1, on the reverse strand, counting down.
AGAGAAGGAGAAGAAGAAGAAGAAGAAGAAGAAGAAAGTACAAGCTTGGTATAAAAATATATTAAAATGAAAAGGGAAATAAACAAGAACTACAGAGACGAAGGGGTATAAGAGAAAGGAGAGTCATAAACTAATAGTCACAAGCAAAACAAGCCAGCTTAAGAGGATTTAGCATAAAAGAGAAATTAAAAAGAGAAAAACAAAGTAGACAAGGGTTTTCAGACTAGGCTTGGAGAAGAAAAGAGAAACAGGAATAAGAGTTGAACACTTCAATTGTAAATTGTTAGACTTGATCAGATTCCTTCCCTTTCTCCACCTCCTTTATAAAAAAAGAGTGTTCTAGGAGGTACAAGAAAGAGAAAGCGTAGGAGGTTACCATGGAGCGAAATCCACAATTAATGACTATTACCACAAACTTGAATGCGATAAGCTTACCCACAAAATGAAGGGCATCAGAATGAATTGAAAAGTAGAATCCACAATGTATTTGAAAAATAAAGATTAATGTAGAGTTAAAACATGGAGCTAACATACAACTATTTATTATTCATGCAAAATGTTTTAAAGACAGGGAAACTATCAGAGGGCAGGTTATGCATTGTTAGTTGAACTGTGAAGTGTAGTCTAGCCATTCTATAAAGAAATTTGGAAGTATACCCCTCAAAATTAGTAAAATGTGCATATCTGTTGACCCAGAAATACCTAGACTTATGTGCCAAAAAGAGTAAAGAGAGAACTGACCTGTATATACACTAATACTTACAGTAACAGATTTTCTTATGGCAAAGAACTAAAAACTCCTTTATTTGGGAAGTGGATGAACAGGTTACAGAATATGAATGTAAAAAAAATATTGCACGATTAGTAATGACAAAAAAAGACCAACTCAGAAAAATAGTTAGGACTCATATGAATTGATGCAGGGTGAAGTGAGGAGGAGATTTAGGATTAAACTCATACTATGATTACAGTATTATAAAAGAACACAACTATAAAAGACTTTAGAACCATGATCAATGTATGGACCAATCTTGACTCCAGAAGACTGATGATTATCGTGCTTTCTATCTCTTGGTAGAGAGGTGGTACAGTGGAGTTGTAGGAAGAGATATACATTTTCAGAAATGGGCATAGTGTGTATTTCTTTCTTGTAACTATACTTATTTGATAAAGACAGGACATTTGTGAGTAGGGGAGAATTGGAGTGAAGTGAGAAAGTAGTATTATTAAGAAAAAGAAGAAAAGGAAAAAAAACATCGATGAATATTTTTTAATATTCATCATTTAATATTCAATAATACCCAGAAGAAAGCAGTAGGAAGTTCCAAAGTGGATGCAAAGGCAGGACAATGCTGTAACTACCATGTTAAGTTTGAAATGTATTTGTGGGGAGAGAGGGAGGGCAGGAACTCAAGAGGTTTATACTGAAGATTTATGACTTCACAGGCAGTTCTTTTTTCCTGTTGTTCTTTATATAGTGAAAAAAAAAATTTGTTGATGTTTGTCAAGTGCGTAATAATAGGAAATTAAAAGGCAGGAGGGAGGGAGGGAGATTTAAACAGACTCTAGACCTCATTAACTAAAGCTACAGCTGGGACTTGAACAAGTTAAACCAGTACAAAACTCTATAGCTAAATCTCAATTGTGAGGGCTGCTACGCCTAGGATTGCAGCCCCTCCCTCCCCACCCCCCAGTTTAGCAAGCTTCTCAGTAAGAGTTATCTGGAAAGTTTAATGTGCTTTATATGATTGTTCAGTTGCAGCAGACTAACTGGAAATTCATACTGAGAGTAACTCTTGAGGATGCAAAAGACTTGTAAATAACTTGCTAATCGATTGAAGGCACTACTTTGAATTAGCTACTTTCCAGACAACCAAGAAGTTGAGTCAATTCGGGGAAATCCTCTAACAGAATAATAATCCTACAGCATTCTCTTCTTTAAAGATAACCTTCCAAGTTTTGATGTGTCAAAGTGGTGCGTTCATACTGATCCTTCCGCTTATTCTTGCTGAATTACCCCTGTAATCATTAGTATGTATTTGCATGACGGCCTGGGTTAGGAGTGCAACCTGTGGTCATAGAAAAAAGTGAAACTCAATGGTCTGGGCTGAACTTATCAACTATAATACCACACCCAAGAGAGCTTACCAGAAACTTTGTACCAGAAAGTGCTTGTTTCCTGTTATGGACAGGATGTCCCGTGATTTCTAACATAACGAAATTTATCGAAAGCCAAGCAGATTTTTATTCTTCTTGCTACAAAACCAAATTATTTCTTCATTAGAGAGCTTTGGTAATTCCTTCATGCCCACAATATTACTGTGTTATTAGCTTTTGACACTTTTCTACCAAAAAAAAGACAACCACACTTAAACTGATTTCTTGATATTGGGGATGATTCTATTGAGGCTAACTGATATGAACCCTTGGTTAGATTTTTTTTTTAAATAAATTTTTTTTTTATTTTTTTTTAAATTTATTTTTGACATGTTTGGTTTTCAGCATTGATTTTCACAGGCATTTGAATTACAAATTTTCTCCCCATTTCTTCCCCCCCCCCCACTCCAAGATGGCGTACACTCTGGTT
>CM053622.1:400523238-400632982 GCA_028646595.1 Phalanger gymnotis | reverse complement strand
CCTGGCCATAATCCCCTCCAACTAAATTAACCTTTGAATTTTTCAACGGGGTGTGGCTGCTTAAAGACTAAAGAGTTCAATGTTCCACGCTTGGGCAGATGCGCTGCCTCACCAGCACTCCTCCTTCCCCAAGAACCCCCTACCAGGACTGGGCTTAAATCTTCAGCAGGCTCTTCACTCCTGCTCTGATCAGCCACTTAATTCCTCCCACCAGGTGGGCCTGGGGCCAGAAGCAACTGCAGCCCTAGTTCTAAAGCTGCCCCACCTCTGCTGCCCCAGGGGCAGTGGCCAAACCGCAAACTCAGTCCCGCAGCTTTTCCCACTAACCTTCTCTGATGTCTTTGCTCTTTGTGGGTTGAGAGGTCTGGTAGATGCCACAGCTCAGTACTTCAGAATGCCGGGGCACTCTCCGCTCGTCTCTTGGTCTGGTAGGTCCGTGTCTGGTCTGTTTGCGCTGTGCGCGCTGGGTTCAGCTCCGCTCCCCTCAGCTGGGGGCTGGGAGCTCTGTGTGGGACAGACCTTACCCAGAGACCATCCAGGCTGTCCTGGGCTGGGGCCCTGCTTCCCTCTGCCACTTCGTGGGTTCTGCAGCTCTAGAATTGGTTCAGAGCCATTGTTTTATAGGTTGTTGGAGAGACTTGGTGGGGAGCTCACGCCAGTCACTGCTTCCCAGCCGCCATCTTGGTTAGATTTTAAATGGCTTTTTTTCTCATTTTTGAAAGACTCCACTCACTTTTCCCTACCTCGAACAAGAAAAGTCTAAATTGATGATCGTGAATATGGTGATGAGCAAACATATAGTTAAACCTTTGGGAGTAAGCAATATCTATCCTAAAGAATATATGGACATGTAGATCCTGAATTTATTCATTTGTTACAAAAACCATCATCCGCTTACTGAGATTTATTTGTATTTCTGGTAGTAAGCCAAATTATTCCCAACTTAGGAAGAACTGAGTCCTAGACTCCTACTAAAGAACGAACAGGCCCAGAGGAAATTTAAGCATACTTTATTTGTCGGCATTATGCATTGGTCAGCTTCCTTTCCCCAGCCTGTGGCACATTGCTGTCTAATGCTAGGTGCTTAGAGAGGCACTTCATGCAAGGAATTTGCCATAAGATCGTAAATAAGCTCTATTCTTCCTTCCCTTCTGTTTTCTTTTAGACCAGGTTGCTGTGCTGGTTCAGCATCATTAGAAAAATACGGAAGCTCCAATGAGTTCCCTGATGATACACTAAACTTCATTAAGACACATCCTCTTATGGATGAAGCAGTACCTTCAATCATCAATAGACCATGGTTTTTGAGAACGATGGTCAGGTAAGTGTCATGCAGATCATGGTTGAGACTTCTCTCCCTCATTAATATGGCAAAAAGATGTATCCCTGAAACATGCTTTGAAATTCCACCAACTTCTCTTGTATTAGGTATAGATCTAGCTACGAATGATGATAGAGTTGAGTAGAACCTACCAAAACTCCATTATAAACTTTTCAGGTACAGAGTTCCGATGTTTTCAGGCTTGCCCAACACAAGCTAGCACTTAGAGGAAATGCAAAGAAGTTTCCTTCAGGTCACCACTAAATCAAATCTGTAAAAAAACAAAACAGGGGTAGGAGTAGGGGTAAAGACTGGACCTATGATTTCATTAGTATAGGGAACCCCTTGATGAAGAGACTACCTCTAAAATGTAGATGGACACCTTCTCCTCAACTTCTTTTAGTCTTAGAGATTTGCTTAGAGTATGTTTCCAACATATGGAACTATCAATCAGAATATGTTCTACACACATATGCATATGCACATATGCATATACATATGCATATATGTTTGCATACATGTGTTGAAGGAAAGAAATTATACCCCTAATCCTCATCTAGAAAGTAGGTGACAACAAAGGAAATAGTTATATAATAATAATTAAGTAATGCCCCCATATTTAATTTGAGGTAATGCTCAAATAATATAAGAAGTTTTTAAAGTGCCACCTGAAAGTGTTAATCCTCCAGACCAAAAAAAAAAAAAAATAAAGTTTGCCTCTATCAAGGAAGGACCTAAAGTATTCACAGATGGGAGTGAAGTTTCACGGGTGCCAAAAAAAAGCTGGCTCTTCAACCCTGTAGCTATAAGGTAGTAATGATCATGCATAGCCCACACAAAGACTCATTTTGTCAACTCTTTTTGCCTATCCTGTGTAATTTTCAGTACAAAGCTGCTGCATAGCAATGCTGTTTCCTAACTGAAAATGTCTGGCTCGAGGAAGGATGCTCAGCACTGCTCGTCCTTGGCATCTGTGTGCCTTCCTATTCACCTACCTAAGCTAATTCAGCCTATGGCTTCATTCATATTTCCTTTTTCTGCACATAAGCCCCTCTTCATGTACAGAAAGCAAAACCCATGTTCCCTCTCACCCATTTCAGACCTCCCTCCAGAGTCTGGGTATACACTTAACCTTTCATTTTGACAGTGTGTTGACAAAGGCTTCACTCCTTAATGGAAGAATGTGGAAAAACCATGCTCACTGCTTTCATCTATGAGAGTAATATAAAAGTTAAATGATGTATCAATTCCTTCTCCTTGTTGCCATTTATTGGAGTAATGTTGCTAAGCGGTTACGGATAATTATTGGTGACTCTTGACCATGAGACCTTGCTTAAACCTACTCATACAAGCTTACCCAAATTTGGAGCCACACTAATCCTCTGCAAGTGAACACAAGGGCCAACCCAGCTCAAAAATATTATTTACATGCATATATATCCCTTTAAGTAATTACTAGAAAGCAGTGAAAGAAGTTTTTGAAGTGGGAAAAGGGAAACTTCAATGATAGAGTAACACTAAGTTTTTATTTTAAATGCAATGCTGTCATTACAGATACCGCCTGACCAAAATTGCTGTGGATACTGCCGCTGGGCCACATCAGAACCACACTGTGGTTTTCCTGGGATCAGAGAAAGGAATCATCTTGAAGTTCTTGGCTAGGACAGGAAACAATGGTTTCCTAAATGATAGCCTTTTCCTGGAGGAGATGAACATTTACAACCCTGAAAAGTGTGTACAGCGTTCTGTTCCTTCCAAGTCATTATTTGTGGAAGAACATGTGATGCTTCTGTGTCATGCAGTTATAGAACCATTTTGTGGGGGGGAAATGGTGGCAGATGTAGGTTTTACATATCATGAGGTCATACTGATAGTAGTAATTTTATAGTTTCAATTGTTTTATGTCTTAAATTTCAGTGCTATTCGTTGTTTTGAAGTTATTGTGAAATTCTTTGATACAGAAATAGCATTATTTTTTCTGTGGTGAAGAAAAAAATGACACCAACCTCCCCCTTAGCTATTTCAGCTTAGTAAATCACTTTGTTCTGGAAAATTCTCCCACTCAACTTATTCAGGCTAGGAAAGTCACCTTGTTGGGGCAGGGGTAGGGATTACCCTGGAGGTTTCATTTATAACACCATACCATCTTGTCAAATCAGGTGCAGTTATGATGGGATAGAAGACAAGAGGATTATGGGCATGCAACTGGACAAAGCAAGTAGTTCTCTCTATGTTGCCTTCTCTACTTGTGTGATAAAGGTTCCTCTTGGCCGGTGTGAGCGCCATGGAAAGTGCAAAAAGTATGTATTTATGTATCATGCACTATTGAAAACTATAGTATGGTTAGAATGGATTCCTGATGACTTGTGGTCCTCTTCTTCCTGCAGGACCTGTATTGCCTCCAGAGATCCATACTGTGGGTGGGTGAAAGAAGGAAGTTCATGCACACATCTGTCACCCCATACCAAGTAAGCAACAGAATACCAAGAGGAAGAGAGCATTAAAATTACCAGCATTAATTAGCTTTTATGCAAACTAGACATTCATTTACTCACACCTGTGAATACAAACATCAATCCAGTTTTGTTTTTTCCACTTGGGATTAGATAGGACTCTATGATATCTGGTGATTCAAATTGGCAAGCAGGGAATTGTCTTGAAGTTGGTCAAAAATATAGAGGAAGGAAACACAAGGGGCCTCCAAACATTCCCCAGAGAGAGGGAATGTTAGGAACATGTCTAGACCATAATAAGACATCGGCTGGGTTACAAAACAGTGGGATGCCCTGTTATGTTCCTGAAACGGTTTGTTCAGATAAAAGAAAGTAGCCCCCTTCTTGTTTCCCATTATATTGTTAAAGAGAGATTGTACCATATTTGTAAAACAGTGTATTTGTACAATGAGAATGGTATTCACATCAATAAACTTTTCCTTCCACACTGGATTATAATTAACCTTGTTACTCCACATGTGGTCAATCAATTCTTGGCAGGTCTGTAGCAAGATGGCTAAGTTAGGAAACCTTTCCCCTACTTTAAGTTTTGTTCAGGTCATTACTTTTGCATTAGATGCTTTATTAACATTAGACAGTAGCTTTAAAAAAAACCTAATGAAACAATTGTGGTGAATTCATGGTAATAATGGACATATTCATGAGGTATAGCATTTTCTCAGATAGGCACCATAGCCTCTACACTGTAAGATCAAAAGGAAAGGAGCTGAGATATAACCACATAGTTGTGATTCCACACTTTCCCTTCAGGCCTTTTTCCTACTTCAGAATCTCTTAAATTCTCATCCTTAATCACAATTCCTCTAAACAAGTAGGTGGTTGCTATATTATAGATAGGAGGTAGATAGAGACGGATAGACAGCAGACAGACAAGTCACATATTTGACTTAAAGAATCTGTACTGGGCTGTTGCCAGACTTTAAAGTCAACCTGGTAGCTCGTTCTTATCAGAACTGCTAACAAGGAACAAAACTAATCTGATAGTTTCGAGATTCATTTCCATTTACATGAAGTCATAAGTAGAAGGGGAAAGAATGGAAAGGTGCTGTCTTAGAAAAGTTGGGCAGCCTAGCAAGTGATTGTTCTTTCCATATGGCAGTGCTATAAGGTAATAAGTCTGATTTTCTTTTTAAAACAAAGAAATCAGAACTTACCCATCCAAAAGAGTGTTATCCCCTTCAAAATAGTCTTCTTAAGAAATAAAAGAATTATTCCAGTGATGCTGCCATTGCTGAAAACATTTTTTGGTGCCTGCAGCACTTTCTTTTGAATGGTAGTAAATCTTTATCCTTTAAAGGGGCATTCAATTTTTGGAAATAGCCAAATTCGGTGAATAAGGTGGTGACAAAACTGAGTAATTCTATTTGGAAGTTTTAAAAAAAAATTGCTTTGTTTTTAAGCAATAACATAGAGCAGTTCTAGAACAATAGGACTGGTTTTGTTGTAGGGCTCATACGTTTTCTTTGAAGTCAGTTTCAAAAGGTGAGTTATAGTCTTAGAAAGGTTTTGAACAATAGCAGCAATGTGTGAAGCCTTCTAAGAGGACTCCTTTGAAGGTCAAAGATCATGTTACAAATAATAAAATTAATGAACTGATTTTTAAAATTAATATAAAACTACTATTAAAATCAATCTTATCACTTACTAAATCTCATATACCTGAACTGGTTCCCATGACCTCAGAGAAATGGAGGATGTTGGGGTCCTTTCCATTTTCTTTGACCACCCTCGTGAATTGAAACCAGAAATGGAATATGTTTTACTTCTTTTTTTTTTAATTTTGGAGGGGGGAAGGCAAGGCAGTTGGGGTTAAGTGACTTGCCCAAAGTCACACAGCTAGTAAGTGTGTCAAGTGTCTTGAGGTCAGATTTGAACTCAGGTCCTCCTGACTCCAAGGCGGGTGCTCTACTCACTGCGCCACCTAGCTGCCCCAAGACGTTTTACTTCTATAGATTTCTATGATTCTGTACAAAGATTCTATATACAAATGAAATAATTATCCCAGAACAATAATATAAATTATCTTCAATATTTGCATAGAACTTATTCTGCTGGTTTTCACATTTTTATAAACTTCATACGAAACTGTTAAAAGTAGCCAGCAAGTCTTTAATACCTCCCCTTCCCGACTTACCAAGTTTGCATTATTTCAGTAATGAAATGTAAGGATGTTTTTTGAATTATTACTCATACTATTGTGTTTCTTTCCTTCTTCCTTCCTTTCTTTCTTTCTGCCTTAAAAAAAAAAGACTGGCATTTGAACAGGACATAGAACATGGCAATACAGATGGCCTGGGTGACTGCCAAAGTAAGTTAAGTTTTTACCAGTGTTTATCTTGGGTCAAAGACTCTTTACAGATGCCCAAAATATTATTCCCTGCATGGTGCTGATGTTGATAGCACCAAAAAGCACATTAGCAACAGAAATCATTAAGATAATAAATAAAAAAGGGTTGTATATGTTGGGGGGAGAGCATGCTACACATGCTAGTACAGGTTTCATAGCAATTTATGTTTAGGGACAAATTCAGCTCTGAAATGCATTATTATTGGACATGAATTTGTGTCCGCATTGCCAGTATCAAACTAAAATTTTTGCTTTTTTTATAATGTGCTGCCACATTCAAAGTCTCAGCCAAGTACACTCAAAAGATGGGTCATTGTTTGTTTTAGAAATTTTTAACTAAGCTAGTTTAGTCATTTTTGAGTTAGAAAGCTCAGAAATAAAAAGTTGGAATGTTCTTTGTTATGAGTTAGTTCTGCTCTACTGGACCGCGTTTGCTAAAAATTACTATTAAAAATAATAGTTTTATGAGGGGGATTATGTCCTTTGGTATTTGAGGCAGAGGTTCTAAGGGATAAGGGAAAACAAATTTTAGTAATAACCAACTAAGTACTTAATAGCTGAAAATGTCAAATATCACTTTTTGAAAGATGTTAACCCATGAACCTGTGCTGACCTCTGAAGGAACATGCATACAGACTTTATTTCAAAGAACTTTTAAAACAATTTTGTAGTCACAATTTCATAAATAACCCATGTCCTAAGGGAGAAAGTGGCATGCTCACACCTGCTGCCATCTCTTAGACTCAATGGAAAATAACTTTTGACCACAATGATATAGAATAATGACTCTGACACTACTGAAAAAAATTTGTTTATTTTTTTATTTATATGTACTAATTAAATGCAAAAATAAAGAGCTAAAGTACCCTTAATTAAGAAAGAAAATTTAAAAATTATCCTTAATTAAGAAATTAATCTTCACATTAGCCCATAGGTACTTGATTATTTGACTTTGTTTTCTAATTGTGATGTCATAATGAAATGTCTACATGTTACTTCTGAAATGTTCTCAGGGGTCCTGGAAATTCAGAGTTAAGGCTTGCATTTCATTATGATGTCACATCAGTTTGATAACCCGGTATACTAGGATCATTTACTAGAAACCTTTTCCTAAAATTTCCTAGCTTATGTGGGTTCGCACCAGAACTGGAATACCAAAGCCAATGTTAGTAACAAAGTCACATCTCCTGTGCCTGCAGATAAAGAGTTTCAGATGTCAATAAATGAATGAAGGCAATCCCGTTAGTGTAGCATACATGCATATATGAACGAGAAATATCTGTGTGTATGTGTGCCTACATTGTGGTGGTTATGCATACTAGGATGTTCTCAGGGCATAAGACAAACAGGCACTTAATAAGCTTTATCTCTTCCTGTTGCCCTTAAGCCCCATTTTCACGGGATGTTGTTTCTGTAGGTAAACTTTAAATGCATTTGGCTTGAGGCACATGTTTTCTGTTTTCTTAACCTTGTCATGTGGGAAGCAACAGGGGGCGGGGGTCAAATATAAGGCAGCAGAATAGAAATCAGAGCACTGAGGTGGTTGTTAGAAGCTGGGTGGTATGTTCAGGAAAAATCCTAAGCCAGTCCTGAACTCTCAGAATTAGAGATTTGCTCCATTTCCATTCATCCCGCACAATCTTCACATCTCTGCCTTTTGGCAGAGGCATTGACTTCAAAGGAAGCAATCAGAGGAGCACTGGAGCCCAGACAAGAATGGAACACAATATAAATAGTTCTACATTACAGACAGAGAAATGAAAGAGCATTTACTTGGTGTTGATGGTGGTGTGTGTGTGTGTGTGTGTGTGTGTGTGTGTGTGTGTTCGGTTGAGGCAGTGTGGCTGGCAGATAGACTATGGAACTTGGAGAGTCGGGTTCAAACCCCACCTTGGTCAATTACTAGCTCTGTGAACAAAAGCAGTCTCTTAGATCCTGAGTTTATTCGTATGTCAGGTGAGGATGACCACATTCTTACTACCTTCCCCACAGGTTTGTTGTAAGGAAAGTACTTTGCAACCTCATCATGCTATATCAATCAACAAGCATTTATTAACAGCTGACCTCTGACCTCCAAATGCTTAAGTTGTATTGGGGAAAACAACGTATAGATTCAAAAACCATGCAAAGCAAATGCAAGGTTAATTCTAGTTTGCAACACCACAGCAAAGCAAGGAGGGTAGCCAGGGGGTGACCAGGGGCAATAAGGAAAGGTCTTATGGAAGAGAGAGCATTTGAACTGAGCTTTGAAGGAAACTAGGGATTCCAAGAGTGCAAATGAGGAAAAAGCACATTCCAGATATATAGAACGAATGCATATAGAATAGCGAGGCATCTGATTTGTCTGGACTGTATGTTGCTGTTTGCCTATCAAAAGGAGGAGGTTATATAAATGTTATTGATATTATTAGTAATAATTCAATATGTTCTTATTATGTGTTGAGAACAAAACATGAAAACAACACCATCACTGTGTATTATAGCTACTGTCTATGTAGCCTTTTAAAGTTTTCAAAGGGGCAGCTAGGTGATGCAGTGGATAGAACATTGGCCCTGGAGTCAGGAGGTTCTCAGTTCAAATCCGGCCTCAGACACTTGACACTTACCCTCTGTCTGATCCTGGGCAAGTTGTTCAACTCCAGTTGCCTTGCAGATAAATAAAATTTTCAAAGCACTGCATCTATTGCCTCATTGGATCCCCACAAAAACCTACAGGGTAGAGAGTGGGAGTTATTATTAGCCTCATTTTACAGATTAAGAAATTGAGGGTACGACTGGTTAAGTGTCCAGATTCTTGCAGTTAAATAGTGATCAAGGCAGGATGTGCACTCATCTTCCTGTCTCGAAGACCACCACTCTATCCATTGGACAACCTAGCTGCCCCTAGGAGTCAACTCATTTATAACCTGTAAGCCATGCTAAAAAAATAAAATAATAGTAATGGTAGTAATAACTCTCTATTGAAGTTCTCTGCTAATGCCTCATTGAGGCATTGGGGTAATTCTGAGTCATCAGTGTTAAGGTCATTGTACCACAGGCTCTTTCTTATACATCATAAAAAGCTGAGATGGCTTTGAGTTTTGGCCTGTTTATCATCAGGTCATATCATTCTCTCTGTTTTCTAAGGACCAGCATAGCTAGATTCAGAGAAGGGATCTGGTATCTTTCCATGCAAAGATTTAGGAAGTGAATATATCATGTATTAAGTAACTTTCTTCTTCTTTATCTTTCAGATTCCTTTGTGGCACTGAATGGTAAGAAAATATGATTCATGATTTAATAGCTGAGAAACTATTGAGGGGAGTTTTTCATTAATCTGAATGTTTTTAAGCTTTGGATTTCCTCTTTAATTGATTATTTTATCCTGGTTTATTTCTTTCATAGACATTTCAACTCCTCCACCAGCTCATGAAATGTCTTACCACACAGTGCATGGTCAGTTTATGAATATTTCTAAAACCTCTCCCTTGAGCCATTCATCATTGTAGTAGCTGTTAGCTCCCACTCTTTAACATCAGAGACTGCATAATTTCTTATTTGGGGGCCCAATTCACTAAACTTATCAATACATCTCGTAGTGGTTCAAAATTTATTGGCAAGGCAGTTGATGCCAGAAATTAAGTTGTAACTATTTTAATTCATGTAACACAAATATCCAAAACCTAGAATGGCCTAATTCCAACTTTAACATGTTCTTGAGGGAGAAATTATTTGTGTGTATAGGTATATTTATGGGAAAAGAGTAGCATTTGTAACCAGCAGATGCCTCCTACGCTGATCTGTGTACCAGACTAAGAAATTCTGACTCTTGGGATTTCCAGGCTCCAGGAGAAGGCCAATATGATGCCTAGGGGATCAGCCCAATATTGGTCAAGACTTTCCAACATCATCCATGACAATCCAGGCACAAAATGAGCACAATTATCTCCAAATATAAGATTTATTTGTAAATCCTTTGTTTAAATAGGAATTTTTTTAATGTGAGGAGATAATGAAGGAACCATGGAGTTGACATGTGGCTAATTTGAAAATCTCATTACCAAAGGCCCTGCTGTGTTTTGTAAAACGTACGCATAATTGTAAGACAACCCTATAGGACAAAAGCATTGTTTATGGAGGTTGAATATATTGAGCTCTTTATTTGAAAAGCAGGAAATGCCACTCACCATTGCTAAAGGCACCTCCCAAATATTTTATTATGAAGCACAGCTATGCATGGGGCACGGCTCATCAATATGATAGTAGAAAACATATGCATGATGTTAAATTTAGACTTTACATTATACTGGAAGCTGAATAATCTAATAGTACATTTAGAGCTTCTATTTCTTTCTTTTTAAATTCTGATTTAAATATTGCACCTCCTTTATCTATAGTTATGCTTAAATGTATCAATATAATCAAAGGTGTACTATTACCTATTGATAATGAAAACTAGGGGGGAAATCACTAAATACTATGAAGACCAACAAAATTGTAATTTGCTGTATGAATTTAAGATACAAGTAGGGCTTGAATTTAGTTGGGCTCCTGTGTCCAAATACAATCACTAAATATCATCTTCTATGAAAGCCCTCAAGACCGATCTCTCATTTGTAATAAAATGGATATATGTAGCCCACAGTGCTGTTTACTCTGGTTTGGCTCATTGAAATCATAACATTGCCCACCAAAGATGTGAGGAGTAATGTTCTATAGAAAGAAAAGCAGTTTATAATAAACCATCTAGTAGAAATGGGCATGGATATTCAAAAGAGACTCTTCTAACTCCTATCATTTGTGAAGACAGAGATAATCAGTTTGCATAATGGGATAATTCTTATCAGATGGAATAGAGAAATATGGGCCAACCTTCAAGTCCCAGACTCCCCTGAATTTAGCGATCAGACACGCTGAGACAAATTGTAACATGGAGTCACCAGGTAATTTCTCCTGCAGGGAGAAATTGCAGTGTGGGATCTTGACCCCTCTATGATCCATGACTGCTGATCTCATCCTTACTCCCTCCAAACTCTTCTTCATTATAACATGATTAAATTATAGCTCAGCCATCAGAAAGACGGCATTTATTTACTAACTATAAACAGGTGCTCCCATGGACAAAACAGAGGCCTTTCTAACATATTGCTTATTTCATAAATGAATGCAACAGATTTGCCTGTTTTGAAGCTAATACATCCAGATTGGTTCCAACCACCATAATATTGTGAGAGTGCACAGGACTCAAAACAAGAACTAATGTTTGCTATCTTCAGAGTTCTGTCAAGATCATGAATCAAAAAAAGGAGGGGGGGCAAATTGCACAATGACTTAAACTGTGAACTTTTCCCATCTGCAGTGAAAGTACAGTGTTAAGCTCAGATCTATAGACAGTTAGACCTCCATGGAATTGTAATACGAATATGTGCAAAGAATGTTTCTAGATTCAACTAAAACTATTCAAATCCCCCCTATTGCGCAAAAGACATCGTTCAACTTTAGCTACATAAGCAAGAGTACTGTTTTAGTGAATTGGGCCTTGATTATTTCCCCTCTTTTCTTGCCCTGTGTTGATTTAGACTCTCAGTGTCTAATTAGATTGAAGTAGTGGGTAATAGGATAGAGTGTGAAGTCTCTTAACCTCTAGAATCTTAATGATTTGTGGATATAGAGAAACAATAAAATGCACATTGAGCAGTCCATTTTGCCTTTAAAGAAAGTATCTTTTTAACATTATGAGAATAACTGAGTATAGTTTCCACTTACAGAAATATGACCTTTCTCATTTGACTGCAGAGCCCACTGATAGTAACAAAATTATAGTTTACAAATCTATCAATATGCAGTGCTATATTTACAAATCAATGCCTGTATTTGTAGCATTTTTGTGGTTCCAGAAGTCTCATAGGGAATGCGTAACAAATGATACAGCCTCTTACCTCAGATTATAAAAAGAGATAAGAGGTTTTCTTTAAATCTTTTGTTTTAACTTAGAGAAGAGAAGACTGATATTTTTTTTTTCCGAGATAAGATATGTGCTTAATGGTGCTCTTCCTACCTGGCATTTTTGAAAATTTAATGAAAAGTCAAGGCATTACTTTTTCAGATGGTTTAATTCACTACAAAGACAGGTTGCTTATACTGTCCTCAGAAACACAAGTTTAAAAAATGACTGCCTCAATTTCTTCTGCTGAGTAAATCAGAAGCATAGTTTCTCTAAATTTGCATAGCGGAAATCTTGTCTCTGTGTGTACTAGACTAACACTTTAGTGATAGCATCAGCTGATCTCTTGAATTTGTGTAAAACTCTCTCCTACCTTACTACCATCTGGTCCACATTAATTTCTTCTTGTAGTCATAGCTTTCCATTACCAATGAGCTCTCCATGTATTTGCAACATATGGTCCAGGAAATCTTTCTACAGAAAATGTGTCCCTCAGGCATATATTTCCCTAAGATGACCATATTTAGAAACGTTCTCCCTAAACTGTACTTACGGTATTACCATAAAATCACCCCTTGAACACTGTTAAATGGAAAGTATACAAAATGCATATCAGTGTGGGTTAGAGAAATCCCTGCTACTTGGTGGTATGTTTTGCAATTCCCAGCTACTCACAAAACTATTGTTAATTGTTTTCTCATGTTGGAGACTGAGTTCTATATTAAGCTGGACCACATATTTCAGTACAGCAATCACAAACCCAAGATTGCTGGAATGGAGACTGTGTTTCAGATCTCTGGACAAATGAGTGGAAATGAGAGAAAACTCAATTTCTATTTCCTAGACTCTTTTTCCACCCTCTTACTTATCAGAACTTGAAAATAAGCGCAAGGGTGACAAAATGGAGAAATGTAGCAACCGAAAGTTTTCCTATCCACAAGTACAGTGCCTGGGTTTTAATGAACATGTTTTAGTAGTTAAATCTGAATCAGACTTTTGCAAGGAAGTGGATGTTTGAAATTGTGTGGGGGGCCCATTAACAAGCTTGGATCAGAAGCCACTTTGCTGAAATGTTACCCATGCCTTCAGCAGTGTGCTGTGGCTGCTGTGGAATTGTTTTTTGTAGTAGATAAACTCCTTGCCTCTTTTTTCTCTTGAAGCGAAATTTCATAAAGAAAAAAAAAACTCAACCCCTTTAAAAAAAGAATTGCTTATGATTTATATTATTCAGTTCTGTTGGCAGAACCCAATTTCCTATTAGAGCAGATAAAGAATAACACAGGGTCTTTGTCTCTCCATCTGAAATACAGAATGTTTCATTCACTACATTTAGGCTTATGACAACCCAAGGCTGGAGCCAGGGTGGAGTTAATTGTGGATCTCTCCCACTTCCTTACAGAATGCTCCAGTTAAGCATTCACAATAATTGTGCTCACATATCTTTACACATTGTCCAAAGGGCCTCTACATGTTAATTTACTAAACTCAAGGACACCGCTTGAAAGCCATAGAATGGCAGCATTTCATTTCTACCAAAGGCCAGGTATATCAGAGTTTCTTTGAATCAGAATTGCAGTTTAATAGAGGCAACTGCTTTTTCCGCTGACACAAATTAGCATTCTAACCTTGCTTGGTGATCATTGAAGGACTTACAGACTCACACACAGGAGGTTGCTAAGAATCATTTAGTGCTTTGGCCATAATTCCCATTCATGTCAAGCTTCTTCTTTGAAATCATCCTCCACCTGCTACCTCTCACAAAAATATTTTCCTTTCTAATCTGAGCCCTGTGGGTGAGTCTGAGACCTCAATGATATGAAAATCAACCATAACCACAGTATCAGTCATTAACCAAATTTTATTTGTTATTAGCATATAAAAGACTATGCCTCCCTTTCCGTACAATAGAGTCCATGAGATAACTATATACCTAATATATTGCCTTAACAGCTTATTGAAATAGAATATGACAACTATTTTTTTAATAGCTATAGAATCATAGAAAGCATTTCTTTATACTGGGTGGAGCTTAGATGGCTTAAAAAAAAAAGAGATTCTTTCAGGTAGCATTATTTTATCCTGTAAGATGGAAGACTCATTTGAGCACAGTTGGTGCTGTGGAACATAAATCTATAATTATGTTCAGATCCTGGTTCTCCCACTTACTGCCTGATTTTGGCAATTCTGTTCACCTCTGTTGGTCTTTGTTTCCTCATCTATAAAATGAAATGGTATGCTTCACATGTTGAAACTCACTAGAGCCTTACAAAGACCTTGTGAGACAGGTGCTATCCCCATTGTCTGATGAGGAAACTGAGGCTGAAAGGAGTTAAGAGACTTGCCTAGGATCACATGGCTAATTAATATTTGAGGTAGGACTGGAATACAGGTCTTCACAATTCTAAGTTCCCAGCTCTAGCCACTGTGACATCTTCTAAATGGAGACACGAGGACTCAGGACACCCAAGCTATTGGTTGCTGGAGCATAGAAGGACCCTTCACTACTGAGAAAAAAAAGTGAAAGTAGTTCCCTCTTAGCAAAGATCCTCTGGGGGCATATGCTTATATATTTCCCTCTAAAATAAATACAGTACCCACCAGGTCTCCCAGTGGTCTTCAGTCAACTTCTTGGCAGCTTATATGTATCAGCTCTGGGCTGTCAGAAAAAGGGATGGATGACTTACAGGTGATATTTTTCCTAACTGTGTCTGTGATGAAAACAGGGCACTCCAGTTCCCTCTTCCCCAGCACGACCACTTCAGATACGACGGGTCAAGAGGGTTATGAGTCTGGGGGACACATGCAGGATTGGAAGGATCTGCGTGACTCTTCTGACAGCACAGATCCCTTTGGGGCAGTTTCATTCCATAATCACCAAGACAAGAAGGGTAAGGCCTTGGAAATAACTCTTCCTGTGGGGAAAAGGGTGGGGGGGAAGACTTTGTAACTGCTTCCAGCTAAATCTTGGTAATACTGCATAAATCTCCACTGCACGGTCATTAAAAGCTTATGAAAAAGTCAGAAACAAAATACTCCATTTTAGGCCTTAACCCAAATATCTACTGAATAAGGAAGCCACACAAAACAAATAATACAAGTATATCCTCATCATTATTGGAAGAGGAAGGAATTAACACCTTTGAAATTAAAGTTTTCTCAGTTAAATAGAGGGAAGCTTAGCCTTAAGCAAAAGCTGACTGAGGCTAATCTTCTTCCCTTTCATCTCAGTTTCCTTTAGTGATGTTTTCACCTCCTTTTACCTTTGTGACTTAAGGCAAAGCAGTGAAGGCAAGTTGAATTAACCTGAAACACAGGTAAACTCGTCAACCATTGACAAATGACAGGAATGAGCCTTCCTGGGTATGAAGACTGTAAACAAAAACTCTCAGAGTTCTAGTCTTAGCAGTAAAAAGTGAAGATGCATAAAACCAAAATACAGCACCGAAAAGAGAAACAAAAGATTAAAATAGCTTTTATTCAACAAATGCTTTTTCCAGCCTTTTGCTCTGCAAATGTGCTAATCACTAAAGAAAAAATCCAATTTTTTTCAGTATCACTGTTTGACACAAAGCACAGAGAAGCTGGCCAAATACTCTGGTTCCAAATACATAGTTTGATGGTGTTTGCTTAGAGCTATAACCTCATATGCACTGTAATTGTCCTTAAAAATGAAGATTTAAATACAATTTAATCAAGCAGAAATATTATTTGTTAAAACTGGAAAGGAAGCCAAAGTAAATGAAGAGTTTGTACTTTGAACTGTCCAAAATTTTCCTTTCCTTTCTTTGGTCAACTAGGGACAGGAAATGTAATCTTTTTTCACCATTTGTTGGGCCTCATTAACACATGCTACTTTAGTCACAGCTGCAACCAAAGAAGCCTTTACTTGTCCAGAAAAGAGTCTTGCAAAGCAGAAACTGAAAAGGCTAGTTATTTTGCTTAGCCTTTCCACTCCATTCAGAATTGTTTGCTCCTGTCTGCTTTCAAGAATTTGGTCCAGTTCAGTGTTTTGTGGTCTCAAGGGATAGAGCTGACACCTTGACCCTTGGAAGACTACCACTTACCATTATAATGTTGTCGTCCTAAATTTCCCTTTCCTTTATTTCTTTCGATTTCCTCTTCTCCAGTCCTCTTGTATCAAGTTAATACTATTAATCTTCTTGAGAATATATAGGGGTATCTTGTGTCCTTCTACTGCCTAGTTATTGCTTAGCCAAGCAATATGGTTTAAGTCCTTTTAATCTTTCCTTGAGAGTATCTTCCCTTAGCCTTCTGCAATGTTCTCTAGCCTTCATCATTTTTTTTTGTAGTATTCCCTGCCCCGAAATGTAAGCAAATTGCTAGTCTGGTCTCATCAGTTTCATTTATGTTGAAGGGGTACTTGGTGTCCTTAACCTCCCAAGCATATACCATGCTAATTTGTGATAGGATAAAGATCCAGTCACAGCAGGTTATGGGTTATGTGCATTAGCTGTGATTTGTTTTGTGTGGCTCCATGCCCCGGAATTGTTTGCCGCATCTGTGTTCTCAATGGACAAAAGGCAACTTCTTCAAAAACAACTCATATACACATAGAGGCTTCCTGAAATACAGGAAAAATATTAACAAGATGTTTAAGCTCTCAATTGTAATCATTTTCACTTCAATTCACTAACTAATGGGGTCGGTAGCTTGCTCTGAATGGTTATCTCCCCAGGGAGTGGAGGTTTATCAAAGGGTCTTATTAATAGTTGACGGTTCTAAAAATTCTGCATTGTTCATTCTTTGGGGTCTAATTATGAATATTGACAAAGCTGGAAGCAGTCTACATATTGTCAGACAATGGTGGCAGAGGTGATCACGTGGGTCTCTACCATTACCACTATTCATGTGCTATTAACTCCTTGCCTTGCCCAATCAAATGTGGCTTTTCTAGCACAATCGATTAAGTACTTTGGGGGGGCAATGCCAATGAGTTGTTATGCAAAATTCAAAAAGAATTTAGCTTAATTTTTTTTTACCATGATTTTATTTTTCCTTCTCCCCACCTCCTATCCCTGTAGATTTCTTTTCTTTAAGCATCCACGAATTTCTTTTAAACTTCTGTTTCATTTTGCAAAGTGCTCTGTGATGTGATTTAGTAGTCAGGTTATTCTTTTGGATGTTTTCCTTCTTTTCTTGTTCACATGTATGTCTCTCAAACTGAAGTGATTCTTAATCCATTTGCTTCTTTATTTTCTCTGATCCCGGTGCCTTGGTGATGTCACATCCATCTGTGTTCAGCATCTAATTCGGTACAAGTGTCTTTTCGGTCATCTGTGGGCCACTGAAAAGGGATGTTCTATCAATGGGTTAATTCACGGAAATGTGACATTTGTGTGCCCACAGCTTTGGTAGCTAAATATACTCTGGAATTGTTTCTAAGTTACCTCTCTTTTCTTCACTAAGCAGAAAATGATATACTGAATGGCCAAGCCAGGAGGAGTCAGGTGTCTGATTCCCTTTTTTCTTTTGAGTGACTACAAAGATCGATTAATAAACACATGCCCTTAGCTAAATGCTACCAATTGTAGAGAGCTATCCTCAGTAAGGCTGCATTTCCAGAGTATGTTTGCTTTTGTTTTTGTTTCTTTTTCTTGCTGTGTTTTCAGTATTGATTTAATTCTATATGTTTCTCACCTTTGTCAAAACACCGTTCACTGTTCCTCGCCTTGCACAACTAAACTTTCCCTTCTGCTGCCATTGTAGTCTCCCCCTTTCAAAATAATAAAGACTAGCCCTCTGCCCCTCTGTGGAATGTTCCAAGGCTTTACCCTCTACACTGTAAGTAACATGACAGTCCTGTATGCATGTATAGTCATACTAACAAAGCCCAAGAGTACGTATAGAAAACTACTCAAATGTTTTGCTACAGAAAATGAAGTCTTTTTCCTTGTCAGTAACTAACTGACCTTGCCCTTCCTTACCTTACTGGCCTTGTGTGATGTATCTTGTCCTTACTGCTTTTTTAGAATTGCTTGATATCTTTTCAGTCCTAGATTCATTACTGGGAGCACAATCAATGGCTCTGTTTTATCTGGTCTCTAGATGTCTGTAGCCTCTCCATCCTGTCTTTTAGTCACAGAGATGGCAAATTAGATGCAGCCATGACTTTCACTTTATCAATTCCACCCAGGTTTTAAAATTTTTATTAATTTATCCTATAATAATTGAGGTAGACTTTATCACATTTAAACACGAAGGTGAAGGCCCATTTATTTTTAGATTATGATTTGTCTTTTCTCATTACTCAACACAAAGAGGAATAAGAAGTGTATTTTTCTCTCAAGTCATTCTGGCATCACCACAGCCCCTAATTGGTCTTTTGTTTCCCACCAAATATAGACATGTAGCAAAGTTATAAGACTGGTTTCAAAGACTCCATCAGAATTGGTGTCACTTATGGGGCACACAGAAAAAGTGAGAATCATAGCAGTTTATTACGTCAACAATGTTAGGAAGAGTGAATTGTATATGCCCCCTCCCAAAAGTTCTTATCCAGATTTTATGTAATGTCATGAGCTGTAGAAAGGCTACTTAAAAATTGATATTCAGAAACATTCTAATCTTGAAATATTTCTACTCAATCAGAAATTTTAGGTTAGTCTTATATATGCATATCATGGGAAGCTTCTGAAATAAGATGTTATTTTACTTGGAAAGAGATAATATCAATGTGGTTTGAGATATGCCCATTGTGCTCAAAGAAAAAATATATAACAGAATTAGATTATTGGTTAAGTGAGAAATTTAACAAACTAACACATCAATAAGCTTTAAACAATGTACCATTTGTTTAGTTAATCAGTTTCTGTTCTGGTTTGAGTGGGTACATACCAGTAGGAGTCATAAAAGGCTATGGGGAGGGTATTTTCCACATCCCATGGGAAGTCATAACTAAATTCTATTTTGCTCCAAATTTGATAAAAAGAATTTTTTGTAGTTAATTTTTTTTTCTCTTTTGTGAAAACTTCACTGTGGCTTTAGAGTAGCAAAAAGACTCCAGTCTGATCTAATCATTGCGTGGTTACCTGGTGTTTTTGAAAAATGAGATTTAGTCAAAACCGTACCTTCCTATTTGATAGACATGGCAAGAACAAGAGACTCGCTCTCTCTTTAGCTCTTCTGGTATGTGCTGTTATTCAGCAGAACTTTGTGACTAGGGATAGGCGGTTTAGTCTGGTAGAAATTAGCAATGCTTTAGAGCAACATTTTCCAAATTAACCTAGGCAAGGAATATTTGGAGATTTAAAATATGCTTATGGAAAGCATGAATGTTGACCAGCACTTAGTATAGTACCTGGCTTTCAGTAGGTGCTTAATAAATGTTGATTAACTGATTGAGCTGGAAGCTGGGGTGGGGGAGGTGTTAATAGAGTACCACAGAGATACATTTTGCAGCAGAACAGAAGAAATTCTGTCCATTTTATACTGAAAATCCTGCAATAAGCATTTTAAATTCCTAGATAATTTAATATTTAATATTTGAGATGAAGACAATGTTACTGCTATCAGCATTTTCTCATGAGACTCCTCTTTATTTGACCTAAAACAGCAGTGCTCCATGGCAGATAGTTTGGTGAATACTTTTAATTAGATTAGTTGAGGCGTCTACTGGTTGTTGCACATCTACTTACGTGTTTTTCTATTTCAATACCAAGTTTTCAGTATGCTAGTGTATCTCTCAGGACACATAAGAAGTTTTTTTGAAAATATGTGACTAGCAATGGGCATCTTAACTATAATTTGGAGATGAGAATAGGCATGAAGGTAGTCTTTCCTCCAGGCAAAATGGTGAAATACATAGTTGGCCTCAGGGTTCCTTCATTCAGTGCCCAGCATCTAGGAAGAACTTAACAAATGCTTGTAGATTGAATGAAACCCTGTCACTACATAGGTAAGTATCTGTACCTCATGATACCCAGGACTCCACATTGAACCAAGGAGTGCTCCAAGCAGAGCCGTATCCATTCTCCTCTTTCCCATTAAAACTTACTTGCTCAGGTTTTCTACTAAGGAGAGAGAATGTATATGAGCTAAGATGTTAATAAATGACAAGGGCCTGAATGTATTATCTCACCTGGAAAGATTAAATTCTGCAAAGGCAGAATTCAAATTCAAGTACTCTGACTCAGTCTGATGCTTTGCTCTTTACACCACTGATTCTAGTAAGTAGACTAGGCAATATCCAAACTCCCTTTCTGTGCTAAGTATGGATTTTTCCAGAGAGAAGTATTTATGATCAGGGAAAGGAATAGATTAGGTATAAAATATGGTTGGTTAGAGGCAAGGAACAAGAGAAATGGAAATAGTTTTGATTTTTCTACATATCTTTGTGTCTGTGAACTAGCGTATTTCTAATTTTCAGTAGTTTCTTGGTCGATGTTTTGTATATATTTTTAAACACTCACAGATACATGTAAAACAGGGATAGAGTAGGAGTGCTAGAAATGTTGATTTAAGCTGAGATTGAATGATGTAGTAGTGCCCAGTTGATCCAGGGGAGGATAGATCAAAGTTTAAGCCCTCTGTGTGACCAGGGCCACCACTTATCTCAGTCTCCGCTTCCTCATCTGTAAACCAAGGATAATACAGTTCAGTAGTCCCTACCTCACTGAGTTGTGGAAGATCAATTGAGATGATGTATATAAAGTGCTTTGTAAGCCTTGAAGTGCTCAATAAATGCCAGCTTTTTATTTTTATATAAGATTGAATCATCAGAAGAAATTTGATTTTAAAATAATAGAGCTAACATTTACATAGAGCTTTAAAAGTACTTTCTATATGATCTCATTTAATCCTCATAACAAAGCCCTGGAAGGTACAGTGCTATTATTATCCCCATAAAAACAAACTACTGTCATCAATTGTGAATGATGAAATAAACTAACACCTTTGATTTTGTTCATTGGCACTTGCTAATTTGTAAATCATGCGTAAGAATGTCTCACAAAAATGTAATATTCTTAAGAACCACTTACAGCCTATTTAATCTCCAAAGGTTTAAAGTAAGTCTAAAAATATATCTGTGGTAAACTTAGAGGCAAATTGGTTGAGAGATTCTTATCACTTCTGTGAATAAGAGAAACTACTCTGTCAAGAGAGTTCATGCCATGATTTAAGGAAAAAAACCTAACATTCTAAGGTAAGTAGAACTTAGATTTAGTTACAAAGAACAGTAAATCACTCAATTGTATGCCTTAAATGTGATGAAGAGTAAATAGTTACATTTTTTTTTTTCTTATTTGGTAATCCAAAGCAGGATTTAAAATGCTTCTTTAGGAAGATGTAGAAATAGAAATGCTTCAAATTGTAGAATCATTGTCTATTATTTTACTTTTGAATAATCTCAATTTTATTAGCTATTAGTTTAGCCAAACTTTATTTTTCTCCCTAAACTGTGTGTGTGTGTGTGTGTGCGTGTTCACGCGTATAGAAATGTGAGATACACAAATTTAGAAATTTCTCCATTCCATAGGGATTTCTCCAAAGTCCATAGGGACTATTTGTGCCTGACCTATATATAGTAAAGCCTTCCAAACTTGTATTCATCTGATCAGCCACAGTCTGATATACTGTACGTTGACCCTGACATAATGATATCATTTTGGTCTTCTTTGAGAATGAAGGCAGATTGATAATTTCTATTGCAACTTTAGTAGAATCTTAAATACAGAGTTGGAAGGGACCTTAGAAACCAAATACCTTATTTTCCAGATGGGTAAACTGAGGCCCAGAGATAATTTTGTTTTAGCTTTTGTTTCTTTTCTTTGAATCATTTGTTGCTTTTTCCTATTTTTCTATTTTTCATTAGGTCAGATAGATAATAGGTGAGAAAAATGGGATTTGAATCCAGAACTTTGGACTATAAATCTAATGCTCTTTTCAATGTACTATAGTGATTCTAAGGGGAAGAGATGAACCTTGTAGGTCTGAAGTTGAGTCATAAAAAGGGAGCTAGAAATCATTATAGTAATAGCATTAAAGAAGATAACACAGTGCTGAGGAGCCTGGCTGCTGGTACTCCATCACTGGATAGCTCCCCATAGTTGCTGGTGCTTGCTGAGCACAGCTGTGGACACCTGAATAAGTAGTATGGAGTCAAAATATAATTGTTGCATTTAATTGAAATGAAGCAACTTCTTGAATTAATCAAAGAGATAAATTAAAAGTAGACATACACAGACATAAATATACCCTTACAATATGTAATACTGTGTGTGTATGTGTGTATGTATATACAAGGTGTCTGCATCCAGTTTTAAGCTATTATAGTTTAAAGTTAATTAATTTAAAGCTTTAATGGCTTAAAACTGTACAAAGATTTTGGAGGAATAGTAACAACAACCTACAATCAGTGCCGTCTTTCTAAAAAAGAAACACACAATTCCATAACCAAGCTAGGGATATTATCCAAGTTAAGCCTCTGACAGACTATAGCTTTAACTCAGGCTTCTCTGTCATTCAGGTTAAAACTGGATACAGTGAATGCACCAGACAGATGTCTTTTTATTTTGTAAAGATTTAAGCCTTCCTATGGCACCATCTCCCACCCCAGGTAAAATCAGTAATAAGCCTGAGATTGGCCTGAAGAAGAAGAAAGAAAGGGGTTTGGGAACGAAAGATTACATAAGAAAAGATAACATCATCATTCACTTTTATATTATTAATGTGCCCTTGTCAAAGAAAAATAAAAAGGAATGTCTAATTCAAGCTCATGGCTTTTCTTGGAAGAAATGAGAGAATGCTGTACTAGGGCATGCACTGGGGCTCTTAAATAAATTACTTAGTAGTTTTAATGTATATGTGTGTGTTAGTGGGGGAGGGGAAAATTGAAAAGACCCATGTGGGTGACTAATTGTTCTTTCAGTCATGCAGGCATGGTCATAGATTTGGTCTAATTAATTCTGTATTCTCCTGACAACTGGCTGAATGTATCTAAGGTGTTGATGAGATTATCGTGGAAAGGCTAGAAAAAATAAAAAGTTAAATGTCAGCTGTGTTGAAAGCTAATTTCTCCTCTCTGCCTGTCTGTCTCTACACAAATATTTTGGGTCATCCTCACCATAGACAGCACCTGACTTTTTTCCCCCTTAAAACTTTTACTCCAAAAAGAACAGAGTTCTTAAAATTGTTATTATTACAGTTTCTTAAATAACTAAGATTTCTAATTCAAAATTATGTCCTTGGGGTATAAAAGAACCATTCAGCTTTGAGAAATGCTCTAGACTATTATAATTTTAAACCACCTTTTCCATTCATATCTGTTCTTGACTATGCATATTTCTGTCTCTCTTTTCTTCTTCTCTCTTTTCCTCCTCACTGTCTTTTGCTCTTCCTCCCCCTCTTTTGCACAAGACATCTTTGATGCCTGAATTAGTTTCGACAACTTAACATTTTTAAGACCTACACATTTAAGACCTAATCTTATTAATGGAACATGTAGAATGTTTAATAATTTATACTTTAGTATAACTTCACCCTCTTCTATTTACTTTTAGCTAAACTTTTAAGGAATCATTTTGTGTTTATTAGTTATAAATATTGATGAGAATATAATCTAAGATTTATATATCATGATTTTTAATTACAGACTAGTTTGAGAGCTTAAAACTACTGGTTAGCTTGGTATTCTACAGACATTAGTGGCTTTTTACAATATGTGGAGATGAGAATTGAAGTTATCAAATATCAGAAAAGAGTGAGTGAGCCAAGAGAATATTTTTTGAGGTTAGCATCTCTCTTCTTAACTTTGTACATAAGAAAAGTCTTAAGAGCATAGGGAGTGCCCAGAATACATAATACTCAGCAGAAAGAGAGAAAGAAAAGAAAGAAAAGAGATGAGAGTGAGGGGTAGAGAAAGAGAGACAGAGAATAATCTGTAGTCTCATAGAAATACATGGGAATGCAATGGAGAAACATGAACTGTGGATGCAACTGTGGTGTGTACTGTTCACTGGTTCATCTCTTCCAAAGAATATAAAACGTCTATATTCACACCAAGAGTTTATATCTCTCACCTCCCAAACTAAAGAAATAGCCAAAAGTAAACTTCAGTCATCTTGAAATGCATTGTGGGCTATTTCAGAAGTCGTTGGGCATATAAGCTATTTCAGAAGCCCAATTAGAGTTAATATGATGGTCTGTTGTCATTATTTAACATGAATGGAGCCCCCTACAATCAGTCAATTGACAAGAATTAATGAAACTTTTTATGTACCAGGCACAGCGCTAGGTCCTAGGGATAACAAAGAAAAGCCTAAAACAATTCCTGCCCTCAAGGAGTTTACATTCTAATGAGGAAGACATTGTGTACACAAGATACACATATAAACAAAATACATATACAGTAGATATAAGGTAACCTTTGGAGAGGAAGGCACCACAACTACAAATCAATATGCTAGCTTCCATTCCTATAGAGAATAACTTTTAATGAAAGATTTTCCCAAGATTTCTTAATTCTAGAGCCTTCCCTCTATAAATTACTTCCTATTTATCGTGTGTGTGTGTGTGTGTAGCTTGTTTGTATGTATTTGTTTGCTTTTCTCCATTAAATTAGAAGTGCCTTGAAGTTAGAGACTGTCTTTTGTCTCTTTTAGAATCCCTGTTGCTGAGTACAGTGTACAGTGCCTGGAACTTACTAAGAGCTTAATAGATCCTTATTGACCGATTAAGGGAAATTTTAATTATTCTGTCTCAGTTTTAAATTTCTCGTTCTAAAAAATAGTCTTTCCCTTCCATATATTCATTTGAAATTACATTTTCTCACAAAATAAAACAGAAATTATGAACCACATTTAAAATTACTGAGGTTGAAAATAACATTGATCACATTGTATTAGTATGGAAGAAACTGCATCATCCCTATCCTTTTAGACATTCCAAAACATGTAACTTCTAGTTATAGTCTCTCATTCTTCATAAATGATAAATTCTACAGAACATAAGCATCTTTCATTTATTAGACAATAATTATACCCTAAGTCCTGATGAGGTTTGCTTACTATAACTTGGTATATAATACATGTAAATTTTCCAAATGTATTTTTATGTTTATACATAGCTTAGTGGCACAGTAGATAGCATACTGGACTTGGAGTCAGGAAAGCCTGAGTTTAAATATGACCTCTGATGCATACTAGCTTTGTGACCCTGGTCAAGTCATTTAACCTCTGCCTCAGTTTCTTCAGCTGTGAAATGGGAGGAGGGGGTAATAATAGCACTTAGTTCCAAGGGTTGTGAGACTCTAATAAGAAGATATTTGTAAAGTGCTTTCAAACCTTAAAGTACTATGTAAATGCTAGCTATTATTAAAGAGATTAGTAAAAATTTCATGTAACTTAAAAATGCTTTCTCTAATTCCAGGAATTCAGATTCAATTGAACAAGTATTTGTTTTTTCTTCTATGTGCAAGCATTTGTCTGCTAGATTACGATTAGTAGGTCATGAGTTCCTGAGTGTTTTTCAATTTTCCTTCCTCCTTTATTCTTCTCTCCAGCCAGGAATGGATAGACATTTTGGCAACCAAAAGAGTAATTTCTTAATGTTACAGTTTGGCGTTCCCTTTTAGTGGACTGACCCTAATAATGGAACCAGTTGTATCAATGGTGAAATCACTTTCTATACATATACAGTATTGGGTACTTGATGAATGACCCCCTTTGAGCAGTGCAAACTTAGGAAATGCATGAAAACTCTAAAACCAAATACTTGTCAAACTTGGTAGTCATAAAGAAATATAAAAATTCCTTATTTTCCAATGCCAAAGAACCTAAAGAAAGACCAAAGATACTTTGACATGAGCTCTAGAATCTGGAAAATCAAACAGGTTTTGTTATAGATACATAATTTGGACCAATATTGTAGTCCATTGATAATTAGAACCCCTAATTTCTTTCATTGTAAGTTATGAGGGATTGGTGACTATTATTTATAAAAATCAAATGTAAATTCCCAAATATTTTTAATGCAAATGAGGCAGGCAGTGTGACATATACTGGCTGTGGGACTCTGGACAAATCATTTAACTTTTCAGTGTCCCAGAAAACTCTCTATGACAGGGGTGGGGAACCTGCAGCCTTGAGGCCACACGGGGCCTTCTGGGTCCTTGAGTGCAGCCTTTTGATTGAGTCCAAGTTTTATAGAACAAATCCTTTTATTAAGGGGATTTATTCTGTGAAGTCTGAATCAGTCAAAGGGCCACACTTGAGAACCCAGAGTGCCACATGTGGCCTCAAGGCCGCAGGTTCCCCACCCCTGCTATGATTATAATGAAGCAGCATGATACAATGAAGCATGCTGTATTGGAGCTCAGAGGTACTTTTCAAGTCTCTGACTTCCTATTTAATGTCACTGTCCAAAACTATTCTTTGTTTTAAATTCCTATTTTTCCCTGTGGTGTGCTAAAATCCATTTCCACAAAATTGTACAGAGAAAACATATGTTAGTGGATAAAGAGTTGGCCTCCAAACCAGGAAGACCTGAATTCAGATCTTACTTCTGATTCATATTGATTGTGTGATCCCAGGGAAATCATTCAACCTCTTGGCGCTCTGGGATAATCTCTTCACTAAATTGCTGACCTGTACTTGTAGCATCAAGATAGTGCAGCTAAAGAATCTCGTGAGAAAATCTGGCAGCAAAATCACAGGTTCATCACCCTCTTAAACCTCTACTAACAACCCTAGAATTTTACTATATAATGTGACCCACTAAAGTGCGGCATTCAGTATAGCATGAGATAATATTTGTAAGATGCTCATCACAGTGTGTGGCACATAGTAGTGTGATATAAATGCTAGCTGCTATTATTAACATGGGCCCCATGTGGTCTGTATTCAAAGCAATTGAGTTCCCAGAAGTTCCCAAAAATCTCATGAAAGTGTTCTTGTGCTATGGACCCCAAAGACTTTATCATACAGGAAGTCTAACTAAATAATAATACTCCAAAAAAGACCAGTTTACAATAGAGCTTGTTTTTCTTTCTTGATTTTGTAAAGAAAAAAAATACAGCTCTGAAAATAACCCAAACAAAGAATTAGCTGGATTTTATAATTTTCTAAGTAAACCTATTTGCTGGTCCTATAGCTTTACCTCCATACGAAACCTCAAAGGAAGAAGATGAGACCAGGAAGTTGGAAAATAGAAATGCTTTGTCTGGTTTCAGAATCAACTTACATGTTGGGTTTCTAGTCCTATTTGTAGTAATATATCAAAGGGAAGAAAAAAATAAACATGAATATTTTTCCAAAGCTGTACAAATCTGAAATAATCATTCCCAGCATCAGATCTTGTACGAACAGAGTTCTGACAACTAGAATCACCGATAGTGACCAACCTGATAGTCTATTGTGTGGTTTGTAGAACCATACAATGACTTAGAACCAAGGGTCAGGTCACTTCATATCTCTGGGTATCAAGTTATTCCTCTTCAAAGTACTATTGGGAAGCAGGTAGTACAGTGTTTCAAGCACTGGGCTTGGAATCAGGAAAACTCTTCTTCCTGAGGTCAAATTGAGCCTCAGACATTTACTAGCTGTGTGACCCTGGGCAAGTCACTTAACCCTGTTTGCCTCAATTTCCTCATCTATCAAATGAGCTGGAGAAGGAAATGGCAAACCACTCCAGTAGTTTTGCCAAGAAAATTCCAAATGGGCTCACGAACAGTCAGGCACGACTGAAATGACTCAACAACAAAGGTATTAAAAGCTTGCATTTCTATGGAATGTTAAGGGCTCCTCACAACAACTTCATGAGGTAGGCATATAAGGATTAATCCCATTTCACAGTTGACGTTCAGAGAGGGAGAGCCGACCTCCCAGTTATCATAGAACTAACATGGGTCAAAACCATATTTAAATCCAGATCTGCTGATTTCCAGGGTAATGTTGTAGATGTGTTTGTTTTTTCCCTCACGACACCCTTGAGACCACTAAGATCATGTCAAACTCTAATATTCTATGATTCTTTTGATCAAACTGAGAATAGAGAGGGAGAAAACCATGACATAAAAGAATCAATTGAAGAAACTAAGGATATGTGGTCTGAAGGACAAAAGGTGAAGGAGAAACATGATAGCTGTCTTAAAGTAGTTGAAGGATTATCAAGTGGAAGTGGAAGGTGGAGGGATTTGACTTGTTCTTTGCAGTCCCAAAGAAAAAAAATGTGAAGCCATGGGTGGAAATTAAAGAGGTAGATTTGGGTTCAACATAGGGGAAAACCTCCTAACAATTAGAAATGTTTAAAAATGAAACAGATGGCTTTGGAAAGTAGTGAGTTCCCTAAAACTAGGGATTTTTAAAATAAAGCTGGATGACCACTTGTCAAGGATATTGTAGAGGGGATTAGATTGTACTTGATGACCTCAGGGGTTACTCCCAAATCTGAGATTCTGTGATTTGTGACTGGAAATATAAGCCATCCATCCATAATGGGCTTATGGCACTGGCATTGGTAATCAGAAAAACAGGAGAGAGTTACATAAACATAAATCAGCCAACAAAAAGTTCATGTTTTCAAAGAGGGGAAAACAACACAATATTTTTGAGTGGATTTTGCACATATATCCCATTCTCTTCCTACTCTGTAAATGGTATCACAGCACAAAATATAGCTATTTCAGACGTGGTAGCACTTAGCACAGTTCCTGGCATTATAGTAGGCACTTAATAAATGTTTATTGATTGATTGATTGGCAGAACTTAAGGTGAGTTCATCTGTGGTCAGCTACAGTGAGCACCATTTGAATAAATGAAATTTTAACAGAGCTCAGGACACTGAGGTAGTTAATGAGTTTTCCTGGTCATAGGCAAATTCAGTCATAGTAGACTTTGTACAGAATGGGTACCACCAGTCCCCCAAATACAGCCATTTAACCCCAACAACAGCAACAACAAAAAGAGATACTCTTCATCTTTCATTTATAAAATATTTCTATGTCTGATGGTGTTTCAGTTTACTTTTCAACCATCTGGTTCACATTATGCTGTGAGACAATAAAAAGTCTGTTTCCTGCAGTGATAACCACAGAGAGCTCCCATTTCACATTCAGTGTGGTCATCCTGATTAGTTTGGGTGTGGCTTTGAGGACATTAAAATTGTCTCCAGTTAAGAGTTCTTCCTGCTTTTTTTAAAATGTGGGATTTGGGGGCTTGGGAATTTTTTTTTACATTTTTTTTCATAAATATTATAACTAGCACTAGTGTGGAAATGGAAATGCTTTTGCAAAATGATTGGCTTGCTTATTCTTGCTGCTTGCTGGACTGTATGCCTGACATTTTATATCAATAAGATTTTCAAACAAGAATAATTGGTTTGCTAGATTCCATTCATCCAAGTTGTCATGAGGATTTCGAGGGAAATTGTAGTCTTGTCTTACTATAAAGCAGAGTTGAGAGTCTATTTTTAGGGGATCTTACTCTAGGGCTTTTCTTGATGTTTTGCCATCTTTCTGAGCACTCAGGGCCAAGACAAACCAAATCTACTTTTGGATGGGGGAGGATTTTCACCCTTTTTGCATATGCATATTTTTCAAAAGGACACAGAGACGTTTTTGTTGTCTTTGTGGTCACTGGGTCTGCTTTACACAGATGCCTATTAATCACTTCACTATGGAGACAGACACATTCATCATATCACACCAACTTGGAAACAAGCAATCTAGTGAATTGATAGTAAAGAGAAAAGGAATCCTGGATTAACTATAACAAGTTATTCTCCTTTTAATGTTTTTCATGATAAAAAGATAGAAGAGAATTTTAAAGTTTTTCTTTGAAATTTAGCTCAGTTGGGGAGATTTTAGCAAATTGATCAGTGCCTTTCAGCCATCTTTTTAAAATGGAAGGGAAGAGTATAATTAAGTGATGCAGAGTCGAAAACATTCAGGCAATCTAGTCACACTTTGGGTATGATGGTGCTAAAGCTGTTTTAGTGTCTAGGCTATGTGTGCTAAAGAAAAATTTGAAAATGTGAGTGGAAAGAATGGGGCAGATATGAGAGATATTATGAAGATGGCATCGAAAAGAATTTGCAATTGATTGGTTCTGTGGAATGAGGCAGAATAAGGAGTAGAGAAATGACTCCATTGTTGCAAATGTATAGAGAATTGCAGTGCCCTTGACAAATATAGGGAAATTTGGAAGAAATGTTTGAGGGGAAAAAACAATGGATTCTCTTTTGGACGTGTTGAATTTTTGATGCCTATAGGGCAATTGTCAAAAAAAATGTATTTAGCTATATGAGACTGGCTCTTGGGAGAGAAACCAGGGCTACATATAGAAAGAATATGTATAGAGAGAGAAAGAAAAAGAGAGGAGAGGAGAGGAGAGGAGAGGAGAGGAGAGGAGAGGAGAGGAGAGGAGAGGAGAGGAGAGGAGAGGAGAGGAGAAAAAAGAACAGATGAGAAGAGAGGCAGAATATGTATTATGACCTATCAAAGAAGCAATTGGATAGGTAAAAGAATAACTAAGTGGCAACAATTATCTAACCATCCCAGCTTTCTATCATCTGCAGATTTGGCAGACATGTCATCAATGCCTCTGTCTAGCTAATTAATAAGTGTTTTACAGTACAAGGCATAGCACAGATACTCAGGGCACTCCACTAGAGATTACCTGCGATGTATTCAATTCCAAATTCATACAATTCAGTGATTATCAAGTCCATATTTCTTCATTTGTTATACAACATTGGGAGCTACTTTTTACACTTGGCTAAAAATTTCAGTAGATTATATCTATAACATTCCTTTTACCTACTAGTTTAATAACTCTGACAAAAAATAAAATAAGGTTAGTCAGGAATGACCTATTCTTAACAAAGTCATTTTAATAATTTAAATAATTGCTTTCTTTCTAGCTGTTCACTAATCATTTTTAATGGTCTGTAGGACATAGGATAATACAGAGGTCATTTGAACTGTAGAGTTGGAGTGGAGAGGCTGTTTTTGTCATATAATCTTATATTTTTTCCAGTGACTTATGAAGCAAATTCCTCTGCTGAGAAGGTAGGGAGAAGTGATGGTATAACTAGTTTGAGAAAAGAAGAGGCACTTTGGAATAGTTGTTGTATGATAAATTGTCAGTCAGGGCAGAGTAAAATGATGGTTTGTATCTGTTAAGGTCCATTTGAGATTGGATAACATAAATTTGTAGGGGAATCAGTCAATACAGTCGCATGATTTCTTCCATCAATATCCAGCAGAAGGAAATTGAGAAAGCAGATGTTAGAAATAACACAAGTCACAGTTTAAAAAGGGATTAATGGTGATAGGGCAATGGATCCAGGGACTCAAGAGTCAAGAACAGTGTAAAGTTGAAACTCGTTAACTAAAGGGTTAACTTCAAGAGAGGAGAAATTAGTTCAGAGAAGGAGTAATGGTGTAGCAAAGCAGGGAAGAGTAGAGAGACTGGAGATTATGATGAAGATGGAGAATAGGCTTAGGATCAGTGTACCATAGGGAGAACCAGAAAGATAAGAGATTCTGGTCAGATAGAGAAATTTCAGAATTGTGTCTTAGGGAAGTGAAATATGTGTGGATACTCAAGCGTATGACCATTCCTGCATGTGGCTGAGTGTACTGTAGTGTGGGTAGAGCACTGGATTTGGAATCTGAAAGATCTGAAGTTGAATCTTGCCTCAGATACTTAATTAGCTTTTTAATTAGTCAATCATTTAACCTCTCTGATCTTTAGTTTCCTTACTGTAAAATGGACTTGGTGGCCTCTAAGGTCTCCCTCCTCCCAATTCCAAGTTTATGATCTAATCTGAAAATTGTAAGAATTGGGAAGGTCGGTGAACTTGGAAGCAGGCTTTTGAGACATAAATACATAAGTCAAAATCCCCAAATATAAGGGTAGGAGTTGGGGTGAAAGGAGAAGACTATTGGCTAGATATTGAGCTGATGGAGAAAGGAAAGAGAATGACCTGAGAGTCAACAGAAAATAGCCACCAGGATGTGAAAAGGGCAATCTTTCTGGATGGAGCGAACCTCAGAGGAGGAAAAGGTACATGCGGAAGGGCCTAAAAGGAGCAATGAGACAGCATGAGGGAAGGTGCATCCAGCACTAGAGGGTGGACAAAGATGGACTGACTTCAAGGGAGAGCCAGGTTTCTATGTTTGCAAGAACACGGAAGAAGCATCATAGTATAACCTATGATTATCTTGGGTTACAGAATATCACGTACTGAAGAATAAAGTTCCACTGCAAATGCAATTCTTTCGTCTATTAGTCCTAACTGATTGACGATGAGTTGAGTCTTAAAGGGAAAATGTTAGGATTTTTTTACCCCTTTGCACTGGTTGTGGAAGAGGGAACACTACAAGAAGTGGCAGGGGTGGTGTATGAGTGAAAAGTCTTTGTTTGAGATTTTAGAACTGAGTTCTGGAGGTATAAAGTGAGAAGTTTTGTTTATGTTTTACTTGTACTTGTGGTGTGAGTCAAGTGACTGTGGGAGGGAGAGAGAGATGGATGGAAGAAAGAGAATCAGAGAGAGGGAGGGAGGGAGGGAGAAAGAGAGACGCACAGAGAAAGACAGAGAAAACGTGAAAGTAGTAGTCTTGACGGAATTTGGTTCTCTCAGGTAGATCTGATGAAAGATTGATGAGTTCTTGAATTTGTTTTTACTTTCTGTCTTAGTAGTATTACAGACTTAATCAACTAACCAATAAGCATTTGTTAATAAGTTCTTACTATATGCTAGAAACTGTGCTGAGTTCTGGAATACAAAGAAAAGGTAAAAACAGAAGCTTATATGATGAGGTATATATAAGGTGTGTGTGTATAATATACATAATGTATATTATATATATATAATATACATAATGTGTATTATATATATATATATATATATATATATATATATATATATATATATATATATATATATATATATATATCGAGAGAGAGAGAGAGAAAGGAGACCTGAGTATAAAAGGTATTTAAGGCACTAGTAGTGTAGGGATGACGATTTGGGGAGAAGACCCAGAAAGGTCACCTTCAAAAACTAAGCTATGTCTTAAAGTGAAGTGTTCTTTTTTATTATTAAATTTTAGTTTTAACTTATGGAATAAAACAAACATTTCCAAAACACAGTACAATGTGAAATTGCAGATCTATTATGTACAACTTGCTATTCCTTTCAAATATACAAAAATCAAATTTAAATGATTCGAGAAGTATTAATTATCATGGGTAGGCAAAGCCAAGTATTCTAAGAGGCAGAGGGTAGGAGGAGGACCATTTCAAGCATGAGACACAGTCAGTGAAAAGCATGGAGAGCAGATAATGGAGCATCATGGCATCAAATAGGCTGAAATGCTTAGACTGTAGAGTGCATGTAGATGTGAGAAGAATGGAAAGAGGCTGGGTTGTAAAAGGTTTTAAGTATCAAGAACAGGAATTCCTATTTGTTCCTAAAAGTAATAGGGAACCATTGTAGTTTACTGACTATGGAATAACATGGTAAGACCTACACATCGGGAAAATCATTTTGGCAGCTGTGTAGATGATAGAGACTTGAAGCACAGAGTCCAGTTGGAAGGCTTCGGCAATATTCT
The DNA here is from genome assembly GCA_028646595.1 of Phalanger gymnotis. NCBI lineage: Eukaryota > Metazoa > Chordata > Mammalia > Diprotodontia > Phalangeridae > Phalanger > Phalanger gymnotis. The sequence goes on along the minus strand of CM053622.1, from coordinate 400,599,301 downwards.
AGGTAAATAGTCATGGGCACCCAAACTAGAGTGGTGAGTAGAGAAAAGGAGGCAAATGAGAGTGATATCATAGAAGAAGAAGTAAGATTTGGCAACCAACTGGATATGTGAAGTGAGTGAGAGTGAGTTGAGAGGGGACACCAAAGTTGGAAATATGGGTGACTGGGAAGATAGCGGTGCCCTGGACAGTAATGAGGAATTTCAGAAGAAGGGTAGATTTTGGGGAGAAGATAATGAGTTCTGTTTGGAACGTATTAAATTTGAGACGTCTAAGGACTGGAAGTTGGAAATAATCCGGTGTGCAGTTGGTGATCCTGGACTGGAACTCAGGAGACATGGGCTGGATCTAGAGAGCTGCAAAGAGATGATAATTGAACCCATGGGAATCACTCAGGTCATGGAGAGAGAGGGTATAGAAAGAAAAGAATGCCTAGGACAAAGCCTTTGATGGATTTTCAAAAAGAGGGGATCACCGTGGCTAGAAAAGTATGAGAGAAAGATGAAGAGAGAGACATTTTGACCTTCTGTCTAAGGTGGGGAGGATTCGATCTGGACTGGGAACTCCACTAAATGAGAGAAAATCTTATTGGCATTGTTTTCCTTTTTAAATAGATATCTAATCAGCACTTATTGGTTTATTGATTGATGATATAGGGCTATATAGGGGAATGAATGCTGCATTTGGAATAGATTTAGAGTAGATATGGTTTCAAATCCCAGCTCTTCCATTTAAGATTTGTGTGGTCTTAGGCAAAACGTCTCTGAGTCTCAGCTTCCTCACCTGTAAAGTAGAGGTGGAAAGGAGGGATTGGACTATGTGACTCCTGAGGTCCCTTCTTGCTCTAAATATGTGATCTTTGTGGGACCTTCCCCCCACATGCTTAAATTATTTTATTTTAAGCTAAATTTACATTCATTATTAAAGCTAATTATTATTACGTTTAAATGAAAATAAAATCTCTTAGAATGTGGGGGTCCAGTTGCTATTATAAGATTAAGAACACTGTTAAAAAAGGAAGATGATTGAAGTGAACAGGTTCAAGTATCACTCTAGAGTCTGTAGAAACTCTAGATTTAAGATGGAGCATCAGGAGGTTGCATTCTTAACTAGTCCCCCCAAAATCACTAACTTATTGCAGACTCCAATTTCTACAATTGTAAAATGAAAAGAACAACCCTTTGCTTCCTCAGGGCATGGTGGGATACCACTAGTAGCTAATAAATTCATACAAAGTACTTTTTTTAAGAGGGGAAGGATTAATAACACCCCATATTCACTTGGTGAAAATGGCAACCATGGAAGATGACTGAGGATTGCATTCCAGGTCACCAAAGCACAGGAGCAGACCCTCACATAGTCTTCCTTCTCAGCAGCTCCAATAAGGCAGATACAATGATGCAAGAACAAAGACTGACATTCTTACAATAATTGTACATTGTTTACTAATTGTGCATTGTGACATTGTACATTAATTGTGATATTTTACATTAATATTTGCAGAGCACTTTACACATTATCTCTTGATCCTCTCAACAGCCTTGGGAGTTAGGTGCTATTTTCACTCCCATCTTTACAGATGAGACTGAGAAAGGATAAGTGACCCACCCAAGATCACACCCCTAATAAGTGTCTGATACAGAATTTGAATTCAGGTCTTTCTGACTCCCAAGTCTAGCACTCTAAGCACTGTGCCTGCCATTTAAATGCCTCTAACATTTTCTTCCCTCGAATTCAATTTTAGTTTATTTTCAGATTCGCGCTCTCTCCCTTCTACCTCCTCCCCCACCCCCACCTTCTGAGAAAGCATGAAAATCAAAACCCTTGTTACAAATATGCACAGTCAAACTAAATACATTCCCACATTAGCAATGTTCAAAAAAAAAAAAGTATCAACCTATACTCTTGAAGCCATTACCTCCCTGTCAGGAAATGCTGCCTCTAGCTTCTTGAAGACTTGAAGCATTGAAGACTGCCTAGGTTAGTAAATTAGGGCCATCAGTTAGCAAAAGGGCTGCCTATGTAAAGTATGGTACTTGGGCTGTTCATCTGTTGTCCCTCACACTCCTTATGTGTTCAGCTTAATTGCCTTTCTGACTAACCCCGGAAAAATGAATATTAGTCTATATACTAGAAAACATGGCATTCCTGGTATTCTCTGAATAGAATTCAGTCCTCCAATTCTGCATGCAAATGAGGTTAATGGTGTGGTAATTAATTCTTCCAGAGTTGGGGTCTCAGCTTTGACTTTGGTAGAGGAAAGGTCCCATCTCAGACATGGTAAAGATGCTACCTCCTTTTGGAGAGTTCCAGGACAATGACCAGTAGTTAACTATCTGTAGGAAACTTTGCTCCCGGATTCATATGTTGTGAACTTTAGCTAGGAATTGGTTGAGGGGTTTTGAGAATATGGAATTGGAATGGTTCCTCATTTATTTCAGGGGGTTGTAGAGGGTCCTGTCTGTGATGCCAGGGGGCCATTTGCACCCAGATGGACACTTATCTATGAAAATATAATTGGAGAAATGGGGAAACTTAAATTGGTTTCAGGGTTGGAAGCAAAAGAAATCAATACATAATTAAAACTACATAGGTGAACAAGATAGTAGTCAATTCTAAATTACCTGGCCAGTTCCAGGAGCATGGCTTTGGGTTATTCTCTCTAGAGTATCAAAGGCCTCATGGTGGTGTTTTTTGTATTTTCCCCTTAAGATTCTACATATAAATACTCACTAATACACAGAGATCCTAACAAGGAGAGAAGGACCTTCCTATGTGGAAATGTATGTATAGATGGCTAGGTGGCATCGTGGATAGAGTGCCTGGCCTGGAGTCAGGAAGACTCATCTTCCTGAGTTCAAATGTGGTCTCCAACACTTACTGGTCGTGTGACCCGGGGCAGATCACTACACCCCATTTGCCTCAGTTTCCTCATCTGTAAAATGAGGGGAAGAAGGAACTGGCAAACCAATTCAATATCTTGGCCAAGAAAACCCCACGAAGGGTCAGACCCAACTGAAATGACTGAATACATCATCATCAAACTGTGTGTGTGTTTGTATCCATTCTAGCAAGAAATATTAATTCCCTTAGATTCCCTAGATCTAGTGCTGGTGCTAGGTCTGGTGCTCATGGACCCCCGAAGCATAGGTTTCTGAATTGGATGGGGAAAATTTACATCTTCATTTTCACTAACCAAAATTCAATATTTCTTTCAATTATGAACATAGGCAACAAAACATTATTCCAAGAGAGGGACCATATGCTTTACCAGCTTGTCAAAGGGGTCTGTAATACAAAAATGGCTAAGAATCAGTACCCTAGAGGAAGGATGACACTCAGAACTGTAAGACTTGGGGCAGCTAGGTGGTGCAGTGAATAGAGCACCGGCCCTAGAGTCAGGAGGACCTGAGTTCAAATTTGGCCTCAGACACTTGACACTTACTAGCTGTGTGACCTTAGGCAAGTCACTTAACCCCAATTGCCTTGCCTTCCCCCCTCCAAAAAAAAAAAAAAGAACTGTAAGACTGCAAGAAGTAAAGGTATCCTTATACATATCAGAGAGACTCAGACAATGTAGTGGAGTTGATAGAGCACTAGGAGTTAGGAAGACCTGGTTTAAATCTCTCCTCCTCCCCTTAATAGCAGCGTAACCCTGTGCAATTCACTTCCCTTTTTGGTGCTTTGAATTCTTTATCTTTCAAATGAAAAGATTGTACTTGATGGCTTGAAAAAGGCCCCTTCTAGCTCTAAAATCCATGATCCTTTGATCTTGAGACAGGGTCATGGAAACCACAAACCAGACACATGAAATAAATTGCATTAAAACTTGAGTATCCATCTTGTTAGTACATTGAGACTTTCTCAGACAAATTTTTTCCTAATTATCAAATCAGTCCTAGCTAGTAATTTGCATGCAGATGGTCCATTTTAGGGTCACATGAGCCCATATGAATTACTTAAGGATGAATTTCTTTTCTTTTTTTAAGTGTTTGATCTTTATCGTCTTTTAGTAACTACTAAGAGTGTCATTTTTTAAAAATTTGCCCCAAAGATAAGGTCACTATTAAAGTGTTTATTATGCAGTTAATGTCACATTTAGAACCAGAGTTACAGGCATTCCAAAGATAGCCCACTTAATTTAGAAATCCATTAAAAAATTTCTAGACAAGTGGTGTATATTACAAATGTAATAACCCCTGTGACCAATTTTTCCTATCTTCTGGTAATATTGCTATCAATATTGTTAGGGAATCTTACTTAGAATTGGTATCTTTTGCTAAATATTTCCTTTTTTGTTGAATGTATTTTTATGTTTTCCTGCCTTAATGAATATGTGCTCTCAATTGAGGGAGGGAGAAGGAGGAGAGGGGCACACGTTCTAGCACTGAAGATCCTTCCAAGCCTTGTATTTCTGCCCACTTCTTATCCCTGTAGTCCCATAGATCCCCTACAGGTGTCTACTCAGAATGTTGAAGGTCTGCCTCTAGGTCTTTTGACATTGCTTATGTAACAGTATAGTACTTGGGCTGTTCGTCTGTTGTCCCTCTCACTCCTTATGTGTCCAGCTTAATTGCCTTTCTGACAAACCCATGAAAAATGAATATTAGTCTGTATACTAGAAAACAGAGCATTCCTGGTATTCTCTGAGTAGATAGTTCTCTATATCAATTCCCTATATTCATCAGGCCTATATTCATCAGGGCATGTGTTTTACATGTCCTTGTTTCAGTATCAATTCAGCCCCATTTCGGTGAGAAAAGGTATGAAACTGAGAAGCATAGACCTGTCACCATCATTCATTCAATCTTTAAACTCTGCATTGGAGTTCTAGGAAATGAACAAGTATGGAACAGCTGTGACTCTAGTGCCAAGTTTGCTAATAACCATCAACGTATTTCTCCTTCTCTGTGACTTTCTTTAACTTTTATAATGGCCAATCTAGCCCCACCGTCTCAGAACCTTTCAGGGGTGGGGAATCTGCAGCCTCAAGGCCACATGTGGCCTTCTAAGTGTGTCCTTTTGACTGAGTCCAAATTTTATAGAACAAATCCTTTTATTAAGGAGATTTGTTCTGTGAAGTTTAGATTCGGTCAAAGGGTAGCGTTTGAGGATCTAGAGAGCCACATGTGGCCTTGAGGCTGCAGGTTCCTCATTCCAGTTTAGACCTATAAAGGAAAGAATTAGGAGACAGAAGGAAAGTTTGGAAACTGTATAAGAAATTTGCTGTCCTTCACTTCTATTTTAAAAGACCCATTTTGGACTCACACCCACTCTCAAGTCAACCAGTGAATGAAATGGATTTCAGTCTGCTGTTATTCATGATGTGTGCCTTTTAAGCTGAAATGCCTCCTTACAATGTAAAGTACCAGATTGAGTTTAAGATTTAGAATAAAATAGCATTTAAGATTTGCAAAAATGCTTTACAAATATTATTTTATCTTCACAATCAACTTGGGAGTTAGACCCTGTCCTTATCACCACTTTACACACCCAGAAGTTAAGCAGCTTAAATGACTTGGGCTGCATAGTTAGTCAGTGTCTGAGAACAGATTTGAATTCAAGTCTTCCTGACTTGAAGTCCAATGTAAACTACCTAGCTGTGGAAGTGTAGTTTATTTTGTTATCTAGTTATGTTAGATGATGAGAAAAGTGGGTTCCTGTAAGTTGTTCCATCATTTTTCAGTCATGTCCAATTTTTTGCAACCCCATTTGGGGTTTTCTTTGCACAGGTACTGGGGTGATTTGCCATTTCCTTCTCATTTTACAGATGGGAAAACTGAGGCAAACAGGGTTAAAGTGACTCGCCCAGGGTCACAAAGATAGTGAGTGTCTGAGGCTGGATTTGAACTCAGGAAGATGAGTCTTCCTGACTGCAGGCCCCCCATCTACTTGCCACCCAGCTGTCCTACGAACGTACTTGGCTGAAAAAGTATTCATTGTTCAATGACATTCCCTTCAGTGAAACTATCAGGTCATTTCAAAATTGAAAAATAACTTCTTTGTCACTGCACATTTTTAGTACCCAAACAACCTGTAGATAGCACTGGGAAAAATCAGAGCTGCTATTTTTGTATAACAGGAGGAAAATATAAATTTAAAACCATTACATACATTAGCTCAATCCGTGAAGCCTAGGTTTTAAAATATATTTCAGTGCAAGATACCCTACTGTTTGGAGACTGCCACAACATAAAAGGTGTGAGTTATAGCCAGAGTCCCCTACTGTTACTGTTTTTCAGTCTTTACCCTTATAGGTCTATGAAGATAATCTGGAAATTTTTATTAAAAACATTACATTTGGAAATCATTCAATTTTTCAACCTCATAGTGCTTTCTAAGGGATATTTTGTGGTGGTTGTCCTTCATTATCAAGGACATATGTTTAGAAGCCAGATCTTTGGTTCTCAAGAGATCGTCTCGCTTCCACTATTTATTCCTTACCTGAATCATAGTCCTTTGTCACGGGACAATCATTTCCACAGCAACCAACAGTGAGAGGAGGGAGACTGGATAAAGGATGGAGAAAGAGCAAATGAACTCTTCTTAAGCATCAAGCTTGTGCATCTCTTACCTTTCTCCTCAATAATCAAAATATTTTAACAGAAAAATCTGTGTCGTCACCGAGCTTTTTCTTTGGAAAGATGTATATTTTTCCCCTAAGATCTTTTCTGTGGCACCAGTAGTTTATCAGTAAAAATTTAATGTTTTGTGGATTTTTAGGGATAAGATTATATCTACATATATATAGATTTAGGTATAAATATTAATATATGTATATAATCCTAATTGGTGTCACTGTTATCTACCAGTAAAATTTAGGAAACACATTCTAGAAAGATTTAATTTAGTAGATGAAAGATGTGTCCCTGGAGGCCCTTGAAGGTACATTTTCTATCTTGCTATTTCTTCCAGAGTAGGAGCCGTGTTTACATTTCCTCAGAGCATGTTAATACCTTTAATGCATTCATGTTCCCTGGCTCTCCAGACATATGAATTGAGGCCTTTTGGATTTTTTTTTTTAACTATCACATCAGGCACTTTTGTTCACTTAGTTTTTGAAAGGAAAAGCCATCATGTTTGATTTTGATCAACATCTGCCAGCTTGGTGCCTCATTAAGCAAGAGCTGGGAAAGTAACTTACTTCAGAAATGTAGCATCTTGGTTAATGTTGTGTAAGATTATTGACTGGTATAGTAACATAATTTTTATTAAATTGAAGAGATTTACTCCAACAAAGAAACTCACTATGACAGCAGGCTTTACAAACAATAATGAGACCTGATACATGTCCAGGCTCACTGCAAATGCCACACAATGATCTTCTTGCTACGCTTTCTTTCAGCTGTATTAAGGAAAACGCCTCACTCAAATAGTCGGTAGAATTTCCTGTCTGGCATTAAGAGTATATGTAGTGGTTTTTTGTGTTTTTTTTTTTTACTTGAAGTAAAAAATTAAATTGGCATTGCCACTTAAAATCTCTGGGTATTTGCTTTTTACTTTCCAATGTTTTTTGGTTCACAGCACCCTTTCCTTCTTCTGCTTACCTGGGATGTTAATAAAGCTTCCCCTCCTGATGGGGACTAAATGTGTGATCCTGCCTTTTAGATTTGTCAGTGATGATGACCAAAAAGATCTAGGCAGAAAGCTTGATGTACTGTGGGATTTGTGTGTTAAAGGATAGCCATCTCTGCTCAAAGACTTGCCATTTTTGGAGTTACCATGATTGAGAGAGAGAGAGAGGGAGAGGGAGAGGGAGAGGGAGAGGGAGAGGGAGAAAGAGAAAGAAAGAGAACGAGAGAAAGGTACAAAGAAGAAGGGATAAGGAAGACAGGGAGAAAGGGGGAAAAATGAAATTTAGAGATTAAAATATAGCACTCCCCCAAATGGAGGAGAGGGTGTGGACTTGAGATCTGAAATGTACTTTTCAGAACAAAAACAAGACATCAAACAAAGTTTATTTGTTACTTAACAAGAGGTGTTGTAAGGACTAATTAACTACTGTTTTGTAAGACCTTGCTTTGAAGATGAGGCAGAAGGAGCTGTTGGTTAATTATTACTGTTATTACTTAATAGGCTAAATGCTAAATTTTGTGAAAAGAAACTCTTGTCAGTCTATTTCCTTTCCGTAATGCCTTATATTATGTCAATTGCAGGTGTGATTCGGGAAAGTTATCTCAAAGGCCATGATCAGCTTGTTCCAGTCACCCTCCTGGCCATTGCAGTCATCTTGGCTTTTGTCATGGGAGCCGTCTTCTCGGGCATCATCGTCTATTGTATTTGTGATCATCGTCGCAAGGATGTGTCTGTCACGCAGAGGAAGGAGAAAGAGCTGACGCATTCACGCCGGGGTTCCATGAGCAGCGTGACCAAGCTCAGCGGCCTCTTTGGGGACACCCAGTCTAAGGACCCTAAGCCAGAAGCCATCCTCACCCCGCTGATGCACAATGGCAAACTTGCTACTCCCAGCAATACTGCCAAGATACTCATCAAGGCTGACCAGCATCACTTAGACCTGGCAGCTCTGCCTACTCCAGAGTCTACCCCAACTCTGCAACAGAAACGGAAGCCCAGTAGAGGGAGCCGGGAGTGGGAGAGGAATCAAAACCTCATTAATGCCTGTACAAAGGACATGCCCCCCATGTCCTCACCTGTGATTCCCACCGAACTTCCCCTCCGGGCTTCCCCAAGCCACATCCCCAGTGTTGTGGTCCTGCCCATCACTCAGCAGGGATACCAACATGAGTACGTGGACCAGCCGAAAATGAGTGATGTGACACAGATGTCCCTGGAAGACCAGGCGGCTACCCTTGAGTACAAGACCATCAAGGAACATCTTAGCGGCAAGAGCCCCAACCACGGGGTAAATCTGGTCGAGAACCTGGATAGCCTGCCTCCTAAGGTCCCCCAGAGGGAAGCCTCCCTGGGGCCCCCAGGGTCCTCGCTGTCTCAGAATGGCCTGGGCAAACGACTGGAAATGCATCCCTCCTCCTACGGCGTGGACTATAAAAGGAGCTATCCCACAAACTCTCTAACAAGGAGCCACCAAGCAGCCACCCTCAAAAGAAACAATACTAACTCTTCTAATTCCTCCCACCTTTCTAGAAATCAGAGCTTTGGCAGGGGAGACAACCCACCCCCTGCCCCTCAGAGGGTGGACTCCATACAGGTGCATGGTGCCCCACCCACCCAGGCAGTGACTGTTTCAAGGCAACCCAGCCTCAACCCATACAACTCACTGACACGGTCGGGACTGAAGCGCACACCCTCACTAAAACCAGATGTACCTCCCAAACCTTCTTTCGCCCCCCTTTCCACATCCATGAAACCTAATGACGCATGTACATAATCCCAGTGGGAGGGGACAGGTGGTAAACCAACAGTGAAGCGAAATTGGCCCCTCTCAGCCAATGTTCTTAACTGCCTCATCGGTTCCAATTTTACAAAGAAGGCTGCAGTGTTGCTGAGGACACAGTCCTTTTCTTTGGGATAAAGTGGAATACTTTCTAAAATCGGGCCATGTGTTTCGGTGAAGGTTTACAACCACAGGACTCACCCCTCATCTTTCCCTGCCCTTTCCACTTGATAACAGCTCTGACTCACACAAAAAAAAAAGACTTAACATCACAAACATGAGCCAAAAGCACACACACACACATACACACACACACTCACACACACTCACACACACACACAGAGACAGGTGAACAGCGACTGCGACATTTCGCCCATGACTGCATTGGATTCTGTCCTTTGCAACCCAAGTCCATAAAAAGGAATCATGAAAGGAAAAAAAAGACAAAAAAAAGTAAAGAATTCATTGATAAATCTAACTCAGACTTTAACAATGGCAGAAGTTTACTATGTGCAGATACTGTGAAATGCCCATCAGTGTTACAGCCTCCTGTTCATTGTCATGTTGGGCTATTATGTCATAGATTTCTGCTCCTCTTCTCTTTTAATGAATAACGTGACCGTTAACGCAAATAACTCCTATTATTTATTGTTCACCTTTTCTTTTCTTAAAGAAATGACTTTTTTCACATATCCTAAGAACAGCTCTTCAGAAAGCCCATTGAAAGGTATACTATTTAACATGAATCCCCATTAACTGGAGTAATTAAGTTCACTTTATTTTTCCAATAAATTCACTGAGTAAATAAGTTGGAGCTTGAATTCTAAACTTTTTGTTTGGACTGTCTGATCTTAGGTAAAAGGAAAAAAAATTAAGAGGGGAGTATTTATTTAAATCCATCAATTACTTTTCTGGCTGGGTCTCTGACCTGTGACACGCACACACAAAGAAGAAAGACAAAAAGAAATGCCCCCAGATCTAAAGCAACTACAAGAAACTTTTAGAATGCACATAAGTGCAACATTGCAGCCAACAAGGCTGTGTCGATCGATAATACTTTCTGTGAAGGCACCAGCTTGTGATGTGCCCTCTCATTTCACCTTGCATGTGAGATGGCAAACGAAATACACAAATGGTGTAAACTCATTAATATGCTGGCTCTTACCATGCATAAATTAATGGTTTGATCACACGGGTTTTTCGTGGGATTACATCTGTGAATAGCCTGTTTTCTTCCACATGTAAATTTGTGCCTTACACCCTCAGTTGTGTATACTTGTGAGCTATAGTATGTTCAACTTTTTTTCCCCTTTTGCAAAAAAAAAAAAAAACAGATATTTATTTTCCTCCCCTCCCCTAAGACCCTCTAGAAAATTGAAGTCAAGCAGTTTTGAAGAAGAAATGTCATGGTTATAATAATAATTTCACATCCCTTGAGGAACTAGGGCAGTACCACACCCTCTAATTCAAATTACCTTTCTAGTTGTGCCAATTCAAACCACCCTTCGGCTGTGCTGCCAGCATGGACCCCAGTATTGTGGGTGGCATTACCGTTTCTTCCTGCACATCTCCTTCCCCCTTCTATTTTCATATCATTTCAATATGGTGATATTCTCAGCCAGCAGAGAAGAAACTAAAGTAATTGTCATTTCTGGCATGTGCACAGGCTGTGTGCACACTTGGGCATTTGGGCTGATGCCTGAGAGGAGTCCCCAGTCATTTGCCCGGTGAACACAGGCAATGTACACAATGAAATGAGGTGGAAATTCATTTGGGCAGGCTGGTCCCTGCTGTGATTAATAAATAACCTGGAGTACAAGGCCAACCACAATGGATTGATGCAAAAGCCTTTTGAGGCAATGGATTTTTTTTAAATTTAGTTTTTTGTTTCCTTATGGGTTTTTTTTAAAGGGGGGAGGGGAGTTGTGTGTCAGTTTCTTTCTCAGTTTTTATTTGTCCATGCACACAGATTTTTTTTTGTTTAATATGTCAATAAAAATGAAAAAACTGTGTCTACATGCTGTAGAAAGTGAACATTATTGTTGTGGTTTTTTTTGTTTACATTTAAATCAGATGAACAGTATGTTTAGGGGATTCTTCTAGGTTCTGCCCTCCCCTTTTTAAACCTAGTTCATTCTGCAAGTGTTTTGTTTTGAACTTTTTGAAAGATGTGAACCATTTTGAGTCAGCTAGAGCATAGGCGATATTTAGAGAATCTGAACAGTCTAGAGACTAAAGTGTGTAACAAGGGTGAGTGCGTGTCCTTCCATTCCATAATTCTTTTCTTTAAACAGACTAACTTCAAATTCTGTGGTCCATGCTACCCAAAGTCAAGAATTCTGTTCCCTAAGCAGGAATTGTGATTTTTCTTTGAAGATGGAGGTGCTAGGAAGGAGAGGGCAGAGAGTGGAAGAAGGAAGGAATTTCACCCTGCAGCCTTCTCCTGTGAGCTTGGCACTAGAGAAAACCAGATGTAATGCAACACTTATGGCTGTCCCTTAGCAAACCAGACCGGAAAGATTGCTGCACCTGCCACAGTGGAGAGCTCTCTACCTGGTAATGTGCATCAGATCGATTACCAGGCTGACCCTGAAATGCCCATTTGTATTCAATGGGTCTTCTACGCTTACCTCTTTTTTTCTTTTTCTTTTTTCCTTTTTCTCCCTGCTATGTGTGGGGAGGAGGGTCCATAAACCTAAGTGTGCCTTTCCTTTTTCCGCCCTTGCTATACACTGGTAGGTGCAACAGACTCAGACTCCTATTTGTTGTAAAGTTGTAAAAAAAAATATATTGTGATGTCACCAATTTTCCTTCCACTTCCACATCCCCTAACATCTGATTCACAACTTAATGTATGTTGTTTAAAAAGAAAGAAAGAAAAAGAAAAAAAAAGAGAAAAGACAAAAAAAAGACCAAAAAAGGCAAGGAAAAAGTTCTTTATTACATGAAAGTAATAAACAAAACCCAGACTGTTCTACCTTATTTTTTGTGTACCGGGTGCTTTCTTTGTATAATTTTTCTCCCCTTCTCTCCATCCTCACCCTATTCCCAAGGCCCGAATAGCCATGTGCTATTATATCATTTGTATGCTTACAGCCAGAAACCAGATTTTAACACCATGTTCTGGTGGTGGTGGTGATGATGATGATGATGACGATGATGATGATGGTGTTGCATTTTATGATTTTTCAAAACACTTTACATATATTATTTACTTTGATACAACAAAGAACTGCTACTAAGTATGGACATTTTGCAGATGAGGAAACTGAGGCTGAGAAAGGTTATGTGACTTGCCCAAGGTCACACAGCTAGCATCCGATGCATGATTTAAATTCAGATCTTTTTGACTCCAAACTCTCAGACACTTGGCTGCCTTCTATTTTCTACATTTTCTTTCTGTAAGCTTGTTCATCAGCAAACATTTATGTTAGGCCTGATAGTTTAAGAGATCAAAACACTATTGCACAGATGTAACTTCAGCTCTTTTTTACATATTAATAAGGCTGAGGCCATCAGGTTCTAATCCTTATTAGCATTTATCTATGTAACACAGAGGACCTGGTTTGGGACACACTGTGATCCAATCAATATTCAATTTTTGTTTTGCATGACACCTTGAATTTGTACAAATCATTTGGTTTTTCTCCCTTCCGAGTATTCAGAAATGGGGCAACAGACTTTTAAAATGGCCAGTCCTACATTTTAAATTAAATCTTTTTTGTTTGGTTTGAGACATTTTATTAGCATAGGTAACTTCTAGTAAGGAAATCCTCTCTAATGATGCATATCAGCAATTGTTCTACAATTTATAATCTGAGAGAGTTGTTTGGGGGACCTAAGAAGTTAAATGACATTTATTCCTCCAGCCGGCTGCTCTTACACTCATAGTTTGGGTCCCTAGAGGGTAGCTGCTGCTGCTGCTGCTGCTGCTTCTACTACATGTTACTGATGGAGAAACCCTTTTAAAACTATATCTCGTGAGCTCCTACCTGTGTGCTTCCCTTTAATCATAAGTCACTAGACATGATTAATTGATTATAAAGACATTTAATAAGATGGCATAGTAAAAACTAAAACACTCCCCACCCTTACCCCAGAAACCTAGGCACAGTCGTCCACAAAATATTCAAAGCCTTTATGGGAAGAATGAGTAAAAACTTAGAATGTAATGCTGGTGATGCACTCATGTAGTGAGTATGTGTATATGTGTATATGAGTAGAGCTGGTCATACTGGCGCTGCAGGGCCTCAGAGTCATTTCTTTCTTTGTGAAATTCTCTCTTTATTTCTGTTCTAGATTGCCAGGTGTTGTAGGTGTGGCTCTAACACTAGCATTGTCTTAGTTCAGGCTCAGTGTTGGAACAAAATAAAAAACTCTCAAGTCACTATACATTTAGCAAAAGAGATTTACTTTGCCCAAACACAGCAAGGATACAGTGGTATTTAGTTTCTCTGGAGGCAGATGACCTGCTCTCCAATCTGGAAACTCATCTAGTCAATAAGTCATCAGAGTAAGGCAATGGCATCTACCAAGTCTGAGAGGTCCTAACTATAAGCAACTGGGACCTTTTATGCACCCACGCTAGGAAGCTCTATCAAGGAAGATGTATCAGGAAAAAATATCGCACTAGAGCTAGCTCTTTCTCAAGTCTAGAGGCAGGCATATTTTCTGCTGCTGGATGTCTGTCCTCAAATCTGGTCCCTCCCTCCTGTGATTATTTCTCTGTATCCATGTCTGTCAAGTGTGTCTGCTCACTCAACAATGCTTTGAACTCTCAAACTGACCACCCAACTGCTTCTTGGGGAGTTGTCTCTTTCAGGGTAAATACCTCTACTACTAAACACTGAATACGATGTTGGGGGTGGGGGGGAGGCAGAGGGGAGGGAGAAGGAAGGAGGAAATCCTCTCTCCCCCTCTCCTAAGAAGCGAACAACTAGGCTCTTCCCTGACTATTGACTCTCCCTTCCTCTATTGCTCTAATCTCTTGAACTGCCATCTGTCCCCAGGGTGTAGTTATTTAGAGCCCTGCAAAGGTGTGGCCAATTTTTGTTAATTCAATGGCATTATTCCCTTCCTCCCTTCCGACTTAATCAGAGAAGTGTTCATACTTCCTAAAGGGATGATAGGGTATTAACATTCTGTTAACACAAATGCTCAGCATTTGTGATTATATTCTGTGACTACATCCACTGAAGGGGAAAACCAAACCTTCCCCACGTTTTTATATTTCAGAGATTGGTCTTGAACTCAAGTCTTTCTGAAGTCAAGACTTTAACCTCTATGCTATGCTGTATCTTAATCTTACCTTCCATTTTTATTAGCTCTGATTTTTGTCCATATTTTTAATGGACAAATTAGAAGTTAGGAAAACTCCCATCCTAGCTAACATTTTAGGCCTAAATCCTGCAATATAATTGTTATGCTAGCCTGGAATGTCTGTTAGGAAGTAGCTTCCTGTTGCGCCATGTCCACCAAGTGGTCTGGGAAGCTGGAGAAGGCAGCACCAAAGTCATTTTCAAATTCTTTAGAAAACACAAGCGAATTGCACCTGTTCTCACTAATGTTCTTGCCAGAACAGGACAATCCACTTGAATACAAAAAGGGTGTTCAAATTCCTTTCAAAGAGGCAATAACTGGAACTGAAGTGAATGGGTAGCATTTCAAGTGTTAAAACAATTTCCATAACTCAGGTTTTATTTCACATTTATCAAACTGGCAATGAAGCCAAGCAGAAAAATGACAATCCCTTGGAGGGGCTACATGTGAGGACAGGCACATTAATGCACTCTTGGTAGAACTTTGAGGTGGTTCAATCAAAAATGTGTTTAGCTTTTGGTAATACATTGTAGAAAGGAAGCTAGAGTTTATGGTGAGAATGACCAGGATAGCACTCCAAACCATGCCACAGAAAGACTGTGTGAAGGAGAGAGAGACAGAAAAAGGGGAGATAAATATTGAAGGAGGCTGCCTCAGGTCTTTAAATGGAGGCTATGTGATCATTTGTTGAAAATGTAGTAGAGAGATTACTGTTTCAGGTGTGGGTTGATCTAGACAACCTCTGAGATCTGTTCTTGAACTCTGACATTCTAGGAAACACACTCCATTCCTTAGAAACCATTCTAGCCTAGTATTTCCTTCAGTCAATCTAATTCAGGGTCTTCTGTCTGTAAGTGTACCTATACTTACCTCATCTCTAAGATGATCTCTCAGGTCTTACAGTTCTAAGAGTCCATGATCCCACCCTTAATGGAATATTTCAAATTTTGAAAACTAATAAATGAACATACTAAGTCCTCAGTATTCTCCAGCACCCATTCTCTTCCCCTTTTGGAGGGGTTTGGGCTGCATTTGCCCGTAATCTGATATATGGTTCTGATAGTCTTTATTTAAGTCAGCTTTGTGCTAAGGTCTGGGGAAGAGAGGACGTAGCTAGAACAGGTGCAGCCTATATTTTAACCCTTACTCCTGGAATTCCCTGGGCTGAGACTTGAGACATGCCTTCTTCAATTTATTAATTCCCCACCCCAACCCTCCCTAGGAAGGCATAAAGACTTTTTGTTCAACTTTTGGCACAACTTGTCATTCATTATTCCAAAATATGGAGCAGGTTAGGTATTCCACTCATTTTCATCTGAGTGCCAGATTCTCCATTGCCTGTGGGCAACATCCCCTATGGACACTTTCATACACACACACACACACACACACACACACACACACACACACACACACAGAGCCTTACCCCACCTCCTTACTCACCCACCTTCAAGCAAATAAAAAACGCTTCTTGTTGTTTCGTATCCTAATTAAGGCAGAAGCCAAACAGGATACCCCAGAACTTCAGGGCCTATAGACAAAAGCTGCTTTCAAAAAGGAACTTGGACATTTCATTAGCAATTGAACTAAAAGTGTCAGAAGGCACCCACAATTTCAGACACCAGTACATTTTTCTCGAGAGAAAACAAGGGAGAAATAAGAAAAAAAGTACTTCAGTAACAAAATAACACGATTAAGAGAATAATCCCCTTTCTGGCTGAGCCTAGTGACAGCTGGGGGCTGGGATTTTGTAACCCAGGCCTCATGCTTTCCTTGAAGCCAGGTGCTGACATGTCTCAGTTCTATGGGGGTGGTAGGAGAGAAGGAAAGGGGCCACTTTGATCTATAGAGACTGTCCGCCAGATGGGGACCTTCAACATTCCATTTAGTGTATTTATTGTATGTTGCTGCCCCAAACTCCCTGCCCCCTGGGGTGCCTGAGGGTGGTGAGAAAAGCAAGGAAGAGGGGGTTGCTGTAGGCTATGCTTGACCCTACCAGAGGGTTAGGGCTGAACTGATGTACATTAAATATGGTTGGACAGAAGAATGCTACAGATGTCTCCTAGCAAATGGAAATGAAATCCGAGGAGCTGAAAAGAGGCCAGCTGAAGCACTTTTAGCTGCCAAAGAAACAAGTATTTGGTAGTGAGTTTTGAGTTCCACAACCCCACCCCAAGTATCTCCCCCTCACATTCTGTGACTGAATATATCACACAGATCCAAATTCTATGCCTGCAGAAGAGGGGCATCATACGTGGCCTCCTACCTGCTTAACTAATAGAATCAGGAGTGGGATACAAGGGACTCCCTTGTAAACCTTCTAGTTTAAAAATCGTTCATCACAAATTGAGAATGTAGGAAAGACAACATAGAAGAAGCTTTCTTCAGCTGTCTCAGATGTGCTGTCAGTCAGTCACTAAACATTTATTAAGCACCTACTAGGCACAAGACACTTCGCTAAGCCCTGGAGGTAAAAGAAAAACAAGAGATAGTCCTTGATCTAAAAGAGCCTACAGTCTATGCTATATATCAGTTGGTTTACATCAACAAGGCAGCTCAGTGGATAGAACTCTAGACCTGGAGCCAGGAAGACCTGAATTCAAATCCATCCTTAGACACTTACTAGCCTATAATCCCAGGAAAGTCACTTAACCTCTGTTTCCCTCAGTTTCCTCATCTGTAAATGGGGATAATTAATAGCATCTACCTCCCAGGGCTGTTATGAGGATCAAATGAGATAATATTTGCAAAGCACTCAGTAGAGTGTCAGGCAAGTACTAAATGCTATATAATGTTAGCTATTATTAATGATTGATAAAATAACTGACAACATGGTATCATCCAATCACCTCTTTGTGTCTTTCTTCCTCTGGGACCTTGGACATATCACTTACCCTTTCTAGGCGTGAGTTTCCTTATCTATAAAATGAGGGGGTTGGATTAGAATGGACTCCAAGGTGCCTTTCCGTTCTAGACTTATGACGCTATGTAGCCAATATTTTTCCTTGTGTAGTCACTGCCCAAGTCAAGGGCAGAGATACCAACAAAAGAAGAAGAAAAAGCCTTCTAAAGAAGTCCAGGAAAAAAATCTCTCTATATCCCAAGAGTTTCTGAAGAAGGTAGCCAGCAACCCCTTTTCCTTGTTGAACCATTCAGTGACAGAGGATCCTCTAGAGATTATCATTAACATTTTCCCCAGAGCCAGTCATCCGACCTGCTAATGGGCTATAGTAATGGCTCTAATAGGGAAAACTTAATGAGAGGGGAAAGAAGGTAACCATGAAATAAGAAGCATTTTTCATTGGTGGTTTTCAATGGAAATACTTGAAGGTGACATTGGAGACAATGCCAATCTCAGGAAAGCAGCAAGAGAGAAATGTCTGTAGGATTTCCAAAAGTTTCTTGGGTTGGGAGAAAATAACAAGAAATTCACTAAAAATTTTTTGAGTCAAGCTCAGAGAAAGTGGGATTCTTCCATCCTACTGTTAATCATGATAGAGGACTTTAGAGTATGATAAGGATGTGTGAGAACCGGTGGATCTCTAGCATTAACTTATGACAACTTCTTTGTCTAATAAAAAAATCAGGTCAGGTTGGGACCAAAGGTATTGTGTGTCCAGTGCTGCCAAGGGGAGGGCATGAATGCCAAATGAGCTTTTTTGTCTTTTGTCTTATAGAGGGAAGAACCTGACCTTGCAATTAGAAGTCAGCTGCAGTGTCAGGAGAAAGAAACCTTTTTTAATAGTGACCAAAATATAAAACTTAATAATGTTTAGGAAAATGGTGCATCGTAAGCATCCCTGGAACAAGGCTGAGCTATCACGAGGGAACCTACATTATACAATAACTCCAGATCATCCAAAGAAAAACACCACTCTCAAGTTCTTTCCCAGTAGGGTTGGTTGTGGTATTGAAGTCTCCAAACTAAGCACATACATTCTATTTTAAGAGTGTTGTACTCAAATATTTTTTTCCATCATTAAAAAGCAAGGACAAATACATCGCTTCCTTCCCGTGTCTACAAAGCGCTGATACCAGCAACATAACTAGGAACATTCTCCAAAGCAGGAAAAGAGGAAGCTGAGGGAAAACTTGGAGGATTCTCATATCCTTCTGCTTAAGAAGAAAGAGTTCAGAGCAGAGTTTTCACACACAGCCAAGTCCGGATGAAGAACAATGTAAATGCCCACCTTTTAGGGCTTCAATTAACGATGTTATGACAACTCAGACTCACTAGAGGACTAAGATCTTAAGAATATCCAGGAACCACTATGAATCACAGAATCATAGAATTTCGGAGTTGGAAGGAACCTGATAGTGGCCATCTAATCCAATCCATACTGGCTCAACCACAAAGAGCTCTTGCCCTGAGCTCCACGAGCTTAAACACACACACACACACATACACACACACACACACACACACACACACACACGTATAACACTTTCAATATAATTAATTTTCTTTGTAATTCTATTTATTTAATTTTTTTAGAGCATTGTTCTGAGAAGTGGTCCATAGGTTCCAAAAGTCTGCCATATGGGACCATGATCCACACAAATAGGCTAAGAACCTTAACAGCCTCTATAATATACCTGGCCACTTGTTCAGCTAGCCTTACTTGAAGACCATCAAAAAGGGAGAAGTCACTGACTCTAAGGCAGCCCATTTCACTTGAATTTTTTTCTCTTAAATCAGATCTAAATCCATCTTTCAGTAACTTCCTACTATTGTTCTTAGTTTTTACCATTTGGGTCCAAACAGAAGAAGTCGAATACCTCTTCTAAGTGTAAGTCCTTCAAATACCAAGGATGTCCTGGAACCAGCTCCAACCACCTGGGGAGTCATTTCTGAAATTTTCAGTGTGAGCAATTACACTTTGGAAAGTAGCAAAAGACCGCAAATCAGAGCTTGATTTATTGTTTTGTTGATAGTCCAACCTTAACGAAGTGTTAATGAAGATTAAACTTTAAAATTTCATGGATTTTTTTTTTAGAGAGCTAGGTTGTTAAACATTTATCAGCCTACCCCCAATTAAGGCATAAGGTTCTTAAAAGTTATGCTTACAGGATATAAGTAAACTCTGGCAGGTTCTAGCATGTTGAAAAGCCTTTGGTAAATGGTAAACAGAGCTTGCTATCTGAGGACCAACCAAGTAAAAAGAGACTCATCATCAATGGTTAGCCACTAAGAGATAAAATTATTTGGCCATGATAATCCCTGAGTTCAGAAAAGGTATGGAAAGTAGGTGAAACTGAGCAATGATTTTCACAGGTAGGTGGCCCAGTGGATTAAGTGCTGGGCCTGAAGGCAGGAAGACAAACCTTCCTGAGTTCAAATCTGGCCTCAGACATTTACTAGCTGTGTAACCCATGGCAAGTCACTTAATCCTGCTTGCCTCAGTTTCCTCATCTGTAAAATGAGCTGGAGAAGAAAATGGCAAATCACTCCAGTATCTTTGCCAAGAAAATTCCAAATGGGGTCACTAAGAATCAGATACAACTGAACAACAAGAAACCACAGTCGGTAATAGTTACCATTGGTCCAAGTCTGATCTCCCTCCTAGAGAACTTGAAGGGTCTCTAGAAGCATCTCTCTACCCATTGTTAGGGACAATGAAGTTCTAGTTTAGGAAACAGAAGTGAGATTTAAGTGGTGGTAGTGGGGGATTCAACATAGAGGAGGGAGATTTGAATCTTATCCAGAAGTTGGAGAGTAAGAGAGTGTTACACAGGGGTGAGAGGGAAGAACAACTTGAAACCCCAGAACAGATCCTTTCCTGAAAAGGATGGAGCTGGGCAACCTGAGGAGAAAGCAGCTAAAAAGAATCACAAAATAAAGCCACAAAAACTAGTATTTAGGGATAAGTCATTAAGAGTCAAAGGAAAGAGAAAAGAGGAGTAGTAGTGATTCCCTAATCAGAGTTCCTGGAATAACAATTTCTTAACCTGTTAATAAAAATAGAGAGGTCTATTGTTTTCTAGGGGCATGCGATCAACATTTAATAGAAAATCTCCCAACATTTATCAAAATGGACAACTACTTGCCTCTGGCAATCCATATGGACACAAATGATACTACCAGAAAAAATCTAAAAAAGTATTGCCAAAGATTGCAAAAACTTGGACGAGAAGCTGAAAACCATAAGAATATAGGCCAGGTTTTCCTTATTGTTAACCATCGAAGGCAAAGGGTACAAAGGGTCTATTTGGGAAGAAGTGGTATCTGAGAATGGGATTTGGGCTTCCAGAATGTGGCTTAAAATATAATGTTGACGGATTCCTGGCCAGAGATGGAGTACATCTAAAAGAGATTCTTACAAATCTAATCAAAAGAGCTTTAAACTGAAAAAGATTGGATGAAGATTGCCTTTGAATATCTTCTATGGTCTATACCACAGAGATTAGCTACAATGAAGGAAAAGTAGCACTTGAGGTACCTAGAAATTTACAGGAAACAAAACCCAAGAAAAGTGGTTGTAGTAAAATCCATGACCCAAAATGTTTTATACCCAAATGTTACAAAGTTTAGGGAAAAAGCAAGAACAAATAGAAGTCACAATGTAAGGAGGAAAATTTGATCTCATAGATATCACTGCAATCTTTTGAAATGAAATCCATGACTAAAATATGGCTCTAGATGGACAGACTTTATTGAAAAGAAATAGAATTGGTAAAGGGTGTGGGTGGGATCGACTAGCATTATAAGAAGGAATACTAATGCAAGGAAATCAGGAACTATAGTAGGGGAGTGTGGCGGAGAGCATTTGTGTGAAAGTCAATGAAAGGAGAAATAGGAATGATTTTGTCATTGAAGAGTACACTAAAGATCACCAGGGCAGGAAGAAGAACTAGGCAAGGAGTTTAGAAAGCAGATCACAAGTATGACGCAGAAGCATAATGTTGCAGTACTGAGAAACTTTGATTATTCAGATCTTTCTCTCTCCTCTCTCTCTCTCTCTCTCTCTCTCTCTCTCTCTCTCTCTCTTCAAAAGCAGAGCACTTAATGATATCTTACTTTAAAGGGTGGAAAAACCACTAAGGAGAAATCCTGTTTT
This sequence comes from Phalanger gymnotis, assembly GCA_028646595.1. Lineage (NCBI taxonomy): Eukaryota > Metazoa > Chordata > Mammalia > Diprotodontia > Phalangeridae > Phalanger > Phalanger gymnotis. The sequence continues at coordinate 400,577,571 of CM053622.1, read as the reverse complement.
GGCTCCAATTCTCATTAACAGGGAAGGACTAGTCATTAGGTTGAAAATAATGGGAATTGATTGGCTAAACAAGTGGTAGTATGTAGTAAATGTAACGGAATGCTATTGTGCTATAAGAAATGATAAGCTGGCAGACTTCGGAGAAACCAGGAAAGACTTATATGAACTGATGCCGAGTGAAGTGAGCAGAACCAGGAGAACATTGTACACAGTAACAGCTACAGTGTGCGATGACTGACTTTGATAGACTTGGCTCTTCTCAGCAACACAAGGTTTTAAGACAGTTCCAAAAGGCTCATGATGGAAAATGCTATCCACATCCATAGAAAGAAATATGGAGTCTGAACGCAGATTGAAGCAAACTATTTGCTCTCTCTCTCTTTTTTTTTTTGTTTCCTCTTTCTCATTCCATTGGTTATAATTCTTCTTTACAATATGACTAATGTGAAAAGAAAAAAAGAAAAAAAAAAGAAAAGAATGGGAATATTGTTGAGAAGTGACCACTTTCCTAGTTTATAATGGAGAGTTTGTGATGGGGAGAAAATCCGGGCATAGTCTGACATGCACCTTAGATTTTGGGAAACAGATTTGAAAGGATTCAAAGGAAGAAACTGTAGTATTCAAAGGACTGAAATTCTACAAAGGAAGTTAGTCCACAATGAAATTTTGATGACACAAAGAGAAAATTCCATCAAGGAGAAAAAAATAGAATTTGCTTGGAGAGACTGATATGGATGCCCAGGAAACTCACTAACCAACTTGAAACTTTAAAAAAAACCTACAGAAGAAGATAAAACAAAGTGAGGTAGCAGGATGAATATTAGATTTTGGCTTGTAAGAACATCAAACATGATAAAGCTCAGAATGAACTTAGGTTAGGAAGGGAAACTAAGGGCAACAAAAAGGGGTGGGAGTAGCTATATTAGGAAGAAAAAAAGACAATCAAAGAAGGGACAGGACCTTTACTTGGGCTGGATGGGATGATCATAATATACAACAGAGAGAAGGCAGAATTGTTCAAGTTCTATTTTTCTTCCATTTTCTTTGCCAAGGAAAATGGCTTTTACACTAGAAATGACAGAACAAAAATGACTACCAGGGAGTTAATATCCAAGACAGACACTTAATTGCCCCTGAAGAATTCAAGTCACCTAACCTAGATGAACCACATCCTTGAGAATTAGCAGATGTGATTGCTGAGCTACTGTCAGTGATATCTGAAAGATCATGGAAGATGGGAAAGGAGAAGGGCAAATATTTTACTCTTCAAAGAAGGGAAAAGACCAGACTTTGAAAACTACAAGCCAGCAAATGTTTCAATTTCTAGGAAACTTCTAGAACATTTCATTAAAGAGATGATTGGTGATTACCAAGGGCCAGCATGGCTTCATCAAGAGCAGGTCATACCAAACTAATCTTATTTATTAAGTAAGTTTACTAAACTGATAGATGAGGAGAATGCTATAGATATAGTTTGCCCATATTTTTACCAAAGCATGCTTTATATTATTCTTATGGAGAGGATAAAGAGATGTGAACTAGACTAATAAAGTTAGAAAGATTCAGAAAGCCAGACACAAAAATATGAATTAAAGATTCAGAAAGCCAGACACAAAAATATGAATTAAGAGCTTAACATCAGCTTGGCAGAAGGTCTCCAGTAGAGTAACCCTGAGATCTGTGCTACTTAGCATTTTATAAGTCAGTGAGTTGGAGGAAGGCATATATAGCATTTTCATTAAATTTGTAGATGGCATAAAGCTGGGAGGGGCAACTGGTATGCTGGATGACAATCAGTATCCAACAGGATCCTAACAAGCTGAAGTATCGAACTAATATGATAAAATTCAAGAAGTATAAATGGTAAGTATTACACTTGGATAAAAAAAATCAGTTTCATAAGTCTGAAAAACACCTAGTTTTTAGCGGACTACAAGCTTAAAATGAGGTGGCATGAGGTGGCAGCCAACAGAGCAAATGTGATCATGGGTTGAATCAAGAAGTGCATGACTTCCAAGAATAAGGAGACGAGAGTCCCTCTCTACTCTTCCCTAGTCAGATCTCTTCTTATGTACTACATTCAGATTTAGGCAATAGAGTTTAAGGAAGACATTGGTAAGCTGGAGAGCATCCAGAGGATGATGACCAAGATGACGGAGGGCCTAAAGTTCACATCTTAATAGGATTGATTGAAGGAAATGAAGATGCTTAGCCTAGATAGGAGAAGACTCAGGGCAAGGGGGGCATGATGTCTCTCTTCGAGTATTTTGAGGGGCTTGTGGGAAAAGGGTTGTGGGGAAATAGGATTTGTTGCATTTGACCTCAGAGAACAGAAGCAGGAGCAATGGGTAGAACTTTCTCGTTGTTGTTCAGTCATTGCAGTAGTGTCTGACTCTTCATGACCCCATTTGAGGGTTTCTTGGCAAAGATACTGGAGTGGTTTGCCATTTCCTTCTCCAGCTCATTTTACAGATGAGGAAACTGAGGCAAAAGGGTTAAGTGACTTGCCCAGAGTCACACAATTAGTTAGTGTCTGCGACTGGATTTGAATTCAGATCTTCCTGAATCTAGGCTCAGCGCTCTATCCACTGAGCCACCTAGCTGCCCATAGGTGGAAATTGCAAAGAAGTAAATGTTATACTCAGTGATGGTTGTTCAGTCATTTTATTTGTGTCTGACTCTTTGTGACCCCATTTTGGGATTTTCTTGGCGAAGATACTAAAATAGTTTGCCATCTTCTTCCCCGGCTCATTTTACAGATGAGGAAACTGAGGTAGCAAACAGGGTCAAGTGACTTGCCTGGAGTCACACAGCTAGTATGTATCCGAGACTGGATTTGAACTTATGAAGAGGAGTCTTCCCAATTCCAAGCCCAGCATTCTCCATACTGCACTGCATAGCGGCTCAATAGCAGTACAAAAGGAATAATGAGTCATTGGTGTGCTAAAAAGAAGAGGAAAAGGTGATTCTGAAAAAAATCATATTGGTCTCAAATCCTGGGTTCCACATAACACATTGTGCCACCGTGGTTCTGTGAGCCCTCTCTTTTCTTCTATCTGCAAGCATTCAACATGCGATAGGGAGACCTGTAATCAGACCCTAACTCTTCTTTCTGAGCCAGTTGGTTTGCCCAAAGAAAATCCCCTAGCCAGATTGTGAAGGCCAGTTCTGTTCCTATTGATGAAATCTCCTATTTGATTTACTGTTCTAGACTCATGTCTGGGTCCCATATCTCCAGAGGCCATCAGACCCTAAAACCACATCCCCTGAGCCTGACCCTCCCCAACATTTTTCCCCCTTTTATCCGTGTTTCTCCTTGGCCTACAATTCATTGGCAAACACTTAAGCAATGATCAATGAATACCTGTCCTAGGGTCAGAGGATTATTCCAACCACATCTCTGATCTTGAATTCCTAAGTCATAGGTTCATGGTTCATGCTTTCCCTCCTCCTGAACTTACAAAAATTGAGGTTCATAATTAGAAAATGACTTTAACATAAAGTACATAGTATCAAAGCTTCCCCCCACCACCCCGAAATCAGGGTGGGGCTTCAGTGCCCCACATACCAAGTAGGAATGGTATTCAGAAGACACAGCTCCCTCCCACATGCCTGTGAGAAGAATGCATTTTATTGTGTTATAAAGTTATCTGTTGAATATTGACATGTGTTTGCTGACTAGAGGCCTTATTGGTTTTTATTTTTATTTAAAGACTGAAGAGTTATCTCCTTGTTTCCAGGCTAGGACTATAATCACATTCATTGCTCAAGAAAAGGGTAATGTGTTAGACTTATACATATGAATAGAAACAGGTAAATTGTCATATTTCCTTCTGACTTTGTAATTTAAACAGTGTAAGTCAGTAGGGAAGGGCTATAATTGGAGCCAAAGTAAGTGAGGTGAAAATTGCTAGGTGGCAGAGCATCTGCCTCTCATTTTAATTAGTCAACTTTAATACTGAAATGGAAAACTTTGTTTTTCTTGTCGTTCAGTTAAGGGTGGGTTCTAACTGGGGATCCAAATGGACTGTTATGTCCTCAGGAAAGCATGGACTAAGCAGAGAGTGACAATCCAACATGACCTTATGATTACCAAGAACTTGCCTGGGAACAGGGACAAGGCTAAGGCTTGTCCAGGTCGCTGTGACATGGGCTTAATATTCCATGGTAAACTCCTCTAAAGAAGAACAAAAAAACTCCCATAGGATTAAACCATTGTTGATTTACTTAGATCCAGGTTTGTTTGTTTTTTTTTAATAAAAAGGTCTTTGGAAGTCCTGAATACTATAAACAACTGGGCTACCCATGATGTTCAAAAGGCAGAGGCCTCTCCCGTATGCGTTTCCATGAGAAGAATGCATTTCATTATATCATAAAGCTATCTGTTAGGTGTCAGCATATGTTGGCTGACTAGAGTCCTTACTGGTGTGAAAAAAATGTTTTTATCCTATATATGTCCCTAGATATAGAATCATAGGATGTTGTAGTGGAAGGAACTTTGGAAGGGTCAGATTCCCTCATTTTACAGAAGACGTGGCTAGGGTTGAGAGAGGACCTTCCTTCCTAAGCTCACAAAGCTAGGTGGTGGCAGAGTTGGGATTAGACCTATCCAGGTCCTCTGACTCCTATAATGGTGTGTTATACATGCATAAAACATGATAAAATATTTTCGTGTATATGTACATGTACATATAGGGATAAGGACTAGACCTCTGATTTCCTTGAGATAGAGAATTATTGAGTTGAGGAAACTCCTTCACATGCAGGTCAGTAAGACCTAGAGAGTTCCCTAGACCCCTGAGAGGATGTGACTGATCCAGAATCACACAGCCAGTAGGCATCGGAGGTGGGGCTTCAACCCAGGGTTTGAAGTTGGCTCTTTATGCACTGTATCATTTCCCCTTTTCACACATTTTTTTATAAATGTTAGCTTTTATTACTGTTGTTATCATTATTAATTATCTTCCTCATATTTTGTCGTTCTTGTTGTAGTCATTTTCAGTCATGTCTGACTCTTCATGACCCCATTTTGGGATTTTCTTGGCAAAGATACTGGAGTGATTTGTCATTTCCTTCTCCAGCTCATTTTACAGATAAAGAAACTGAGGCAAACAGGGTTAAGGGATGAGGTCACACAGCTAGTAATTATACACAGAAAGTAGAAAATTATATATGCTATACACTAATGCTGCCATTGTTGGATACATCAGAACAAGTCCTGAGTGCCACAAATTCAATGTTACAAAAGTTATTAATGACACTGTAATATTAATTAAGGTGAGACTTTTTTTTTTTTACTGTTTTCTCTTTTGGAGCACTTATTTAATCAAGTGCCCTTGATGAGTCTGGCCTTTGTTTCTTTGATTAAATTAGGAGTCTTTGATGACCTCCTTGCCTCAAGGTAAAGCCTGATTTGCATGTTTGACACATGAGTGACATGTTTGTGACACTAGAGGCTTTTAGGCCATGTGAGTGTGAGTCCCAGATTTGTGACACTTTTAGGTCATGTGGGTTTGAGTCGCACATTGTGATGCCTTTTGACCCGGACCCATTCACCACCCAGAGATTGGCATTCTCCCTTGGGGTTCTCAGCCACTAGAAGAGTGGCACGGGACTCTGGGCAGGCATTTTAAGAGCCCCCGGGCTCATAAACCCAGATGTTGATGCTTTCCCGGTAACTATGAATTGTGATTTTGTCTGTTTATATTGTGTATGTTTGTAATTTGTTCATATTTGCTCTGAAGCTCAGGTTGCTGGCTTTTCCTCCTGGACTCAGTGAATGATATTTGTATGTCGGATTAAAGTGACGGTGTTAACCCCTTGACGTTACTTTCCTTAGTAAAGCAGATCAAAGAACAAGTGTTAGTGGCCTTCCGTGTGCTAGTGGTTGTCGGTTTTACACAGCCACAGTAGCTGCTAGCAAGATTGTTGCTGCAGACACCAAAGATAGGATTTGGATTATCCCATTAGCTGGCTTCTTTAAATAAAGCAGATAATCCTGTATTAGAAAAACAGGATCCTGGATCGTAGGAGCATAGATTTGTCTCCAGAAGGGCCCTCTAGGATCATTCTGTTCAACCCCTGGATTTTTGCAAATGAGGAAACTGAGGGAAGCCCAGGAAGATTACCTGATTTGTGAAAAGTCAAATAGGCAGTAAGTAAAGAATCCAGTTCCTCCAGTTTCAAAGCCATTAGAATTTAATACAGGAAAAATATTCAAGCTATTTTCAAAGAGGCTATAACTGGACCCAAAGTAAATAGGTAGCATTTCAAGTGTTAAAACACCTTCTTCAACTCTGATTGGCAATGATGACAAAAATAAAAATGAATTGTCAGAGGGGCTGTAGGATAGCTAGGTGGTGCAGTGTATATAGCACTAGGCTTGAGGTCAGGAAGACTCATTTTCATGCATTCAAATCTAGCCTCAGACACTTACTAGCTGTGTGACCCTGGGTAAGTCACTTAATGCTGTTTGCCTCAGTTTCCTCATCTGTAAAATGAGCTGGAGAAGAAAATGGTAAAACACTCCATTGTCTCTGTCAAGAAAACCCCAAGTGGGGTCACATGGAGTCAGACATGACTAAGAAGGTCTGCAAGAATACAAGCACGTTAACTGTTGGTGGAACTGTGGAGAGTTCTTTGGAATGATAAAAGTGTGCCTACTTTTTGTTGGATGGTGGGGATGGTGAGCAGGGAGAATTATGAGTATCAAGGAAACAAATAAATACACTGAAGGAAAAATTCAGAAGGGGACAAAGAAAAGCAGGTCAGTGTTAGTATTATCTTAAACTTAATATATACTTAAAAAAACCAAGCTGCTTATAATAAAGACTAACAGCTTCGTATATCATTGCTTTTTCTTTTCTTCTTTTTCTATGGAAATGTTTATATTTGTCGAGTTCATCATTTAAAAAAAAATCTTCCCCTAATACATCCCCTTTCTCTCCTCTAAAAAAAAAGAAAGCCCTTACTTAGGCTTTTGCAAAACCAATGTTAACAAGTATTTCAGCTTGACTCCACCCAGCAGTAGTGGTAGAAAAAAGTGTCACGGGTGACTCCAGATAAAAGAATAGGAAACAAGAAATTCTGACCTAGTTAGTAGAACACAGAGGCAACACACACACGCGTGCACACACACGTGCATGCAAGCATGTGGGCGCGTACACACAGGCATGCAGGCATGCATGCACCTTAGTGTGAGAAGCAATAAAGAATAAACACAAACTATGTAAATCTTATAAATATGTCTAGGTCTAGTAATTTTCAGAGAGATAAATGTGTTTCTCTCCTAGCTAATACGTTCATTGTGTAAATGCTGATAAGAATCTCTAGAAACTATGTGGATTTTATTTTTTAATGTGACTTGGGTGAGCTGGGGTAGTGGGAGTGGGGAGGGGAGATTCACCATGTTTAGGGGAGTTCTCCAACAAGATTTGATTTCACAGATGCCTTAAAAATAATGGCATAATCTTATCAGTTTTCAGCAAATATAATCTGAAGCATTCAGGTTCCCGATAAAGGTGTATCTCATTCATTGGTGCAGCAAACTGCAGATTAAGCTTTTTTAAAATGCTGTTCAAATTGCCTGTGAAGCAACCTTTTATGAGATATGATGGTTCAAACAATTTTGCAAAGAGCAGGAGACAAAGAATCTGTTTTACACTGTACTGGTTTCCTAGGAAACCCTGAAGAATGTAATATGATATCTCTTAGAGGTAGTTCAAGGACCAAGGTTCCTCTTTACTTATTTAATTTTTTAAACAGTGTTTTAATATGTGCCTCTTCCTTTTTCTTTAGAGGCAGCATTTGAGGGCCAAACAAGTCTTCCAACAACAAGCTGGACTGTCAGAAAGAGAGAGAGAGAGAGAGAGAGAGAGAGAGAGAGAGAGAGAGAGAGAGAGAGAGAAAGAGAGTAAGAGAGAGACAGAGAGACAGAGACAGACAGAGAGAGACAGAGAGAGACAGACAGACAGACAGACAGACAGAGAAAGACAGAGAGAGACAGAGAAAGAGAGACAGACAGACAGAGATAGAGACAGAGACAGAGACAGACAAAGATAGAGAGACAGAGGTCAGAGAGACAGAGACAGACAGACAGAGACAGAGACGGAGACGGAGACAGAGAGAAAGACAAAGAGAGAGAGGGAGAGAGAGAGAGAGAGAGAGAGAGAGAGAGAGAGAGAGAGAGAGAGAGAGAGAGAGAGAGAGAGAGAATGAGCCAAGTTAATATTTCACTACTAGGAGCAATTTGAACCAAGAAATTAAAGGAATTGGAAAGTTAATCCTCTGCCATATTTTTTTAAATCCCCAACTATCATATGACAAAAAAGTCAACCTGTTCTTCAAACCAGACTAATTGCACATCCAAGTTAATCTGGTTCGAGGTCTTCAAATATCATTTATTTTCATCTCATTTTCGCTCTGGCTGTTCATCCATCCCTGTGATATGCAGGCATATGTAGGTTGACAGAATGGTGCCAGAATTAGCAGGCTTATCCATTACCAAGCTCAGATAAAGTCCACTAGGGTCCAGAGGTGGCACAAAGATTCGGGATGAAGGACTCAGGAAAACCGAAGACCAGGAAGCTTTCATCAAGAATTAGGTTATTAGAATTGACACTTTCTACAGCGTTGATCTCCATAATTCATCACTCTTGTCAAGAGGAAATCAAAATAGGAAAAGTGAAGGAACATCTGGGTTGTGTGGGAAGGAGTTAACTTCAGTTTTAAAATAAATAAGGCATAGGAACTTCAGCTTTAATTCATTTGGAAATTTGGGATTAAAAACTAGGGTGTCATTTCAAGCAGAGGTGGTCTGTAAAAAAGAGGTTTCTCCCGAAGAGTCCCAAAAGATGGATTGATGTAGAAGCAGCCCTCAAGGTCCATGAAGTTGGACTAGATCTCCTAGGGCCCTTTCAGTTCTGACATCTCCTGATTCTGTTGGTCTCCATATATACAGAATGCTATGACTGAAGAATACCTTGAATATACATTGCCAGTCCCAGAGCTTCACTTTGACAAACACTTCTGTACCAAATCTATGGATGTCATAGTTATGGATGGAGGTCTAGAGCAGTACATACCCCACTGCTACTTTAGGTAGTCAGGGTCCTGAGTTAGAGCTCTCAGTACCAAACACAAAGCAAAAATTTGCCTTCTGAAGAATCACTCACCTATCTTGTCATCTTCAAAAAAGTCTTTGCTCACTGCCTATTTGTACACAGCCCTAAAGAGGCACCATGCCAATATAGATGGATAGATAGATAGAAGATAGATAGATAGATAGATAGATAGATAGATAGATAGATAGATAGAGAGATAGAGAGATAGAGAGATAGATAGAAGATAGATAGATAGATAGATAGATAGATAGATAGATAGATAGATAGAGAGATAGATAGATAGAGAGATAGATAGATAAAGGGATGGATGGATAGACAGACAGACGGACGGATGAATGAATGGATGAAATGTAGAAATAATCCCTGTCTTTGTAGCCATCATGGAAGGATATAACCCTTGAGGAGAAAGGTCCAGCTTCTACTGATCTTGGGAACCCCAAGAACCTTGGAAACAGCAGCACCTGCTGGACTTGTTTCCATCCGGGTTCTGGCAATCATAATGCAGAAAGCAACCCTTGGAGAGATGTGACCTGGTACCTTCTTCTGCAGGCTCCTCACCTCCCCAACAACTACTGAAAAGAAAGTTATTGCCACCAAAATTTTTGACACCATTAAATGGTCCAACATCAAAAATAAATTTGGTTTTATTAATGCAAATGACCTTAAAGAAGACGTGTCAGCACCTGCTTTCCTGAGGCATCTTAAGTCTGTGGAGTTTTTCCATCTGACTTACAGTTGCAACTTCCCATATGCATTGTACCCCCCTATTAGAATGTGAGTTCTCAAAAAGGAGAGACTGTCTTGCTTACCTATTTGTATGCCCAGTCCTTAGCACAGTGCTTTGCACATAGTAAGCTCTTTTTCATTCATTCATTCATCCATCCATCCATCCATCCATCCATCCATCCATCCATATCTAGAGACAAAAAAAAGCATTGAAATGGTCAGAGACACAAAACATTAAGAGGTTGTAGGTCCAGAATAAATTACACTGTGCATACCCTACTCTAGCTCCTCAAATATTTTTGTTTAGATGAAATTAAGGCTAAGATAAACATCAAGGTCAGATATATACAAGGAAAGAAGTCACTAAAAAAGGGAGGCCTGAAGAGAATACATAGAAGAAGAAAAGGACAGGATTAATCACTTTACTCTATCCCAGGAGGGATAGAGAGGATTTTTATAGATTGAATATATGTATCAGGATCTTGTCTTTTTTTATCATCATCACCCCATTTCCCCCAGGCTGATGCCTCCCTGAATCAGTATCCAGCCACTATAGCAGAGCAGCTGATCATTGCTCTAATTTGCCCTTCCCTAGGGATAGTTGGTGCAGTGGACAGAGTGCCAGGCCTGGAGTAAGGAAGACTCATCTTCCTGAGTTCAAATCCAGCCTCAGACCCTTACTAGCTGTGTGACCCTGGGCAAGTCACTTCACCTTGTTTGCCTCAGATTCCTCATCTGTACAATGAGCTGGAGAAGGACATGGTAAACCACTCGTTGCCTCAAATGGGGTCATTAAGAATCAGGCGTGACTGAAATGACTGAACAACAACAGGGATAGTTATGAAAAACTAGAGAGTAACATCTTGGCAATAAATACATTCCAGGAGGCAAATGCAATGTGGTGTGCCAGCATATAACTGGGTTGGAAGATAGGATGGAAGTGGAGTGGTGATTGGAGTTCCAAGTTCTTCCCAAGGAAGGTCAGAAATATGAATAGATTCTCATTTCCCTGATCTAGGAAAGCTTTCTGGAAGCTGTGGTATTTCAGAAGCAAATTTGTGAAATAGGAGAAACAGGCTGGTGAGATTGAATGAGTAGAGGGTGAAGTGGTAGAGGGGGTGAGCTGTGCATTTGAGACATGTGATAACAGCTTGAGAGACAGAATGTCTGGAGAGGGGTGGCCAGAGGAAGAGGCAGGAGGATTTCCCCAAAGAGGTGAATAAACTCTTTCAGGGCATAAGGGTAACATTTAGTAAGTAGGTTGTCTGTTCTTATTCATAGCCTTGAATAGTTTACTCTCTAAGAGAGGGTTGCTTCCCAGAGGATCCATTACCTGGAAATTCCAGTTCCTGTCTGAATGAGTTGACCTATAGGGTCCTAAGTCCTCATTGAAAGCCAGTTTGCTCTTCTAATCCCCTTCTTTGTGCAACAGGAATAGGCAGGATCAGAGTAATTACTTGACATAAAGTATTAACAACTCCTAAAGAATGAATTGACATCCCTTTATCAAAGCTAGAATTGCACCCACAAAGCCATTTCCTGAACAAAACTAACAGTGCAAGCCATTTTTTTTCATTCTCTTCCCCTCCTCAATTAATCCCCAGTTTGAAACATGGATCTCAAAGTAGAGCCATGAGCTGAGGCTAGAGAAGTTGCCTAAGGTGCCAAAGGGTGTCCTTCAAAATTCTCACTGCTTCTCTGAGAATAGGTTCACTTCATTTACCCACAGAAAGCTCTATCAGAAAACTTGAGATAACACCAAGTCTGAGTTAGAGTTAAGAGTAGGGCAGAAGGGAGAAGGAAAGGGAAAGGAAGGGACAATGCATTTATTAAACGCCGACTGTGTGCCAGGCACTGTTCTATGCACTTTACGAATGTTATCTTGTTTCATCCCAGGGAGGTATTATTATTCCCATTTCACAGCTGAGAAAATTGAGGCAGGCAGAAGTTAAGTGACTTGACCAATGTCACACAGCTACTAAATATCTGAGGTCATATTTGAACTCAGGTCTTCCTGATTCCAGATCCAGCCCTCTCTCCACTGCTCCATAGAAGGGGCATCTGCAAAAGCTCACCAGGATCATAGTCTCCTTGGTGGCACCCAGTTCAACACATAGGAAATTTATACTTTTTATGCTTATACTTTTCTAGGGCTAGAATGGTCATCATGGGCATTGGGCACAGGATTGAGAGCTCTGTTTTTGAATGTTGAGTTGGAAAACAGCTCCCTGGCCAGCTCACTTTACCCCTGTGAGCCTCACTCTTCCCGTCACTTAAAATGGGGATAATAATACTACTTCACTCATAGGGTTATTGTGGGGAAAGCATGTTGTAAATCTAAAACCCTATGTAAATGTGAATTATTTTATGCATGCAGCTCTTGATATTACCTGTACTTACTGTGAAACTCAGATGTGCTATTCTAAAAGCAGATGGAGATTGTAATTGAGATGCGGTTGTAATCACATGCAGGTCACAGGAGGGACACCTGCAGAATCATTTCCTATGGTATTTAAATTCTGCAAAGGTTCTACTTAGATACAAATGCCATAGGTTTTATTTAATTTTTTTTTCAGGAGCTTGATCCAACCATCAATGCAAATTTTCTTGGAATGTGTCTAAAATCCAGACAGCTTTGGGCTGAATGACCATGCTTTCAGCCAGTGGTCTCTATAGTAGGGACAACAGCCTGATGCCAAGGGGCGCGTGATCAACCAATCAGTAAGTGTAAAGACAGGTTGCATCCTACCCTCTCTGTGAAAGCTACCTATGGTACTTGTCATCAATGCAATCACACTCATCTTTGACCCCTTCTTTTGCTGTGCATGTTCCCAACCTTCCCCCTTCAGGTGGTGGGCCCTGGGACATTTATAGCTTACACTAACCACTATTCATGGCAATTGCGTAGGTGACTGTGAGAAAGTTCTGCTTCCACCCTCTGCGCTGTACAGGTCACCCCGTGACTTTGACAGGAGGGTAGATTCTAGGGTCTGCTCTGGGGCAGACCTGTGAGTAAGATCCCCACCCCTTTTATTTTGGGTGTGATCAGAGTGAATTACACAAGATGGGCAAGCAAGGAAGGATTGCAGAAATCCTTCCATTATCTTTACTTCCAGACCTCCCCATCTTCCCATCACCCAGAGATCCACCAGTTTTGGTCACCCAGGTTTTCACAACCTTTGACTCCTGACTTCCATCATCCCACATCCACTCATTGGTTACCAAATCTTGGCAGTCCTGCTTCCACATTTCTTACATCTGTCCCTTTTGTTCTACTCACACAACTCCCCCCTTAGTTCAGATCTACATCACCTCTCACCTGAACTTTTGCAATAACCTCCTAATTGGTCTCAAGTCCCCATCCCCCTCTCTAATCCATTCTCCACACAGCTGTCCAAAGCAATTTTCCTAACACAGAGGTCTGGCTTTGTGTGTCACCCCTCCCCCATCTCAATAATCCCCTCTGACTCCCTATTGATTTTAGGATCAAATATGATTTCATCTTAATCTCATCTTTTTAAATTACTATTTTTGTGTAAGCTTTTTAATGTTCCCAATCAATAGTACAGCAATACATGCATATAATTAATAAATAAGTAAATATAACATATTGGTGGTGCTTGTTCAAACATTTTTTACTGAAAGGGATGTATGATAAAAAATTGGAGACTAATATTTAAATAGATAAACATTTTAAATTAAAAAGTCATTTTGCTTCAGTAACGAGATGCAATAAGTACTTCATTTCTCTCTCTCTTTTTTACTTTTTTTATGCACACAAATCAACTCTTTCTAGGCATCAAAGCCTTAGATATTAAGTTATGAGAGTGAAAGTCTTACACGGGTCTTATGATCAACATAAGAAAGGGGGAGGAGGAAAGATGACAAGCTCCCAGTGTCTAAGCTCATCCTTGATTCATTGATTGAGGTACCATGTCAAGTGCCAGGATTCTGGTAACCTCAAAGAATATGTGAAGTTTCCCAAATGTCTAATAAAGTATTCTACAGAACTCATTGGACCATTGAGTCCCAAGAGCCGCTCTACAGTGTCGTAGGGGAATGAATGCTGGGTTTGAATCTCATCTCTGTCACTTACTAGTAATACTTATTAAATGATCATAAACCAGTCATTTAATGTCTATGAATCTCAATAACTTCATCTATAAAATAGAGATGATAATTTTCATTTAGTAATAGTGAAGACATGTGCTTCTAGCAGTGCAGGGGTAGAGGGCTTTTAGCTGAGACCTATTTGCTCCCTCTTGGCTGACTCCCAACCTCATGTAGACAGTTCACTTTATTCCTAGCTCCTTCTTCATGGCCTTGATTCTCCCTTTAATTACTGCTCTAGAAACCACCCCTTGTAGAGTTGGACTTCCTGATAAACCTATCTCTAGAGATAAGCCAATGCAAGGAGAAATTGCCCGAAGCACCAACCCCTATACCACAGCAGCTTCCACCAAGCTCTATGTCTGGGTCTAGACTCCCTTCTTCTCTTCATTTAGGAATATATAATATATGTGTATATGTATATATATGCACACACACATATACATGCATGTGTGTATATGCCTGCCACATAGTACTTAATACTAATTTTATTAAGATTTTTGTGTATATACATACATGCATACATACATACATCTATACACATGTACATACATATATAGACACATATACATATACATACACACACATGCGTGCACTCTGGGGATAGAAAGCCAGGCAAAAGACTCTTCTTTCTCTTTTCTTTCCCCTTCAAGAAACAGTGGATACTAGATATACTTATACTACCTACTTAACCTCGTAGGATTGTTTTGAAAGTACTTTGTTTTATGTATGTGTATGTGTATCTGGGTATGTGTATGTATACACATGTACATGTATTAGTATATACATGTATGTGTTTGTGCGTGTGTATATACACATGTATGTACATACATGTATATGCAGCTAATTAACACAGAATGGCTGATCTGAAGTCAAGAAGACTCATTTTCATGAGTTCAAAACCAACCTCAGACACTTGCTAGCTGTGTGGCCCTGGACAAGTCAGTTAACTCTGTTTGCCTCAGTTTCCTCATCTGTAAAATGAACTGGAGAAGGAAATGGCAAACCAGTCCGGTATCTTTGCTAAGAAACCCCAAATGGAGGCATGGAGAGTTGGCCATGACTCAAACAACCGAACAACATGCATATGTGTGTATATATATGTGCACGTACACATATATGTGTGTATGTATATATGTATATATATGAATATATATGCATATATATGAGGGGGTGTGGTCAGTAACATTATTTTCCTATCTAGCTCTGAGCCCCTGGAAATTAGAAATTGAATATCTCTGTCTCTCTCTCTCTGTCTCTGTCTCTCTGTCTCTCTGTCTCTCTGTCTCTCTCTCTCTCTCTCTCTCTCTCTCTCTCTCTCTCTCTCCCTTTCTCTCTTCTCCATCCCCTCCCCTTTGCTGCTTTTGAGCAAATGAAACATAAACAGACCAGTAATGCAAGGGTTAACTATAGTTTTCTCTCACCAGTTTTTAGAGACAAGGTGAACAAAATATAAATATGCTTTAAAGAAACAGAGATAGGCTTTAGAATGAATACATGCTCTCCTAAAGTGGGATAGAGGAATGGGCAAATGGAATAACCCTCTTGGATCTATGGCAAGTTCAGCAAACCCAAAGTCTGCCAACACACTCCTTTGGTCCCTCAAGTCTAATGTTTGCCTCATTGATACAGCTCTGTTCCCATTTCCTGGCAGCCATGCTCTGTGGTTTCTACTGGTCTCAGTCTCTTATTCCTCTGCTTAATTTCTTGCAGAACTTTTGCCAAGGTTCCAGCGCCCATTCTCACATCCGATGCACACTCACTATGTGTCTGAGTTCACTCCCAATGTCAGTAACCCCAGCACAGAGTGTGGCAGCATCTGTGGCATAGGGCAGCTTGGCCCCCCCTCAATTGTTAATGCCTTATCTCCCATCTTGTTTTTCTCATGTCAGCACCTCTCCTGAGGCTTTGCCTCTTCTTTTCCCTCCCTTAGGAGGGGGGAAGGCTAAGGTCTCTAGCGTTTCAGAAGATAAACACTGGACCTCAAATACATTTATATTACTTACTTGCCTCATGGGATTGTTTTGAAGAAAGTGTTTTGTAAGCTATGTAAAAAGCGGTAGAACCATGGGTTGTTATTTGATTAGTATCCCAGCATTTTAAAGTCTCTTTATTTACCAAACGCATAGGTGATTCTTACTGGAGTATAAATGTTTTGGATGCTTCATTTGACTAAATCTATAAAGTCCCTGTGGTTCCAGCATGATGAAAATGATATTGTCTTTTTGGAGTCCTCATATTATCTTGATCTAATTAGTTCTAGTGCCTTCCCTCTGTTAATTATCTCTAATTTTTTCCTGTATATAATTTGGACGTAGTTTTTTACATGCTGTCTCCTCTATTAGATCGTGAGCTCCTTGAGGGAAGGGACTTTTTGCCTGTCTTTGTATTCCCAGGGCTTAGCACCATGCCTGGAACACAGTTGGTACTTAATAAATGTTTATAGACTACCTGATCACTAGCTGGGAAAGCCATCAACCTCTTTAAGTCTCAGTTTTCTCATCTGCAAAGTGGATACTGTAATATGCTACCATGTTGTCGTTCAGTCATTTAGTCGTGACCCCGTGGACCATCACACACCCGGTCCTTCTATCCTCCACTACCTCTTGATGTCCATCCAAGTTCGTGTTTATTGTTTCCATGATACTATTTCTCCATCTCATCCTCTGCTGTCCACTTGTTCTTTCGCTTTCAATCTTTTCCAACATTATGGCCTTTTCCAATGAGTCCTGTCTTCTCATTATGGGGTCAAAATATTTAAGCTTTGCTTCAGTATTTGACCTTTCAGTGAATAACCTGAATTAATTTCTTTAAGTATTGACTGGTTCGATCTCCTTGCTGTCCGAGGGACTCTCAAAAGTCTTCTCCAGCACCACAATTTGAAAGCATTGATTCTGTGGCCCTCAGGTTTCCTTGTAGTCCAATCTCACAGCCATACATTGCTACTAGAATAACCATAGCTTTGGCTATACAGATCCTTGTTGGCAAGGTGATAACTCTGCTTTTTAATGTGCTATCCAGATTTCCATAGCTTTCCTTCCAAGGAGCAAGTGTCTTTTAATTTTATGTGTACCTACCTAACAGGATTGTTACAAGGGAAATCTGCTCAAGGACAATGAGAAATTCTGCCTGGCCAGAATGGCCACATACTATGGCTGGTCTTTGCTAGCAGCAATAAATGCACACTTTCCCATGAGACCTAGAAAGCTATCTATACACATCAGTATTATTAGGGCCATTTTACTTGATGTTATACATAAGTATCCTTTTTTTTTGCCCACACAGGCATTTTATAGATCAGATCCTATTTACACATGGATTTTATTATCACCATCATCACAGATTTTTTATGACTTGAAGATCTCAAAACATTTGACAAGCCAACATGTTAACAATGTACTTCATGAGCTTCCCACATGTAACTTAACTATTTTTGTTTTGTTTTTTTTTAAACTGGGACAATTAACTTTTTTAATTCATATAGTTTTCATTTATGGTTTCTTGAAATATAGTTCTACAAAACCAGGCTTTGATAAAGCCCATTATGATTCAAATGGAGCTATCTGACTATACCTTTAAGGCCAAATCACTCTAGCTTTCACTAATTGGCCAATAATAGGACCCAGCCTAAGTTTCACTAGCTCATTGTTTGGGTTTTGATGGCTCAGAGTAAGTATAAATAGCAATTGTTTCTATTCTAGTCAGAAACTCTAGGGGTCTTCCCCTTTCAGATCGATTCTTTTATGAAGGCAAACTAGGCCATCTTTCGCCTCACTTCTTACCTAGCCTTAAATCACTGAATGGGTGTTGCCTCAAACAAACTGAGACCTGGGAAAGACTTTAGCTTAAAAAGGCCAAGGTCTTCTACTGCATCCTGGGGCCATCACCATTCATCTTTACCTATGTCTTGCCACTGAACTCCTATGACTCTAGAGGAGAGAGTGAGGCCGATGACTGCACAGCTCTGCCTCACTTTAATCCAATTCACTTGCAAGTTAAGACATCATTCTTCTGGTGTCACTGGTTTTTGAGAACAAAGGATGAACAACAACAAAATGACAACATGTAACCTATAATAACATATGCATTATAACATTGAACTCCCACATATGGCACCTTGGCATGTAGATTTAGGAGGCAGTGCATGTGTGTTATTGTTTTGTTTGGCCCATGTAGATTATGTAGGTCTGTTTAGATGTGGCTTACGGGAAGGCAAGAATAGACATCTCTAGTATCTCCACCTCCCACTCTTCACCAAGGGAGACTTTGACTCCTGCCAGAAGGGGTAGCAGGGAGGGCTTGGGGGCCTTCTCTTCAGGCTAGAATTATATCTATCTGATCCCTTAAGTATTATTAGTCTAAAGGAGGCAATTCAAGCTAAACTCCTAATCGCTATTTCTAAATGGGAAAAGGTCACAAGCTCTACATCTAAGGCTTAGCTCCCTTTCCACCAAATGCCAGTTGCACACTGAACACACACACAGCAAACTGCAAAGAAACTCGTTCATCCAAATCAATAGCAAAACAGAAACCAGAGGAATTACCCACCTAGAACAATATGTACCAGACAATACACAGAGAAAATGAACTTCCGCCATTGAGAGTGAGAAAACTCAGTTCAACCAAGAAATGGTCCTAGATCTTACTCAAGGGGAAATTCCCTTGTCTCTAGTGTAGCAAGATGGAAATAGAGACAGGATTGAAGCTCTGGTTGTTAGCTTCTTCCCAGAGTTTTCTCCCATCGTGGACTTGAAGGGAGGTTGGAATCATGTATCTTCTCTCTTGAAGCTAGAAGCCAGAAGAGCCTGGATCTCTCTTCTCTTACACTGTCACCAACTTTGCCTGTCCCTCACACACGTGTTGGACATTGAAGTAATCAATCTTCACCAGAGGAGATAGTCTCCTACATTTGGCCCTTTGGGCCAAGGGTTACATAGCAAAAGGATCCTACCGACAAAATGATGACATAGTCAAAAGGTGTGCTTATGTAAAAGTTATTAATGGTCCTAATAATAATGATGTGTATAGCCTCAGTCTCAAAATCTATGTGTTTGTTCCTGAAAGAGCTCTCAGGTGGTGAGTGACCAGCTACAATAATCTGAAGCCAAAATGCTTTGGTGTTTTCTAACAGGTATAGCATCACACCCTCAGTTCTCATTTTCATGTGAGGATTTTCCTCCATAATCATTCTCACCAATACTTCCCAATTTTTTAAAGGTGTGCTCCTCTCAATTGGCCCACACTAAAAAATAAATGTATTAGCCTTTTTGGTGGCTATCGTTTTTCCTTTTAATCCAACAAATGAAAAGAATATAGGAGTACAAAGGGGTATAGTTAGGAAGCAAAAGACAAAAATACCAGCTGCTCTTTTTTTGCTGACAGTCAGGGAGGGATAAGCTGCTTGTCTTTCTCTCTCCCCCTCTTTCTTCTTCCTCCTCTTTGGAGGAAGGGTTAACCTGGAATTGAGCGTTCAGACAATGGAGGACTGTTCCACCACCTCCCCTCCCCCACCCCCCAGGAACAGAAGAGTGGTAGAGGAAGGAGGGTGTTAGGGTCTTTGTGTGTATGTGGCTTAGCAGCCATGCCCAGATGGACTACTTCCACAACCATTGCCCACATGTCCATGACCTCAATCACCCCCAACAGCAACTCACTAAGAGCAGAGGGTGGGGGGAATGAAAAGGGGTTTCAGTGGGGAAGGGCACACGATTCAGATGCCCCAGCCTAGCCTCATGCTTCTCCCAGGACTCAGTCGAGATGGAATATCTCTGTGTTTTTATTCTTCCCAGAACTGTCATCTAAGACTAGGTCAAAACGTGAGTACTCCCTGTGAAATATGGGCAAAAGCCTGCTTGGTTGCCATAGGTCCTTCTGGTGTCCTTAATCCTCTTGGCAGTGCTCACTAAGTGACAATCTAGGCAGGCCAACACATGGCCTTTCATTCAATAGCTGGGAGGGAATAATTTCACACTCAAATTCCATTTCAAATCAGTTTTCCTCTGGACCTTTGGGGAAAAGCTTCTTGGGGAGAATTGGTTCATACTAAGGGATGGGGGGCTTGGCAGCCTCAACATGGCAGCTGGGGATAAACTCTCCAGAATGAGCTTCCTCTGGGCCATCTGAAGAGTACCAAACAACTACCAGCCACTTGTTAAAAGGAGTTTGCCTGCCCACAGCCAAGCCAGAGAGAAAGAATAATTTTGAGTACCTCCAAATAAGCTCCTTGTTTTCGGCTTTCTTCTGGATTTGAAGTAATAATAATATTTAGCATTTATATAGTGCTGTAAGGTTTTCAAATATTGTCTCATTTTATCCTCACATTAACCCATTTGCTATTATTATCATCCCCATTTTACAGTTAAGGAAACTGAGGCATTGAGTGGTTAAGTGACTTGCTCAGGGTAACTTAGTATCTGAGGCTGGATTTGAACTCAGGTCTTTCTAATTTCAGATCAAGATTTCTATACATTGTTCCACAAGAAACCAGACATTCAGATTCCTCCTCTGACGCTTAATAGTTACTTAGCCTTAGGCTAGTCTGAGACTCAGTTTCCTAGGGCAGAAAAATGGAGGAAATAATATCCATAGGAGCCATGTCACAGGGTTGTTGCCAGGATCAAATGAGTTAATGTATTTACAGCACTTAAAACACTGTTTAAATGTCAGGAATTATCATTATTATTATTACTGGCAATCTTTTTTATTTCTCTATTAACAAAGGCACAGAGTTATTTTTGAAATGTTTGTCTGAGGTCACCAAAATCAACATTTTCAATGCTGAGTGGACAGAGATTAGATTTTGCCCAACAATTCCCACCACCTAGGGGCAGAGCTCAGAATAGAAGTCAGGCCAAGCCTTCTATCTGAAAGTCTAGGGCATACTTTCTCCCTCATTGTGAAATTGATAACAAGCTTTCTCTACTTTAGAGCTTAGATACAGGCCAGCCAAGAAGCAAAGGCGGGCAGGGGACTGATTCCCAGAATAAATCCAGGAGGCTTGCAACAAAGAAAAGAAGCCTTTTGTGAAATGTCTAAAAATACTTTCCTTCTTGAAGGACGCACAAGTACAATCTACTTATTTGTAGCTAAAATGGTGAGGGGGGGGGAATTTAGCCAGCTCCCATTAGTGCAAAGGATAAAAGTAACTTCTGAAGGGGGTGAAAAGCAAACAGCAGCTTGGTGGGGGCTGAATTACAAACAGGGCTCAATGAATAGCCTTCACATAGACTGGTGCTTGAGAACAAGCGCGAGGATCCCACGTAAGGTTAAGACAGCGACACACATGATAAGAATGATGTATCCAGCCTTGAAGGGCACTGGGGAGGTGACTCACTCGACTCCCCTTTGCACGCCCAATATTCCAGCCCAATTGGACCGTTAGCCGAATCTTGTCCTGTCTTCTCCCATGTCCATGAATTCACACAGACGGTCTCCCTTTGTACTGCTTCCACTTGTTGAAATCCTTCTTTTCATTCAGTGGCGAGCCCTGCCTCAAATCCTCCTGTGAACTTTTTCATCCCATTCCCCTTTTCCCACCCAGGCCTACACCCTGTAAACGAGAGTGATCTCTCAATCCTCAATTTCTCATTTATCTCTTTCCCAGGCTCTTTGCTTTCACCTAACCACCTCCAGTCTTCCAGCATAAATGTCTTATTCATGTCTTATTCTCATCTACTGCTAACTTCAGCTCCATTAGACTTTGGACACACAATGTCTTACATACGACTTGAACTTAGTAAATGATTGTTAAATTGTACTAAAGAGAAAAAGACAAAGAAAGGGACAGAGCACAGAGATGCTGGACTCTCTGCTCAACCCTTAGGCTCAGCTTGGCAAAACCCTAAGAGCAAACACCACTTGGAACCACTAAAAAAAAAAAAAGTCAGGCATTTGCTAAGGGATCTGGTTTGGGTCCATTTTCACACAGTCTGCTACACTAAAAGCGTGTTAATTAATTATATGTTTTTCTGAAAATGAAGAATTTGGTAAGTAAAGGAAATATTTCCATAGCCTGAGCACAGAAGTGATTTATGAAGCCAGAAACTGTGAGGTCAGTATGGTGGGTTGGAATAGAGCCGCTATGCTTTCATTTTATGGCTATTAAGACCTTGGCCTGAAGGTTTTGGTCATTAACTGTGAATTGTCATTTGATACAGCAGTCTATTCTAACATGAGCTTGCTGTCATGTTTGTTTGTTTCTTAAAGAGCCATAAAAGAGTTATTTCCCCTCTGCTTTTTCTGGGGCAACAATGTCATCCTATAGTATCATGTCTTTTATTATTACCTCCATAGAAATATCTCTCCCAGGGTGTCACCACATTGTCTAATTTTTCAGTCTTCCAAAGAATTCTACAAAGATGCTTCACCAAGGCCTCTACCTCAGTTTAGCTGGGCTGCTGTGAGCAATAAAGAGGAGGGTAATTTGGCTTGAACTCACAGAGGGCCTGGAATTGAAAAGATAAATTATCAACACTATTTAACAGCAGCCCTTGAATATTCTGCATGTAACATTTCATGAAAGCCAAAGTTTCAGCAATAATTAATGTTTGGACAGAAAAAGTCTAGAAATGATATATATGCATGTGTATGTCTATATATTTATGTATGTTTATTTATATATACATACATGCATATATATTTAGTAAAGTAGGTAAATCTCATCTTGGTTTTTGGAGGGCTGTTTTGTTTTTGTGATCTCAAAATCCGAAAATGGCCCAGGCATCTGGGGATTTTTGAGAGCTTCTCGAAGTAAGGGACACATGGCAGGTAGTTCATAAATGCTTACTGAGTTGGAGTGTGAACTTCTTGAGAAGAGAGATATTTTTGACTTTCTTTGAATCCCCAGCACATAGCGCTTGCCACATAGTAGACCCTTAATAGGAGCACGTTGACTTGACCTGAATTGATTGACCCAGGCATGCTTATGAAAAAACCATATGGGATCTAATTTGAAGGGGCTGCCCATCCTACTACATGTCATAGTCTGGACCGAATACATTCTTCATGTTCAATGTTTTTCCTCTGTGGATGGTTAAATTGATCTGATTTGCGTTGCTGCGAACTTCACTGAGGCAGCTTTGGTTTGATGTAATTCATAAAATATCAGCTAAGAATGAGAACATTTGGAGAGCTTTGCCATCCATCATTAGGGAATCCTGGTTTTGTTTGGGTTCTATTTGGAACACCTTCCCCAATGCTGGTAGACATCTTGCTGCTGTTGCTGTTCAGTCTTTTCAGTCGTGTCCAACTCTGCGACCCCATTTGGGGTTTTCTTGGCAAAGATACTAGAATGGTTTCCCATTTCCTTCTCTAGCTCATTTTACAGATGAGGAAACTGAACATTTTAGGTGGGCATATGTCTTCCACATTTTACACTTTACTTGATGCCAGTACACCATGGCTTGCTAAAGTTACTTCAGTAGTCACATCTGGCATGAGGCTTTATCTAATTTTAATGTATTTGTGAAATATACCTTCTTGAAAGAATATGCCTTCAAGGCTGCATTTTCCTCTATTGAATGAAATATTTTTTTTAAAAAAATCATTAAATAGTAAGCACAACAGGATCTTATATTTTCTGTATTCCAGCTAGTGGTGATCTGGTGAAAATGCTATCTGCTTTGAAAATAGTAATAATCTGATTGCTTCCATCAAGGATACCTTCTATGGATGTGTACAAACCATTCTTTTTCGTAATAGGTAAACAAGCCAATGCAGAAAACTGAATTCAGAGTCGTGGGACCTGGATTCAAATCCTAAGTCTGTTTTTTACTACCTGTGTGACCTTGGCCAAACTATTTAAACTCTCTGAGCTTCAGTTTCCTCATTTGCTCATTCTTGAACCCCCTGATTTATACCTCTGCCTGGATATCCCATTAGCACTTCAAAACCACTAAATCCAAAACCGAGCTCATTAACTTTCCCCTTAAACCCACCCCTCCTAATTCCAAGAGAATACTCCACTAACTGAATTAATCAAAGATTTCTTCTTTCTTTCAGTCTAATGATTACCCTAATTACTTCAGGGAGGAAACCTTCCTGGGCTGACCAGTCCTCTCTGTTTACAAACCGGCTAGGCCTTTGATAAGAAGGATGTAAAAATATTTCAGTTCGGGACATTGTTTTGGAATTGATAGTTAAAGACTGATAAGGTTTCTCATTCAGATTAGACAGAGGACTTCAGACTAAAATACTATCATAATAATATTTTGTAATACACAGCCTAACGAGAAAACGGGAAATGGGGCGGGGGGAGGTGTGGGGAAGTGAGGAAGCTTCAGAATGCTTCTAGAGTACCTATATTTAATGTTTGTCTTTGTCCAACAACTCATTTTCTTTTTAAATTTCTGGATTTTTTTTTCAATTAACTAGAATTTATTTTCTCTTCTTCCCCACCATTGAAAAAGCAAAAGAAAAACAAAGCCTTCTAACAAGCATGCGTAATCAAGCAAACCAAATTCCCACACTGGCCATGTCCAAAAAATGTATGTTTCATTCTGCAAATTGTGTTCACATTGTTGCCTCTTTATCAGGAAGTATGTAACATCATCATTGGTCTGCTGGAATCATGGTTGGTCATTGCATTCATTGATCCAAGTTCTTAAGTCTTTTGAAGTTGTTTATCTTTACAATGTCATTTCATTATATAAATTATTCTAATTCTGCTCACATTACTCTGCATCAGTTGATAGACATCTTCAAAGGTTTCTCTGAAACTATCCCTTTTACCTTTTTTTTAAATCTTTTTTTTGGGGGGGGAATGAGTCTCCCGAACCCGTTCACATTTAGAAGTATAGAGGCCGCTGATCTCCTAATCCCACCGCTAATCAGTATGTAGAAGCTTTGACTTGCTCCCTTTTTAATCTGAACCATTTCATTCTCTTTAAGTATACTGGAGCTCCCCCTCTCCTTTCCCACTCCTGGGAGCTTACTATATTGATACTGAATGGAAAAAGTGCCGTGTTATGGAGTCTGTACACTAAGTCATGAGGCTCAATCTCATTTCTTACCCTTTATGGTGATCACTCTTCATTCAGGTTATTCTTTCTCTGCTTCTGTGTTTCCCACCTCCCACTCCATAGTGCTCTTTGTGTTGGATACACTTTAGGATTTATATATACTCTCTCCTAGAGTAGGATGCAGTCCTAAGTAATACATTTACCAGAGAAGGTGGTCTTCTAAAATTCAAATTTCCCTCAGATGAAATCTATAGTAGGATCTCTGCCTTTTACCACAGATATGGGTGATTCATTTTTAGTGCCTGTCACCCTGATATATTTTTTGGCCATCTCATTATTTGAATTTTTGGTTTTTAAGTATGACTTTAAAAAATATGAACCTCTACAAAAATCTCATATACAAAGAGGAAAAGAGAATCACATAAAACTGTGAGCTTCTATTATATGTTGTTTGTTTTTAATTGTATATTACATTTAATTTAACATTTAATTTATTCTCTTGTTTTATTATATTTATTTTGCTATTTTACTGCCTGTTTTTAGTTGAATCTCAGGTTCTCTAAGTTAACATTCATAACATCTTCAAAAGATGACATTTTTTTCTTCTCTACCTGTGCTTATTCCCTGTTTCTTTTTCTTGTCTTATTCCAATGGCTGAAATTTCTAACATTATATCATATAATAGTGGTGAGTAACAATGGTCATCTTTGCTTATCTCTGAGCTTATTGGAGAGACTTCTAATGTTTCTCCATAAGAGAAAGTGCTTGCTTTTGAATTTACATACATGTCCATTGATTCCAATGCTTTTTGATGTTTTTAATAAGCGCATTATAATGGGGTGGGAGCTTCACTTGTATAGATGATCATATGAATTATATCTTTTGTGTTTATTAATGTGGTCTATTATGCTTATAATTGCCTTCCTATTGAACCAACCCTGTATTCCTCATGTAAATCCCTCCTGATCACAGTGTATAATCTTAAATGCCTTGTTATAGACTCTTTACTTGTATCTCACTCAATAATTTTATATCAACATTCATTAGATATTTTACTTTTCTTTCTCACTCCCAGGTTTAGGTACCAAGACCATACTTGTCTCCTAGAAGGAGTTTAGTAGAATAGCTTCTTTCTCTGGTTTTGTGAATGATTTATATAATACTGAAGTTAATTTTATTGAAATATTTGATATGATTCATTTGGAAATATATCTGGGCCTGGGTTTTCCTCCCCTTTGGGAATAAGTTTATGACTTTTCCAATGTCTTTCTTTTTGAGATTAGGTTAAGTTCTCTATTTCTTGTTCTGCTAATCTGAGTATGTTACAAGTTTTTAAATTTTAATCCATTTCACTTAAATTCTTAGTTTTGTTGACATATAACCAGACAGAGCATATTTAATAATTCCCTTTGTTCCTACTTCATCTGTTATGAATTCTGCTTTTTCATTTTTTATTTTGGTAATTTGGTCTTGTTTCTTTTAAAAATTAAATTAGCAATTATATCTATTTTATTAAGTTTTTTAAAGCTGGTTTTATTTATCAAGTTAATATAGACTTTTTTTGTTTGTTTTCAATTTTGTATCTCTTCCTTAGTTTTCTGATTTTTTATTTCCTTGCTGGATTGTGGGAGTGGGGCATTATTTCTTACTTTGCTAGTTTTGTTAGTTGCACAGAATGCCTTGGAAGCCATATGCTTCCTGAGAATGGAATTGTTAAAGGAATCATCTCTTCAAAATCATAGCTCAACAGGCCTTCATCAATGAATCTTTTACCAGCACAAATCGATTGATCACAAATTCAAAGCGAAGACATTTAATAAAACAGAATAACTAGGGAAACCCAGAAATTGAACCAATTATTAAATTTTCCCACACCCATTCCCAAATGACAGCTGCCTCCACATGTATCCCCTAGGTAACGCTTGATTCCACTTGCAATTAACCACACTGCCTCCCCATCATAGCAGAAGGGTTATGCATCAGCCACTCATGGAAAGCTTTTAGAGAAATTTGATGCATCTCTAGAGAATTCTGGGCTTCTCTGCACAGGAACCAGACAATCACAAAGCTCCAGACAAGTCTTGAGAGCACTGTCTCTTGGCAGGGTAACCCAACAGAATTCCCAAACTGAAGACATAACAGGCATTTTCCTCCTCTCTTTCTCCCTGGCTCACTCTCATATTTTCCTAAACATGTACTTAGTTAGCTTTTGATAAGATATCTAGAAAGTGGAGGCAATAGGTTTATCAGGTGTCAAACTACGTAGCTGAAAAGTGAGGCCAGAGCCAAATCGAAATATAATTGGGAAATGCCTAACAAAATAAATAAAAATACAACACAAGATAGATAATGTTGATTTGTGAACTTCTAATGGGCTCACAGGGATCCATTTCTATTTGAGCTTGACTCCACTGGTTTAGTTCATATGTTTGAAGACTGTGGTGGATAAAGGAAGTAGCTAAGAGCAGTGTGATAAAAAAAAGGGGGAAGGGGGCATTTATATGTATATCACAGGAGATCCAAGAATGCCTGAGAATAGAAGGGAAGGAGCCATGGAGAGACTGAAGATGGTGGCGAAAGAACAAGTTAGGAAGTAAAGTCTGAGAGGGGATAGAAAGAGAGGGGGATCCAAGTAAATAATGGAAGGATATGCAATGTTGAGAATAGACACAGAAGATCTGAGGGTCATAGTGAATGATGGCAGTGATTGTCCAGTTCTTCTCTATTCCACCTATTTCCTGCTGTATTCTAGTTTCAATCACCATCATTTGATTGCAAATGATCTCTTGAAGGTTGTTAGTGACCAGCTTCTTGCCAAATCCTAAGCCCTTTTCTCAAGTCCTCAACCTTTCCATATCAATTTGACACCGCTGATAACCCACTCCTTGAAACTTTCCTGGCTTCAACTATCACATTTATATAGATTATTCACAAATTGTGACCAATCACCTGTGCTCTGACACCATGTATAGTGGGAGGTGGGGAGGAGGATTAGAGGAATAGGAATTTGGTTTTTCTTCCTTGATAGTTGAACTAATCACAGAAATTACAGGCAATTAACTGAGATAATGAGGTATTAACAAGCTAATGAAGTACAAAGACTTGTCTATGCCCTATCATCTTTTCATGAAGTGTGAAAAAGTTCCCTGATTGAATTGGAAAGGAAGCTGGCCACTAGCTGGGTGATAATTACCCATGCCCAGGGTAGACCTTAAAAGACAAGTCTTCTAGCCTTGAGTTCAGTTAGACAAAGTTAATGGCATCATTGAGATGCTTCCAGCAGGGAGTAGAGACACCCATTCTCTATGGATACACTGAAAGGAGCAGAATTTCAGATAAGGAGCAACTTTTAAAAGTTCCTGGTGGTACAGTAAAGAGACATCTGTGGATTCAAGAGAGAACTAGTTCCTGCGATGAAAAGTCCAGCTCTGGAGAGGAGCAGATCTTTGGAATTAAATTCCAAAAAGAGACATTGTGCTCAGGGGAAAGCAAAATGAGGAGTCCATGAGGACAGAAAGGGCATTGAAGTCCTTTGTACTAAAAGTGTGAGTTGACTTGGTCATGTATTCTCTGTATATTGCCTCACCACCAACATACTCTAAGATTGTATTCAATCTTCCACTGACACTGTGTGTATTCACAGGAGAATATATCCCAGTTTTATTGGGGGAATGCTTTGTAGCATTCTTACAATGTCCTCATAGTAAATGGTTTTGATTTGAGTTAGCTGTGCCTACTGGATGACTATTAAAAGTAAAGTCACTGATGGGGGCTATGGAGCTATCTATAGTTTTAGAAAGTTTCAGAAAGGTTGACCCTATGGGTACCCAATCTGAAACTTTAGAGCGTCAAACTAGGGAAAAAGAGGAGTGCTACATATGTTTCCAATTGCCTATAGGACATCTCCATGACTATAATCAGACTTATAATATTCTGGAGTTTGTCTGACTGATTCAGAAGCTCTCTGTTTCACTGGGGGTACTGTATCTTCATCTTAGAGGGATATTAATCTCCCTGGAGTTCCAAACACTGAGCTCAATCCCAGATTGTATTATTTGAATTGGAAAAAACTGAGTTACTACCTATAAATCTCATGCAAATATATAAAATAGCATTTGCACTCCAGCCAGTTCTGTGCTCTACACAGAATAGGCCCTCAACAAATGCAGGGAGTCCTCAAAGCCTTAGGGAAATTTGAAGGTATTAGCACCAAAAGTCTTAGTAAATCTTGTTTGTCCTTCATGCTCAAAGAGGACCAAAACAGCATCATGATGTCAGGGTCAATGCATAGTGTGTCCAGCTGTGGCTCCTCATACCAGTACAAACTCATAAGGCACTACCACAGGTCAAGCACAAATAGTCTGTATGACCATTTAGGAGGGAGATGTCTCTAAATTTGCACATCTCATGTTTCTTTTGAGCTACCACAACTCTATTTTGCTCATAGAATCCAACACTTTCTTTGATGCAGGCACATCATGCTAGACAATCCTGTGCCAGTGTCTCTTATGTCTCAAAATCAATACCAAAGTTGTTCAGAGAGACCTTAAGACTGTCCTTGTATTGCTTCTGACCATCACATAAGCACCTCTGTTGTGTGAGTTCTCTGTAAAACAATCTTTTAGGCAAGCATACATTTGGCAATCAAACAACATGGCCAGCTCATTGGAGTTGCATTCCTTGCAGTAGAGTTTGAATGCTTGGAAGTTCAGCTCAAGAAAGGATCTCCGTGTCAGTGACCTTATCTTGCCAGGTGATCTTCAGAATCTTCTTAAGACAATTCAAATAGAAGTGGTTCAATTTTCTGGTTTGGTGCTGGTAGACTGTCCAAGTTTCTCATACAAGGATGAGATCAGCACAATGGCTCTGTAGACCTTCAATTTGGTAGACAGCCTAATACCTCTTCTCTCCTACACATTCTTTTGGAGCCTTGCAAATGCTGAGCTAGTTCTGACAATGCTTGTGTCAACTTCTCCCTGGAAAGTATACTGCCAGGGCAAGTGAATTTATCCACAGCATTCAAAATTTCTCCATTTGCTGTAGCCAATGGTTTAATGTATGGATGGTGAGGTGCTGGCTGGTGGAGAACCTCTGTTTCCTTGGTGTCAATTGTTGGGTCAAAATTAGCATAAGCAGCAAAGATCCATATTTTGTTGCATCTCAGCCTCAGAGGCTACGTTGAGTGCACCATCATCTGTGAACAAAAAGTGCAGCACCCACTCTCCCTCCACTTTAGGCTTGGTTTATATAGTCTTTTCAAGTTAAATAATTTATTGTCAGTATGGTAGTTAACCTTGATGCTATTTTCATCCTTGTTGAAGACATCTGACAACATCACTGAAAATGTCATGCTAAAAAGCAAGGAAACAAGAACACAGCCCTACTTCATCCCATTGGTGACTGGGATATACAAGTCCATTGCCCAGAACCTGTGCAAACATGCCATAATGGAATTGGCATACAATATTCATGAACTTCTCTGGCCAACCAAATTTTACCACAATCTTCCACAAGTCCTTATGACTAACAGTATCAAAGACCTTGGTCAGATTGATAAACATTGGGGCAGAGCCAAGATGGAGGAGTAAAAGCAGGGACTTGCTTGAGCTCTCCCCCAAGCCCCTCCAAATACTTGTAAAAATGACTCTAAACAAATTCTAGAGCAGCAGAACCCCCAAAATGACAGAGTGAAACAAATTTTCAGCCCAAGACAACCTGGAGGTTGACCAGAAAGGTCTGTTTAATCAGGCTGGGAGAGGAGTGCAGACCAATGACTGGGCCCCATTTCTGAGAGCAGGCCTCAAGGGACTGAATCACTGGCAGCTGTGGTGATTTACAGACTTCTCAACCCACAAACACCAAAGACAACTTAGAAGGTCAGTAGGAAAGGTCTGTTGGATCTGGACCTGAGTGAGAGAGGAACTCAGTCAGGCCCTAGCCCCAGAGTGGTGGCGGTGGAGGCAGCAGGCAGCAGCAGTAGCTTCTTCCTGAGCCCTTGGCCCAGAGACAGTGGGGTGATCAAGTGGCTGATCACAGTGGGATTGAAGGACTCTCTTGACTGGAACTGAGGCAGGATTCTCTTGCTTTGACCCTGCTTGATCTGGGTCGCAGTCCTGGGTGGTGGTCCTGTGATGAGGAGGAGCACTGGCATGGCAGAGGGTGGAAAGGGAATCCTCCTCACAGTTTGAGGGCAGAAAAGAGTGCTTGTGGTAACTCACAGACCACAGCATAGGCCAGAAGAGGAGTAAACACCTCTCATTTGATCATACTACCTTGGAAGAACTGAAAATTTACAGGCCCCTAGAAGTATCTCTGAAAACAGCTGTACAAAACCCCTGAATCTTGGGATAGTATACCCTCCACACTGGAAGCAGATTCCTACAAAGAGTTAAAAAGTCAAGAAATTGGCTGGGAAAATGAGCAAACAGCAAAAATAAAAAACTCAGACTATAGAATCTTGGTGACAAAGAAGATCAAAACATACAACCAGAAGAAGGTAACAAAGTCAAAGTTCCTACATCCAAAGCCTCCAAGAAATATATGAATTCATCTCAGGCCATGGAAGAGCTCAAAAAGGATTTTGAAAATCAAATAAGAGAAGTAGAGGAAAAATTAGGAAGAGAAATGAGAGTGATGCAAGAAAATCACAAAAAAAGACAGACAAACATTGCATACAGATCTCTGTTCTGTTCCTGGCATTTCTCCTGAAGTTGTCAGGCAGGAAACACCTAAAGCTTCCCTGGCTTTCAGGTAGATGACAATCTTCCAGGTGAAGGATCAGCCTATTAAGGCAGTCTCTGGCAACAATCTTGCCAGCAATGAGTAAGAGACCTCTGTGGTTGTCATGGGACGACCTACTTTCTTTTCGTTTAAGCGGATGGAGAATAGAGGCATCCTTGATTTCCTGGGAAATAACCTACTTTTGTCATATAACATAGAAGATTTCTATCAGTTTTTGTATGAGCAGGTGACTCCATGCCTTGTAGATCTCTGCTAGAATGGAATCAGTACCAGGTGCTTTGTCACATGAGAAGTACCTAATGGCATTCAAAACCTCTTCTTCAGTTGGACGTTCAGCTAGACAGGGATTGACTTCAACCTGAGGTAAACAGACAATGGCTTCAGCATCAGTTGATAATGGTTCGTTGAGCATACTATGGAAGTGTTCCATCCATCTGTCCAGGACCATGTCCTTATCACTGATCAGTGTGGCTCCATCAGTGCTGAGTAGTTGAAATGCTCCAAAGGTCTTTGGCCCATAAATAGCTCTCGAGGCATCATAAAAATATTTTGGATTGTTAATAACAGTGTAAAACTGAATTTCATCTGCCTTTTTCCTGAGCCAAGAATCTTGCATATCTCTAAGCTTTTTTTACACTTTACTTTTGGTGGGGTTAAATGCTGCCTTTTTAGAGATGGATGAACTATGCTACTGATAGATCCTGTAGAGTCCTCATCTTTCATTTAGTAGCTTCTGAATTTCCCTATCCTTTTCAGCAAAGCCAGTCCTAATGTTTGCTAGTGTTCTGGCCTAGATGAGTAAATGAAGTGCTGTACATCAAATTTCTAAAAGCCATCCGCTCCTTTTCTGTTCCATCATTGCCAACAGTGTGTTGGCTCAGCTTTCCCTCCAAATCAGTAACAAACTGTTCACACATGGAAAAGCATTCTAATCTGTTGATGTTGAATCTTCTGATAGTTGCCATGCATGCCTTGTAACCACTGCTTTTGTTGAATTCAAATATTTAGCTTGAAGGGGATAAGTCTATGATCAGTCTAGCACTCAGGACAACACATCACCTTCATCACTCTAACATCCCATCTGTCTCTTCTCCCTATAATGACATAGTCTATTAAATGCCAATGTTTGCTGTGAGGTTGCATTTATGAAGTTTTATTGTGTTTAGATAAATGGAAGACAATGTTGGTGATGAGAAGGTCATGAGATGCACAAGTCTTCAAACAGTAAATGACCATTGCTGTTGCTGTTTCCAATTCCATTCCTCCCAAGGACTGCCTGCCATCTCTGATAGTTTGTGCCCATGCTAGCATTAAAGTCACCCAGAATTATAAGCTTATCTTCTTTTGGCACATTGATGATGCAGGTCTCCAGGTCTTCAAAAAAAATTTTTTTAACTTTATCAGGGTTCATCATGGTGGGGACATGAGCACACATGACCTTCTTATTACCAACACTATCTTCCATTTGCCTAAGTTTTTCCTGGAACTTTATTATCATATCAGAGTGGAGTTTGCTAAGAGCCTTTGGGGTCTCATTCAAGGGGATGTGGTTACTAAACTATCAAGAAACTCATCTCATGAGGTAGCTCCAGCGCATGGGCCTGAATCACAATGATGGAGTCGTAGGAAAGAAGGCTCCAGTGTCAATGACTACATGTTAGTCATGTCTCCTCAAGTAGACTAAAAACATCTTAAGGAGAGGAACATATCTGCAACTGGCAAGTTGCTTTGCCTTTCCTTGGCTCAATTTTCTTATCTATATGACAGGAATAATAATCCTTACATGACCTACTTTAAAGGATGTTGTGAGAAAAGCATTTCATAAACTTCAAAGCCACTTAGAAATGGGCACCATTCTAGTTATATGCCCTAAAGC
The DNA here is from genome assembly GCA_028646595.1 of Phalanger gymnotis. NCBI lineage: Eukaryota > Metazoa > Chordata > Mammalia > Diprotodontia > Phalangeridae > Phalanger > Phalanger gymnotis. The sequence goes on along the minus strand of CM053622.1, from coordinate 400,544,038 downwards.
AGCACTTCATGTGAGTCAGCAACCTGTAGGAAATCCATAAATACTTGTTGGCAAAATATTTCCATTTTCTGACTGGTAGAGAGTTCATTCCACAGACTCCTGTTTAACTCATAGCTGTCTCATGCAGGTGAATATTCATAGGAGGCAGTGGAAAGAACACTGGATCTAGAGTCAAGGGACCTGGATTCAAATTTCAACACAGTTGTTTACTACTTGTATGACCCAGGCATCAGTTAACTTCCCTCCTTCAGCCTGAGTATTCTCATCTGAAAAATCAGGGAAGTGTTGTAATGGGTGAGCAAGCCAGATAGCCTCTGAGGTCTCCTACATGACACTTTATCCATATATCTACTTTTATCTATCTATCTATATCTATCTATCTATCTGTCTGTCTATCTATCTATCTATATCTATCTATCTATCTACATCTATATCTATCTATATGTCTATCTCTCTATCTATATCTATCTATCTCTATCTCTATCTATCTATCTATCTATCTATCTATCTATCTATCTATATCTATCTATCTATGTATCTATCTATATCTATCTATCTATGTATCTATCTATATATATATCTCTCTCTCTCTCTCTATCTATGTAGATAGATAGATATATAACTAGCCATACTTATTCCTAAGCATATTCACACACACACACACACACACACACACACACACACACACACACAGGCACAAAAGGTAAGAGAAAAAGCCTTTCTCTTTCTCTGCCACCACCCCGAACCTGGTCTCATAGCCAACCAACTGGGCAACAAAGTAAATGTTGATGGAATTGTCTTCTAAACATTGAGTGAGGCCATGGCCAAGCAGGTAAATGGTACAGTGACTCATAATGAACAATAGTAATGACTTCCATCCAAAGAATGTTCCCGGAGTTCTTCAAAAGTTGGCCTGAAACTACCTTTCCAGTCTCCTCCACTTCCTACATTCTATGATAAATTTGAAATGGCCTTTCTGTTCCTTATACATGGTACTCCACTTGTCTGTAATATTTAGAATTCTTCACCTTCAGCTCATAGAATCCCTCACTTCCTCCAAGACTCAGCTTGGATATTATCTTTAGATAAAAGACCTTTCCTACTCTTTGTAACTGCTAGTACCCTCCCTAGGTGGCACATTGGACAGAATGTTGGCCTTGGAGTCAGGAAGGATGAGAAACTGAACACCGCAGAGTGTGGTCAGATAAGAGAAGAGATTTGAGGCACTTAAGTAGGAAATGCTCATTCATTCTTTTCCAGCATTGAGTCAAATTATGGCCAGTCTTTGATTGAGATATTTGGGTTTCTCTTTTACCACAAGCTAAGAAAAGTATTATAAGGCCCATCCCAGCACATCCCTTTTAAATGAAATTATTAAAAATTAAAACTATGGAACACAGCTCAAGGCAGTCCAAAAGTTTGTGGGCAAATGCCAAATATCTCCATGATCAGTCAGCATTTATTAAGTAGCTATTATGTGCCAAGCCTCAGTGATAACAAAGAGGGCAAAAAATCAGTCACTACTTCAAAAGAGGACATATACTAACGGAGGAGACACCATGAAAATATTTGGGGATACAGAAGATATACACAGAGTAGACGAGGATAATCTAAAAGGAGGTGGCGTTAGTAACTGAAGGGACCAGAAACAAGCCTCCTAAAGAAGATGGAGTTTGAGCTGAGTCATGAAGAAAAACAAAAAGCAAAGGTGAGGGGGGGAGCAGAGAATTCCAGGTGTACATGATGGCCAGGCTGGGGATGGAGGCAGTGTAGCCAGTGCAAAGAAACAAAAATGGGAGGTAGTGCATCATGTTTGAAGAACAAGTAACTGGCATAAAATGGAAAAGGGGGGAGGGGTTCCCAGGACAGATCCTTGGGACATATTCATGGCTAGAAGCCACACCATCAATGAAGAACCAGAAAACAAGATCGAGAAAGATTGTTATGGCAGATGGGAAGAGAAGTAGGAGGGAGCATGAAAACCTAGAGACCCAGAGAGAGAGTATTGGGGAGGTATGGAATGCTGCAGAGAGGTCACAAAGGATCAGGATTAAGAGACTACTAGATTTGTCAATCAAGAGATCATTAGGGGACTTTGGAGAAGGCAGTTTCGGGTGTGTGTGTGTGTGTGTGTGTGTGTGTGTGTGTGTGTATGAATGTGCTGAGGGATAATTAGATATGGGTAGCTATTTATAGTTATAAGTAGATATCTATAGCTATGTAGATATGGTAGATATATTTGGATTAATGAGGTTGGAAGTCCGATTTCAGAAGGTTTAGAAGAGAGTAAAAGGAGAGAAAGTAGAGGAACAGATTGTAGATAGCTTTCTCAAGGAGTTCAGCCATGAAAAGGAAGAGGGATATAAGGTGATAATTAGTGGGAAAAGTTGGATCAAGTGAGGGCTTTTTTAAGGATAGGGGAGACATAGGAATATTGGTATACATCAGGGAAAGAGTCAATAGATACGGAGAAACTGAAGATAAGAGGGGAAGGAAATGGGGACAATATGATGAAGAAGCTGAGAGGGGATGGCATCAAGGGTGCATGCAGAGAGGCAGGGAGAAGGGCACCTCTTAATCTGAGATTGGATCAAAGGGGGAGCTAATGGAGAAAGGTGTCTGAGAGATATGAGATGAGGAGTAAGGGAGAAGAGGGAGTTCTCAGCACATGGTTTTAATTTTTTAATGAAGTACCAGGCAGGGTCCTGGGCTGAGAGGGTTGGGAGTCAGGATGCCATATGTGGGAGGCTTGAGGAGAGATGAGAAGGTTTGGAACAGGTACTTTGGGGACAGGTGTTGGAACATCAAATAGAGGAATTGGGACTTTATCTTTTCCTGAGCAGGAGAGTAACATGATAAAAGGAGATTTTTGTTTGGAAAAAGATTAATCTAAGAGTACTGTGCAGGGTATATTATAGAGAGAAGAAAGTGGGCGCAAGAAAATCTTTAAATATGAATCCCAGAAAATATCTGAAAGAAGTGGTTCCTGACACAGTTGTGGTACAGAGTCCACTCGAACTCAAATTTGATTTCTTTTCTTTTTCTTTGGATCTGTCTTTATTTTTAACTCATTCAATTAGCAATCATTTAATATTTTCTCCTATCTTCCCCTTCACTGGAAAAAAAGAAAAAGAAAATGCTTGTGAGAAATATCTGTATTCAGGCAAAATAAAGTTTCAGTCTCCCATTCAGAAAAATATGTTCAACAATAGGTTATGCGGATACTTCTTGATTTCTTCTTCTGTCTACTTCTCTTTTATATTGGGGTCAGGGGGGAGTATTCCATGCTACCAAACCATGAAGTTGTTTGCCAGCTAACTACCTGCCATCCTGCCATTATTGGAAAGCCAACTTATCACAGGTTGCTTGATTATTTAAAACACCCAACAACCTTATTGGTTAGCTAAACACCTGCATTACTCAGAACCCCAGGTTAGGTTCCAGTGAACCCTGAGAAATGTCTGCATTTGGAAGAGAGCCATTACTACTTTGGAAGAAATTTCTGCAGCTAAGACAGAAACATAACTACTCTCTAATGAAAGCTAGAGAGAGGCCTTTACGTTAGCAGGTTAGTGGCTGAAATGTCAGGCTTGGCCTAGGTCAGCAACATCACGTCTCCTGCCCCTCTTGCATTGTACCATAGGCCACATTTTATTATGCTATTAGACAGTGGTAGGATTCAAATAAATTAACAGTTGGTCTTCCACAGTATCAAGCTGAAGCATCACCACTGCCACTGACATGGGGGTCGCAGGTCCCACCCCTGCTATCGACCAGTTTACCTAACTCAACTTAAAATTAGGTACCAGTTCTGCCCAAACAGTGCAAAATGGCTGAATCCCACCACTGCTATTAGAGCACTTGTAAGTCTGAAAAGTATGTTTTTATGCCATTCAAAGCCGATAGAACCAGGCTAGTCATCGGAGTGAGAAGAAATGACAGCTGAAAACCAATGCCTGTTTTCAATCTTCTCTCCTATCCTCAAACTTCCTACAACATACTTTCCACACATTCTCTCAGCTAGGGGCCTCCCTTCCTACTAAAATTGAGTTCCCTCTTCTCTCCTCCTCACACGCCTCTCATATTACCCCCCACCTCTCATCTTTCACTCTAGTCTCTGATGCTGCAGTAGCCCTTTTGCTTCCCGCTACAGGATCCCACCACCTTCTACCTCATCCAACAGTTCGCCTCCCTCTATGCATCCTTCTGTGTCTAATTCTCAGTGGCTGTCTGTCTCCTTTTTTTTCTTCTTCCTCCAAACATGCTCAAGTCATCCTTTAAAAAATATAAATTAGATCATACCATGCTGGCCAGTTACCATCCTATATCTTTCCTCCTCTTGTCAGCTAAACTCCTTGAAAAAGCTATCTACACCCAGTGGCCCTATTGTGATTCCCAACAAAACCCTCTGCAGTCTGACTTCCTGCCTCATCCTTCAACTGAAACTGCCCTCTAGAGCTACCAGTGAGCTCTGAATGGCCAGCTTGATTGCTCTTTCTCAGTCCTCATCCTCCTTGACCTCTCCACTGCATTTGACACTGTTGACTACCTCTTGGATAGTTCCTCCCCTTTGGGTTTTCATGACTCTGTCTCTTGGTTCTTTATCTACCTGTCTGTTGTCTCCTCCCTCTCCTTTGGTGTACAACAACACTAATAGCTATTTTTTTTCTTTTTCTCTTTATTCTCCTCCCTCATTTAAAAATTGACAAATGTCTATGTGCAAAATATCATCTTTCCTTTAGTTACATTTAGCCAAGTGGCATTTCTTTAAGACCCTTTATGGCTGGTAAAGAACATTACACTTACTATCTGACTATATCACTCCCTTACTCGAGGATTACCTGTTCAACCTTAGACAAGTCACCTAATCTCCAATTTCATTCTCACGGAAACCCTGGGAAGTAGGCGCTATTACCATGTCCATTTTACAGATAAGGAAACTGAGGCCACAAGAAGATACTTGACTTTCCCAAGGTCACACACATAGTAAGTGTCTGAGGCAGAATTCAAACTCAGTTCTTCCTGACCAGCACTCTATTCTCTACCCCCAATCCATGTCATATCCACAAGGCTCTGTCTTAGCTCCTTCTCTCCCTCCTGCCCCCCCCCCCCCCTTTCTCTCTGTCTTTGTCTTTCTCTTTCTGTACACTTTCTCACTTGGTGATCTCCTCAGTTCCCATGGATTTAATTATCATCCCTATACAGATGACTCCCATATCACTATATCCAGCCCTAGTCTCTCTCAGTTTCAGACCTGCACCAACAACCATCTATTGGACACTTCAAACTAGATGTACTTTATAGCACTTCAAACTCAGCATGACAAAATAGAACTCCTTATCTTCCCCCCTAAAAATCCATCCCCCTTCTGAATTTCCCTATCACTATAGAGAACATTATTCTCTCAGTGACCCACGTGGGCAACTTTGGTATCATCTTCAGTGCTCTCCTCTTACTCACCCCTACACAGCATATCCATTGCCAAATTTTGTATTTTTCTGCATCTCTCGTATGTGCTAACTTCTCTCCACTTACACAGCCCTCCCTGAGGTTCAGGTCCTTATTACCTCTTGCAAAGCCTCATTGGTGTCTTTGCCTCTTTCTGTTTCATTTTTATACACAACTTCCAAAGTGATTTCCTTTAGCCTAGGTCTGACCATGCCACCTCTTCCTTTTCCCTCCAAGCTCAATAAACTCTAATGGCTCCCTATTGCCTCGAGGATCAAATAAGAAATCCTCTATTTGGCATTTAAAGCTATTCCCAACCTGGACCCTTCCTAGCTTTCAAGTTGTCTTACACATTTCTCCCCTCCGCATACTCTCTGGTCCACCATAATGGTTTACCTGCTTCCTCGCATACGGTGTACCATGTGTGCCCTCCAGTGCCTTTCCTGCTGAGATTACATTCCATCAACTCTGTAGTTATCCTTTATATACTTTTTTTATGTGCACATCCTTTTATTTCCTTGAGAGAAAGAGGAAATAAGAGGAAGTGAATTGAGAAATTGGATCTGAAATTTTGTGGAGAAGATAAACTATTCGGATATAGGTTGAATGACCTCTGAGGTCTTTTCTAACTGAGATTCTGTGATATCATGATCTAGAAAGAAAAATCAAAACCAATTCATCAAAAAACATTTATTAGTACTTACTGTGTGCTAGGGAAGAGGTGGCCAGATGGTATAGTAGATAGAATGCCAGGCCTAGTGTCAGGAAGACTCATCTTCCTGGGTTCAAATCTGGCCTCAGACACTTGCAAGCTGTGTGACCCTGGGCAAGTCACTTACCTAACTGCGTGACCCTGGGCAAGTCTGAACTTCAACTCTAGTTGCCTCAGTTGCCCGATCTGTAAAATGACCCAGAGAAGAAAATGACAAACCACTCCGGTATCTTTGCCAAAGAAAACCCCAAATGGCTTCATGGAGAGTTGGATACAATTCAAAAATTACTGAACAAAAATGCTCTAGGGATAAAAAAGTAAAAATTTTTCTTATTTATCCTATATGTAACTTGATTTGTGTATATTTGTTTTTGTGTATTGTTTCCCCCATTAGATTGTAAGCAACTTGAGGGTAGGGATAGTCTTTTGTCTCTCTTTGTATCCCCAGTGCCTGGCACACAGTAATGTTTAATAAATGTTTATTGACTGACAAAAATGAAATAGCCCTTGCCCCCAAGAAACTTACATTCTCACAGGGGAGATAACATGTAGTCCAATGGAAAGAGGAGCTATGGAGTTATTGCACATGGATTCAAATCCTACCTCTGGTGCTTATTACTTGTGTGCCCTTGAGCAAATCATTTAACTTTCCCTAGGTCTCAGTTTCCTCATATGTAACATGAGAGAGTTAGATTGGAGAGCCTAGGAGGACCCTTCTAGCTCTATATCTATAATGCTGTGTGCATGCGAAGGACACCATTATCCTCCCAGTCGCTCGTGTTCCCAATTCCAATGTCCTTCTCAATACCCTCCTCTTACTCTCCCCACATAGCCAACCAGTTGCCAAATCTCATAAATCCTGCACAATAACACCTCCCCACACAAACTAGGAAAATATTACCTATCTCATGTGCATACCAGGTTCTGAAAAAGATCTGTTCTCAAGAATAGTGCCTCTAAATGTCTGATCCTCTGCTAACAGCTGGTTTTGAAGACTCATTTCATTGTTGTTCTCATCTAAATAAAAGGTGCCTTATTGACATTTCCAGACCTTTCCGAAAGGACATCCCTGCTTAGAGTTTTAGAAGAAACTCTTTCTCCCATTTATGTCAGAACATCTGGAACTGAGTAACAACAGGATTATAATGGGACCTAAATAGTTCCCATTAGGAATCTTTAGGTGGGCTTAGTCACCATATTAACATATACACAAATAGTCCCAAAGATATCCTCCTAATTAAAACCCAGAAATGATCATATGCTTCCCAGGCATATGACTAATTTTCAGTAGGGACCCAGCTCTGCATTGGTCAGAAATAGCCTTGGCTATTTCTGGATTTGTTTGGGGGGTTTGGGGGTACACTACGGCTTTCGACTTGACCCGACAGAGATGCTCAGAAGAATCAGATTTTGGAGCTAGACAGAATATTATCGGTTAAGTTCTAGATTTCATAGATAAAGAAATAGAGGCCCAAAGAAGTTAATTACCTAACCTAAGATTGCATGAGGCATCTGGGCGGCACAGTGTATAAGAGCATTGAGCCTAGAGTTAGGAAGACTCATCTTCCTGAGTTCAAATCCAGCTTCAGACACATCCTAGCTACATGATCCTGGGCAAGTCACTTCACCCTGATTGCTTCAGTTTCCTTTTCTGTAAAATGAGCTAGGGAAGGAAATGGCAAACCACTCCAATATCTTTGCCAAAGAAAACCCCAAATGGGGTCATGAAGAGTAGGACATGATGACTGTAACAGGAACAAACAACAAAGATCACACAGTCCATAACAGAACCAGAACTAGAACCTAGATCTCCTAACTCCTAGGGAGAGGCTCAGGGCTGGATAGATATGTATAAAGAGGATACTTTTAGGCCACTGGAACCTGGAATAGTGTCTTTCCTATTCTTTTATATAGTCTGCCAGAGGATTTAGGACCAAACAGGGGGGCAAATGAGATATAGATATTCTAAACTGCCTTGGGATGGGACTAAGTTACTGAAAACATTTCCATTCTATATCTTCTGGACATAGAACAAAGTACTTAGGAACAGCCTCAGGTCATTTATTCCATCTTTCCTCCTTGCCCTGAGCCTAGGGTTCTCTCAATAGTCCCACTGCTGTCTTCTTCACTCAATTTATTCATTTAATTTTGACTGTGGCAGCTTTCACAAAATAACCTCAGGATACAAGGCCAATAAGTAATAAGATACGGGAATTAAAGTATTTGGAAAACTTACAACCATATTAAAACTTGTTCAATAGAATGAAGCATTAAAGTCTTCTAACTTTCTTTTCCTGTTCTTACCCTGGGCTATGATACCTTATCCTAGAGATCACTGATGAGTGACTCCACATAGTGTTCTGAAAAACAATGTGTGTGTGTGTGTGTGTGTGTGTGTGTGTGTGTGTGTGTGTGTGTGTTTTCTCCAGTTCAGAGTTGGGAGGCTTAGGTTCTAGTTCCTGGTTCCATCATTGACTATATAATCCTAGGCTAGGCAATAAATTTCTCTGAGCCTCTATTTTTTTATCTATAAAATAAAGAGGTTTACATACAAGGTACCTTCAAGCTCCAGTATCTGATTTTTTTTTCCTGAGTCTTTTTTTGGGGGTCAGGTTGAAAAACATGTATTTTCCTAGGAACTGCTTGGCTTGCTTTCAATGCCCCCAATTTTTTGCCCACTAGTTTCCTAAGAAGGTAGAAATGAGGAAAAGTCAGAATTATACTTAGAGATATGGAACCATAGGATTTTAGAATTAGAAGGAACCTTATCTATCATTTACTCTAATGGTTTTCAAAATTTGGTCCATAGCCCCCTGGGGTAAACAATAGTTTTTTTTTTAATTTTTATTTTTAGTTTGCAACACACGATTCTACATAATTTTGAGTTCCAGATTTTCTTCCCTCCCTTCCCCCTCCCTCCCCAAGACGTCATGGAATCCCATATAACTTCCATGTATAACTTGGCATTGAATTAATTTACACACTAGTCAAGTTGTGGAGAAGAATTATGACCAATGGAATGAATCATGAGAAAGAAGAAACAGAACCAAAAATAAAACCAAAAACACAACCCAACAACAAATACAAAAGAGAAAAAAAGGGGGGGAAGGTGAGCATGAAGTGTGCCTTGATCTGCATTCATACTTCATTGTTCCTTCTTTTGACATAGATCGCACTCTCCGTCATGAGTCCCTTGGAGCTGTCTCTGCATATTGTATTGCTGAGAAGAGTAAAGTCTGTGAACAACAGTTTTGCCTTTGAAGTCAATACTTTTCATAACAATATCAGGATGATATTTGCCTATTAAAATACTCATCCCTTTTTCAATTATACATCTGAGTGAGACTGGATTTTCTTCATATACTTCAACCAAAAAAAAATCACAATAGGTTGGATGCAGAAACTGATATGAAATGCCATCTACCTTCTGTTATGTCAGACATTAAAGATATTTGCAAAAGAAATATAAAACAATGATACTAAATTTTTGTTTTGGAAAATATACCTTTTTAAAAATAAAAAATGTTATTTATGTTACCATGTCACGGGTTTATTATTCTAAAATGAATTAACACATATTTTATAAACAAATTAACACATATTTTAAATTTTTTCTATTTTAATTTCTAATATGGTATATATTGATAACCATCCACATAAACAAAAGCTCTTTCAGTGGAGAGAGGGAGACAGGACCTCATCAGTAATTTTAAGAACGTAAAGGAATTCTGAGACCAAAAGGTTTGAGAACCACTGACTTAGTCTACTATCTCACCTCCCCTTTATTTTATATGGGATACAGGCATCTCTGAGGGTATGGACTACATTTCCAATACAATTATATTTTCCTTGGCACCTGAGCCCAGAGAGCTTGTTGGGAGACCCCTCGGGGACTCCATTTCCTGTGGAACACTGTGCACGTGCTACTAGGTGATGGGTGATTGCATCATGAGAAGCCGTGGGCAGGGAGGAGGGGCAGAGCAATTATAGTGGAGCTTGATGGGGACTTTGGGGTAAAAGAAACAAGAGAGCTTAGTGGAGATGTGTGAGATGAGGAGCTGCATGGTCAGTTGCTGGCATTCAGGAGCCCAGGAATTCCTGTATGTTCCTAAGTTCCCAGAGAAGCTAAGGAGTAGTTGAAACAATCTTCAAGTTCAAGAATTCCTAAAAACAGAGTTGTGCTGGAGCCCAACTTTTCAGTGTGAGCATTTACATTTCAGAAATCAGAAAATTACTACAAATCAGGGCTTGATTTATTGTTTCGTTCATTGTCTAGACTTCAAAAAGTGATAGAGCAAATGTTAACAATGCAGATTAACAGAGAGCCAGTTGTTAAAAAATAAAAATTTACCAGCATACCCAGGCTTGTATTGGAGGCTATGCTCATCTTATTTTGATTGGAGAGGGAGAGACAAAAAGATCTTTCCTTGCTCTGAAGTATGAGTCTCAGTTGATTGCTTTGATCGTAATCTCTCAGGGATGTTTGAGAGTTTGTTTCTCTATTCCTTTGCCAGATGTTTGAATCCTAATTAAATGTTTTACTTTTAAAATTCATGCTCTTGGTCCCGTCATAAGACAGCCATACCCTGCTCATGGCTGGGGGTGGTAGGTAGGGAAAGAAGGGAAGATATCACCTCCTGTCTCCTTGCTAGGCTTCCAGATGCCTTGAGGGCTACCACATGGCTGGGTCCTGTTCATGTCTGGCTCAATCTGGGGTTGGATCACACTGCCTCTTGCCACCTCCTTAGGTTTCAAGAGGGCTACAATACTGCCAGATTTACCCTAAAGTGGCTCAGGACTCAGCCTCTTGGCTGTGTGAAAGGCCTCCTGGTGGAGGCAGTGAAAATGAACACACAACCTCTTGCCCATGTCTGCTATGAGGCAGGCTTCCGGATGCCTTTTAAGACACAAAAACACGGTAGATTTGGCAGTTGAGGATTGTGCCTAAACCTTGAGGATCAATTTTAAACTTACTAATCACCTGCTTTGATTAGTCAGCCTTACAATACTCTTCCTAGCTTCATTTCTCACTTGTTAATGTGCTTCCATTCCCCCTTACTTTCCTTAACCCAGTGAAACTGAACCTCCAGCTGTTGCCTCAGTTATATCTACCTCAGCCTTCCCAATGTCTTACTCCATATCGGATGACCCTCTTGTCCTGAAGGCTCTGGAACTTCTGCTCCATAACTAACAAAGTTATTTTCATCTTATGGCACTTCCTTGCTTGTTCCCATTAGCATTCACTGAGACTTGGCTCCCTCTAGACAACACTGAATCCATCAACACCCTTTACAATACCGGCTATTTTTTCATTCATACTCCAAACTCACTACTTGCAGTGGGATACTGAACATTTCTTGCTTCCCATTGCCACTTCCAGACTCCCCTACAATCATCGCTAAGAAACCTCTGCTTGATACCACTACTAGGTCTGTATCCCAAAGTGCTCAAAGGAAAAGGAAAAAGGCCTACGTGGTACAATAGCAATTTAGATTTGAAGATCTTTCCCACCCATTAATAGTCCATGTGACCTGCTCATATCACAGGAAGCCTGAGTCACATGTGGTGGGAGGAGCTTGCTGAGAGAAAAAGGAAGTTTTGTCACAGAAAATGCTGAGAAAGCAGTTAGGGCATTTATGACAGTTAGAGCTTAGGGAAAGAGAGTTGACCTGTGATAGCTGTACTGTGAGTTTTTGGGAAGGCCCCAGCTGGAGGTGAAGAGGTTTTGGGATGGTGAGGCTCCATGCTGTGATATTTTGTATCAAATTCTTTGCTGTTGTAATAGATTGGGCAGATGGCTTATGGGATATGGTCCTGTGGTGTCTGAATAAATGATTTACTTCTTCTACCTTCTATGTGGAGAGTCTCGTATATTTTGCAATATAGAACCACATAGGCATTTTGACAATTACCATCTATATTGTTATTATTGTCTTACTGATACACATGTACAAACATTTTTATAGGGGTTCTTTTTGTGGTGGCAAAGAATTGAAAATTGAGGGGATGTCCATCAACTGGAGAATGATGGAACAATTTGGAGTATATGATTGTGATGGAATACTATTATGCTATAAGGAATGATGAACAGGATATTTTCAGAAAAACTTGGGAAGACTTATATGAACTGGTACAAGGTGAAGTGAACAGAACTAGGAGAACACAGTATACAGTACCAACAATATTGTAAGGGTGAGCTATTGTGAATGACTTAGCTACTCTCAGCAATACAATGATCCAAGATAATTCTGAAGGACTTACAATGAAAAATGCTATCTACCTCCAGAGAAAGAACTGATAACGTCTAAATGCAAATTGAAGCATGCTTTTTTACTTTATTTTTCTTGGGTTTCTTTTTTTGGTCTGTGTTTTCTTTTGCAATATTGCTAGTATGGAAATATGTTTTGCTTGACTGTACATGTATATTCTATATCAAATTGTCATTTCAGGGAGGAAGAATGAAAAGCAGGAGGGAATTTGGAACACAAAATTTTAAAAAATATATTAAAATTGTTTTTACATGCAGTTGATAAAAATAAAATAATAATTTAAAAATAAAAAACTTCTATTTATATGATGCTCATACGATCTAAATTTAACACACAACCCAGATTCTGGTAGCCATTATCTAATGAACCCCTCAACACACCAGATATTCTTCTTCTTTTCTTAATTAGTCCAGTGCCTGGCTCACAGCTGTCTTTTCCATCCTAACTCCTGCCCTCATGTGACTTCAAACTACATGAATGCTGAAGTTCCCTCAAGTACCCTAACTTCCCAGACTCTCAGTCTAATCAACTCCCATGACCTCTTCCTCTAGCACCACACGGAGATGGTCATATTTTAGATCTTGCCATCTTGCATTTCTATGTTCAATCATAACTTTTTATTGTTTCACATCTCCTTGTACCTTATTTCTCTGAAAACAACTCTCTGACTTCACTGTAACTTCCAGTCCCTCCATCCCTCAGCCATATCCCATGACCTCTGCTCTGGTTCAACTCTCCTTCCTTCCCAGTCTCAAGTCCTTTGGAGAACCACTTCAATTCTATGTTATTCTCTACTCTCAAATGCCTTGTTCCACTGACCTACCAATTATCATGATTTGCCAGATCCCAATCCTGGGTTACTTCTATCAACTGCTGCTTTTACTCCTACTTATATGAGAACTGGAAGAAATCATGAAACTCTGTTGGCCATTTCATGTTTAATCTATTCTAATCTCAACCTGCCCTACTTTCCTAAAGCATGGGTCTGACCATGTCATACAATCTGCCCCCTCACTCAACTTCAATGGCTCTCTATTACCTCTATGATCAAATATAAACTCCTTCCTATCTTTCCAAATCTTCCTGTATATTATTCCCATATACTCTACAATCCAGACATACTGGCCTATTTGTCATTCCTCACACATGATGCTACATCTCCCATCTCTGTCTTTGCACAGACTGTCCCCCATGCCTGGTATATAATCCCTCCTAATCACCCCTTTATAGAATCCCTCTGCCTTCCTTTAAGACAAAGTCAAAGCACAGCCTCTTTTTTCCCTCTAAGGCCATCTTCAATCTCCTTTATATAAGTATTTGCTAGTAACCACTTACTTACATTTTGGGTAACAAAACACCCACTTAACACCGGAAAATCAACAAACATTCTCTTATTACAATACATTTGATAAGTTCTTTGTTCTTTTCTCAAGTCTCTCAAGTCCCCTACAAGTAAAGACTGGAAGAAAACAGCTCCAGCCCAGACCAGTCTCTTTTCTTGCACAAGTTACCCAAGACAGGCAAGGTTCATAGCCTTGGGGGATGGAGTTCCCCCAACCTCTTTGGGCCCCCCTTAGGAGTACCTGATGTAGTCTGAACAATATTGTTGAAGGAATTGGGCAAGTTTAGTCTGGAGAAAGACAATTCAGGGTAGACAATGATAGCTGTGTTCAAGTATGTGAAGGCCTGTCATATTGTGTGTGGGGCGGGGGAGGTGGATTAGATATTCTGTTTGGTCCCAGAGGGAAGAAGCAGGAATAATGGGTGGAAGTTACAAAGGCACAAACTTAGGCTGGATGTCAAGAGGGAAAGCATAAACAAAAATGCTTCTAAGAATTAGAGCTGTCCAAGAATAGAATGGGCTCCCTTTTACTCAGTCATCTAACATTTGTTAAACACCTACTATGTGCCAGGCACTGTGCTAAGCTCTGGGAATACGGAGAAAAACAAAAGATTGTCTTTGCTTTCAAGGGGCTCTTGAGAGGTAAAGGGTGTGTTATAAAAGGGAATCCTTTTAGCTATGGAGTGGCACAGTGGATGGAGTGTCAGGGAGTTGATAGAAGTCAGGAAAACCTGAGTTCAAATATGATCTCAGACATTTCCTAGCTATGTGACCCTGGGCAAGCCACTTAACACTGTTGGCCTCAGTTTCTGCACCTGTAAAATGAGGTGGAGAAGGAAATGGCAAACCACTCCAATATCTCTTCCAAGGAAACACCAAATAGGGTCACAAAGAGTTGGACACAACTTTTAAAAAAAATGACTTAATAACAACAACTAAAATAAGTGACTGCTGAGGTCCCGTCTAACTTTTAAATCTTTAATTCTGTGAATCATACAATGTACTTTCAGCTCAGTTCACAACTTTTCATTTCTTTCTTTCACTTGAGACTTTAAAAAATTTCCTAAGATGGTGTCCAATTAAAATCTAAAGATAACTGAAATTCAGGGCAAGTCCAGAATAAAAAGATGCCAAATAACCCATTAGAGTTCAATGTCATTTAGCTCTAAAGCCTACTTAAAAAAAATTGTGAGAGGTTGAGAGACAATGTGATGTTGTGGATATCTGAGATGGAATCATGAAGACCCGTGTTCAAAATTCCCCCTTCAACATTTATTTAGCTGTGTGATGTCTTTGATCCTCATTCGCAACATGGAAATGATAACACAAGACATAGCATAAGGTTTGAATAACATACATACATATATATGTATATATGTGTATATGTGTGTGTGTGTATACACACACACGCACATACACACACACACAGTGCTTTGCTAATCTTCAAATGCCTTATATACTTCAATAAGTACTATCCCAAAGCACTGTCTGGGCCCTGAAAGGGACAAAAAGCCACAACAAAACTCCATCATTTATTGGTTCCTTGAAAGTCAGAACTTTAATATTCATTTTGAGTCCTGCCATAATTAAGACCCAAATTTCTGTAATCTTTTTAATACATTAAAAGTATTTTCTCCATAACAACCTTGTGATATAGCTAGGTTGCTGGATGATGCAGTGGGTAGAGTGCTGGGCCTGAATCACGAACACCTGGATTCAAATTCGGCCTCTAACACATATTAGCTGTGTGACCCTGAGCAAGTTATTTAATTAACTTCTGTCTGACTCAGTATCATGAATTGTAAAATGAAAATAATAATAACACCCATTTCCTAGGTTCATTACAAGATAATATTTGGTAAGTACTTCACAAATCTAGAAGAGCTACAGCTATGTTATTACAGAGCTATATTATAAACCCTGTTTTGCAGTTAAAGAAACAGAAGTTCACACTTGCCTATGATAATATCACCAAGTAATACTCAGAACTCAAGCCCAGGTCTCCTAACTAAAGGTCCAATGTTCTTTCTATACTATCTTCCCTCCCAGCTAAAAGTATCCTTCTCTGTTCTTGACTTAAATTATCCAATCCCCATGTCATTGCCTCTACAGGTTCAGTATTGCCTCTAAGTAACCTAGTATCTTCGCAATCAATAAACATTTATTAAGTGT
The DNA here is from genome assembly GCA_028646595.1 of Phalanger gymnotis. NCBI lineage: Eukaryota > Metazoa > Chordata > Mammalia > Diprotodontia > Phalangeridae > Phalanger > Phalanger gymnotis. The sequence goes on along the minus strand of CM053622.1, from coordinate 400,528,095 downwards.
CAGGCACTGTGCTAAAGCACTGGGGATACAAAAAGAGCCAAAAGACATACCCTGCCCTCAAGGAGTTTATAATCTAATAGAGAAGAGAATATGTAAATAAATGTATGCGAAGCAAGTAATGTACAGTATAAATAGGAAATAATTAAGGGCGGGGAGTAAGGTATTAGAATTAAAAGAGGTTAGGGAAGGTTTCCTGTACAAGAAAGGAATTTTGTTGGGACTTAAAACCAAAGAGGTCAGTAGGCAGAGCTGAGGAGGGAGAGTATCCCAAGCATGGGGGACAGCCAGCAAAAATGCCCTGATGTCTTATTCATGGAACAGCCAGGAGGTTGAATGAAGAGTACCTGTCAGTTGTAAGGTGTAAGAAGACTAGAAAGGTAGGAGGTCGTAGTGCCAATGTGATATTCATAGTGCCTACAGTGGCTATGAATATGCTGGTGTAGTTCTGAATTGCAAAATATAACAGATTCTCCACATGGAAGACAGAACCAAAACATTTATTCAAGCACCAGAAAGCCAAATCCATCATAGCAAAAAAGAAATCTATATACATTAGCAATGATGGGGGCATTGTGGTCCCCAAACCTTCCCTCTGTTAGGGCCTCCTACAAACAAACACCCTCAAGCAAAATCACTCGCTCTCTTACTCATGCTCACTGTTGCTCTGTGTGTGTGTGTCTCTCTCTCCCAGCTCTGACTGTCTGTCTTACTTCCTTTCAGCTCTGCTCTACCAGTTTGGCAAGCTCCTCCCACCACAGGTTCATGTGACTCACATGGGTCTATGGAAAATGGATGGAAAACCTTCAAATTGTATTAACAATACATTAACACTGCAGAGGTGGTTAGGTTATAAAGGGCTCTGAATGCTGAACAGAACAGTCTGTACTTTATCCTAGAGGTAAGAGAGAACTACTGGAGTTTATTGAGTGGTGAGGAAAAGACAAAAATCAGACTTGCACTTTAGGGAACTTCAGGAAAATCACTTTAGTGGCTGAGTGAAAGACGGTTTGGAGTGGAGAGAGATTTGAAGCAGATAGAAACACCAGAAGGCTATTGCAATAATCTAGACATGAGATGATGAGGACCAGCATTAAAGTGGATGCAGTGTCAGAGAAGAGAAGGGGACATATTTGAGAGATTTGGCAAAGGTAAAATCAACAGATCTTGGCAAGAGATTGGAATTGGGGACAGGAGGAAGACAGTGAAACATAATGAGGAATCTCTTACATCGCAAACCTGAGGGACTAGAAGGATAACATTTTCCTCTACAGTAACAAGGAAGGTAGGAAAGATGGGAAGGTTTAAGGGGAAAGATAATGAATTCCATTTTGGACATATTGAGTTTAAGATGTCTACTAGACATCTAGTTCAAGAGGTCTGAAAGTCAGTTAGTGATGCAAGGTAATTGGTCAGCAGAGAATTTGGGGCAGAAAAGGCAGATTTGAGAATCATCAGCCTGGAGTTGATGATTAAATCCATGAGAGTAATGAGACGATGAAGTGAAGTATTTTAGAGGGAGAAGAGAAGAGATCCCAGGATCAAACCTTCAACAACTCAGTTACTTACAGCTGTTAGTTACACTACCAACCCTAACCCATTAATATCTTTATCAATCTAGTTCTGTTCAGGAGACCAAGACAGATATAATGGGGCTACAAAGGGGTATCTCTTTCTATATTTGACATATTTGCTTTTAAATGATTATGTTGTATATAGTTACAAATTAGGACATGTGAGTAACTTTTTTACTGAATTTTTCTAGCCCTTAGTTTGGATATTGCTCCAGAGTTACTAATAAATAGGATCGGAGATAAGGTCTAAGCCTATGATTTCATTATTTAGGTGGCTCCCAGGTGGAGAAACTCCCTCTACAAATGCAAGTCAGTATCTTCTCAGCTTAAAAGTTTTAGGCTCTTCCAGGGGCACAATAGAGGAAGCTGAGTTCTCCCAGTGTTCTCCTCCAAACAACTTTAATGCCTCAAATTGAATTCTGGAGTGGCCGAACCAAAAAAAGGTCAAGATAAGACATTTTTTCAGCCCAAGACATCTTCAGAGGGTGGAAGAAGTCTGTGACACTGGGGTAAAGGTTGGTTTAGAGCACATGCAACAGGAACACCAACTGTGGGCCTTTGAGGTGATGACAGTCATGGCAGCTTTGGGAGTTTTCAGCCCAGAAACTACAGTAAGAAGAGACAACTGGTCAGAAAAAGATTATAGGGAACACCTATGCTAGCACTAGGTGTAGGACAGGGCATGATTTGGCAACTCCATTGCCTAGACCCACTTCTAGGTCACAGTTCCTGGGCAGAGAGGAGTGCTTTTGGTCACAAGGGAGCAAGAGCCCTTCCTGGGTAAAGAACAGAGCACAGGTCAAGAGAGCAATAATCACACCTCTCCCCAGAACATACCACTTTGAAAGCATGAACAACTCCCAAATCCCCTGACTAGCTCTGAAAACAGTAGAGTGAAAAAGCCTGAAGTTTGGGACAGTGCCCCCACTACCCACGAGTCCACAGAGTCCAATTTTAACATAAAGTTCAAAGTCAAGAAATAGGCCAGGGAAAATAATCAAATAACTAAAAAATAAAATAAAATAATCTGAACATAAAAAGCTACTGTGGGGACAGGGAAGATCAAGACACAAACTCAGAAGAAGACAACAATGTAAAAATAGCTACAAGCAAAGCCTTGGGTGGGGGAGGGAGGCACTACAGAATGTGTATTCAACACAAGCCCAACAAGAATTACTGAAAAAGTTAAAAATTATTTTTAAAATCAATTAAGACCAGTAGAGGAAAAACAGAGAAAAGAAATGAGTAATGCAAGAAAATTATGAAAAGATAATTAACAGCTTGGTAAAAGAAGGACAAAAATATTGAAGAAAACAATACCTTAAAAAACAGAATTGGCCAAATGGCAAAAGAGGCACAAAACTTCAATGAAGAAAAGAACTCCTTAAAAAGCAGAATTGGCCAAATGGAAAAAGTACAAAATCTCACTGAAAAAAATTCCTTAAAAATTAGAATTGGGCAAGTGGAAGCTTGAGACATGTCCATGAAACATCAAGAAACAACAAATCAAAAGAATGAAAAATAGAAGAAAAAGCAAAATCTCTCATAAAAAAACAATTGACCTAAAAATAGATCAAGGAGAGATAATTTAAGAATTATTGAACTACTTGAAAGCCATGATCAGAAAAAAGAGCCTAGACATCATCTTTCAAGAAACTATAAAACTGCCCTGATACCTTAGAACTAGTGGGTAAAATAGACATTGAAAGAACCCACCAATCACTTCCTGAAAGAGATCCCAAAATAAAAACATCCAAGAACATTGTAGACAAATTTCAGAGCTCCCAGTCAAAGAGAAAATACTTCAAGCAATCAGAAAGAAACCATTCAAGTGCCAGGGAACCACAGTCAGGATCACACAAGATTTAGCAGCTGCCGTGTTAAAGGAGAAGGCTTGGAATGTGATATTCTAGAAGGTAAAGGAGGTAGAGTTACAACCAAGAATTACCTACCCCAGCAAAACCAAGTATAATCCTTCAGGGGGAGGGGGAAGGGGGGAGGCAGAATGGATATTTAATGAAATAGAGGACTTTCAGGAACTCCTGATGAAAACACCCAGAACTGAATAGAAATTCTGACTTTCAAATATAAGACTCTAGAAAAGCATAAAAAGATAAACATGAAAGAGCAAACATAAGAGACTCAAAGAGGTTAAATTGTTTACATTTCTATATGGGAAAATGATACATGTAACTTCTAAGAACTTTATCATTGGGGGGGAGGGGCGGAGGCAAGATGTTGGCTGGAAAGCAGGGACTAGAGTGAGCTCCCCGCCAAGTCCCTCCAAAAACCTATAAAAAATGGCTCTGAACCAATTCTAGAACTGCAGAACCCACAAAATATCATAGGGAAGCAGGGCTTTAGCCCAGGACAGCCTGGATGGTCTCTGGGTAAGGTCTATCCTGTGCGGAGCTGGGAGCGGAGGGGAGAGGAGCTGGGCTGAGCAGAGCAGAGCCCAGCGTGGGTAGCGCAGACCGACCAGACCAGGAGCTGGGCAGAGCATGCCCTAGAGCCCTGAATTAGTGAGCTGCAGCAGTTACCAGACTTCTCAACCCACAAACACCAAAGACAACAGAGTAGGTTAGTGGGAAAAGTAGCTGGGGACTGGGATAGAGTTTGCGGTTCAGCTACTGCCCAGGGGCAGCGGAGGTGGGACAACTACAAAACTACAGCTGCAGTTGCTTCTGGGCCCCAGGCCCACCTGGTGGGAGGAATTAAGTGGTGGATCAGAGCAGGAATGCAGAGCCTGCTGAAGATCTAAGTCTAGTCCAGGGTTGGGGGTTCTTGGGGAAGGAAGAGTGCTGGTGTGGCAGAACTGGTGCATCCAACCAAGCTTGGAACATAGAACTGTTTACAAGCAGTCATACCTCGCTGAAAAACTCAAGGGTCAAGTAAGTTGGCTGGGAATGTGGCTAGGCAGCAAAAATGCACCCAGATTCAGTCTTAGACTCTGGAATCCTTCTTTGGTGACAAAGAAGACCAAAATATACAGCCAGAAGAAGTCAACAAAGTCAAAAAGCCTACAACAAAAGCCTCCAAGAAAAATATGAACTGGTCTCAGGCCATGGAAGAGCTCAAAAAGGATTTGGAAAAGCAAGTTAGAGAAGTAGAGGAAAAACTGGGAAGAGAAATGAGAAGGATGAGAGAAAAACACGAAAAACAAGTCAATGACTGGCTAAAGGAGACCTAAAAATATGCTGAAAAATATACTGAAGAAAACACCACCTTAAAAAATAGACTAACTCAAATGGCAAAAGAGCTCCAAAAAGCCAATGAGGAGAAGAAT
>CM053622.1:400508425-400522738 GCA_028646595.1 Phalanger gymnotis | reverse complement strand
TGTTGCTCTGGGCCCTGAATAAATTTTTTGATGCCTTCTGCTTGGAGAATTCTGTATACCCAACGATTTCGAACCATTCAGATATTTATATGATCCTTTTTGAGATCATAAATTCGGCCTTCCTACTACAATGCCGTCTTCTGTGAATCTTTCCTGATGTCCCTTAATGCTAGAGTTTTCCTTCTATTGACTATGGATCATTGAGTCTGTATTTGTCTTGCTTCTACACAATTGCTTGTATGTTGTCTCCCCACTTTAAGCTGGGAGTTCCTTGAGGGAAGGCACTGACAGTCTTTTTCTTTGCACGCCCAGCTCTTAGGACCTGCAATATAATAATTTAGTCAGTCCACAAGCATTTATGAAGCACCTACTATATAGGGGATACTGCTGGGGATATGAAGCACTAGGTATAAGCGAACTGTAAGAAATGTAAGAGCAAGATTTTGTCTGTGGGCAGAACTAGTCCAGACAAACACTTTTTTATCTCAAAGAAGATTGAAACAAAGCAAAATGAGGATCAGTGTGAAGGAGCTGGAAATATTTAACCAGGAGAAGAGAATGCTCACCTGACTTCACCCATCTGAAGGGCTGTGGTATGGAAAAAGGATTTGACTTGTCCTGTTTGCCCCAGAGAAGAGAATTAGGAGTGAGAGGGAGGAAGATTTTGGATCAAAATAAAGCAAAACTGCATAACAATTAGCACTGTTCCAGTGTATAATGAGCCTCAGTAGAATGTAGTGAGTTCCACATTGGGGCAGCTAGGTGACACAGTAGATAGGGCACCAGGTCTAGAGTCAGGAAGACTCATCTTCCTGAGTTCAAATCTGGTTTCAGACACTTAGGACCCAGACTCTGTGTGACCCTGAGCAAGTCACTTAAACCCTGTTTGCCTCAGTTTCCCCATCTGTAAAATAAGTTGGAGAAGGAAATGGCAAGCCACTCCAGTATCTTTGCCAAGAAAATCCCAAATGAGGTCACAAAAAGTCAGACATGACTGAAAAATGACTGAACACAAAAACACTATAGGAACCCACTCTTCTTAGCATCTAACACAGCTAGATAATGAAATAAACTATACTTCCACAGCTAAATGATCCAGTGGATATAGCATTGAACTTCAAGTCAGGAAGACTTGAGTTCAAACCTAATCTTACATACTTACTAAGCTGTGTGACCCTAGGCAAGTCACTTAACCCTATTTGCCTCCATTCCTCATCTGTAAAAATGAACTGGAGAAGGAAATGGCAAACCATTCCAATATCTTTGATGAGAAAACCCCAAAAGGGGTCACAGAGCATCAGATACAACTGAACCACAACAATAGTGTTCCCTCTCACTCTGCAGATCTTCAGGTGAAGGACGGCTAACCGTTTGTCTGGGATACGATAGAGGATATTGGTATTTATGTACAGGTTGACCTGAGATCCCTTCCACCGCTGCAGTTCTGTGATTCTGTGAAAACACCTGGTGTTGTGGAAAGAACATTGGATGTAGGTAGAGTAAGGCATTTTGGATTCCAAGCCAGTCCAATTCAACAATCCAGCAAACATTCGTAAAACTTGTATCACTGAGTCAGATCAGCTTTTAAAAAAATCAAAATAGATTGGCCAGACCCATATATGATACTAGTATGTCACACACATGACACCTTTTAGCTATTTGTCAATAGTAGTTTAAGATAGGCACAGTAACGGTGGCAGAAGTCCAAAGCAACTAATTCTTTAAGCCTACAGGATGACAGTATGTCATCGTATTCGTTTTCCATCAAGGAAGTATAACATCCAAGTTGTCCAACAGAAGGTACTCAGCCAAAAAAACCCTAGACTGCTCCCCCACAATTGTGTGTGTCTTTAAGTAGCAGCACTGATCAATTTAAACCCATGCTGCCTGGTTCCATATCTAGCCAGAGAGAGAAATGGAATATTGCTCAAAACATCAAATATATAAAATCTATTCTTAAAGATCTCCTACCCCACATCTAAACTTTTCTTTCTACAATCACCCACTCACTCACATACACATTCACAGAACTTATAACTTCAATATACTATGGCTACAGATTTTATTGGACACAGTGAAAATATAAGGGAAAAAGTTAAGTGCTCTTACAGGGAGCCATGTGCCCTCTGCTATCTCCCTAAACCTTCTCCTATGCACTCTGCCATTACCTAAAGGGGGGCAAGTGGAAATTCCCAAATGACCATTATCCATTGATTGTGGAAAAGGAATGGAAGGAAAGACATATGTGTGTATGTATGTGGAGGAGTTGATATCAGGGACAAAACCAGAGAAAAGTAGAGAGAGAATGATGAGAAAAGAACGTCTCTCCTGACTGGCTTACCAACAACTGACAGGAATTAAGAACTGCCAGAAGACACCGGGGTGCTCTCTTACCTTCATGCTGTAGTTCCACTGCTGATCCTAGATCAGCATTGTTTCTGTAGGCAGATTCCCAAATATCTTGACCCAGTAGCAGTGGTCCCTCACTCCTGGTCTCTCATGAGTGAACCTGACTCTCAAAGTTGACTGGAATTTGCACAATCTGCAAACCCAGCCCCAGTGGTAGCCACTGATCACTGCCATTACCTATCACAAGTAGGAAGTCCAAATCTCAAGGAGCAATGAAGACAATAAGGAAGGCAGTCAGTACTGGATACCGGCATTCAAGGCTTCCTCATTCTATTGCATGATTGCTTGCCTATCTCAAGTAACTTTAGGGGAGCTGGGTGGTGCAGTGGGTAGAGTGCTAGGCCTGCAGTCAAGAAGCCTCTTCTTTCTGAGTTCAAATCTGACTCAGATACTTACTAGCTGTATGACCCTGGGCAAGTCGTTTAATTTTTTCGCCTCAGTTTCCTCATCTGTAAAATGAGCCACAGAGGGAAATGGCAAAACATTCTAGTAGTATCTTTGCCAAGAAAACCCCAAATGGGCTGATAAAGAGTCCGATGCAACTGAAAACCACTGAACAACAAAACTTTAGTATCTTACAGCTTCCCATTTATCTCACAAATGCTGTTTTCATCTATAGAAACTTCCACACTCTCAAGATCCCATAGAGATAAAATGAGGCTGCAAAAATGCCCAGTACACACTTATTAAGCACCTATTGCACATAAAGCACTACAGATACAAAGACAGAAACAAATCAGTTACTGCCCTCAGGTAGTTACTAGGGGGATAAGACAGTAATATCTTAAGCCAGTACAAAATATGCACCAAGGAATTTCAATAGTAAAAGAGAACTAAAACCTGAAGAATCAGAAAAGGCCTCACTGAGGAGGTAAGAGCTGGTCATTGTAGTTCTTCCATTTATTACAGGACCTTGGACAAGTTCTGGAAGCATTCTCATCAGTGAAATGGACCAGACCCCTCCCTGTAGGCCACATATTGACTTACAAAGTTACACATTAACATTATATTGCACTGTCTTTTTATTTATTTTGAGGGACATTTCCCAATTGTATTTTAATCTGTTTCTGGCATTTTGTGGGCGAATTTTACACATCTGGGCTGGACGATCTATAAGGTCCCCTCCAGCTCCAAATTTTTGTGATTCCGTGCAAGACAGAGCAGTCCCTCAGGCAGCTACTTTGTTGGTTGACCTGTAGAATAGACGTTCTTAATCTTTTTATGTGTCAGGAAACCCTTTAGCAGTCTGGTGAAACCTTCCCAAAATAATGTTTTATTGCCTATATTCACAGGGTATATTTATATATTTATATTATTATTATATTATATAAAATAATTATATATTATATATAATATATAAATTAATATTTTTATTATATGTATATATTATATAATATATACTATATATAATATAATAATATATGTATATATTACTATATAATAATATATAATATATTATATAATAATTATATATAATATAAATTATATTACATATAATATATAATTAATCTATATATTATATACGATTATATAAATATATTACATAAATATTAAATATATTATTCATATCATAATATAATTTATATATTACATTAATAATTAACATTATTAATACAATATTATATATGATGTATTATATATTATAATATAATACATTATTATTCATATATATTATAATTTATAATCAAAAGAGATGCTACATTTCAATCAGAGTTAATGAAAATAAAGATGCAATATTTTTTACCCATTCAGGTTCTTAGACCCCCTGCAATCTATCCTTGGATACCAACTCCTGCTCTAGATACAGTCTTTCAGCTGCTTACTATTACACCACATTTTTGTATAGAATTTTATACTTTTAAAGGCACTTTCACACATGTTATCTTGATTAATATGGACAACAACCCAGTGAGGTAATCAAAATAAGTATGATTATCCCTGTTATGAGAGATAAGGAAATGAGACTGAGTCACTTAATTACTTGTTTTAAGCAAGTTGGTGGTAAAACCAGAACTAAAACTCAGGTCTCCTTATCCCAGTCCAGAGCTCTTTCCATCAGAACATGCTACATTAGGAACCAAATCCTTTTCCAGGACTGAATTATTCCTGAGCTCTCTGAATCTCAAACAGACTTTTTCAGCCAGGTTGATTGGTTTCCACTCATCTACATTCTTTCCCTGATTGTACACAGAAATGTGGGGGGTGGAGGGAGGTGGGATAATATTGCCTAACACATCCTTCACATGAACAGCATGGATGATTTTCTGGCCAAGGAAGCCTGTTCCAGTGAAAACAATGAGAACTGCTCAGATGTGGTTACAACTGAAATGAAGGAAACATTGCTCAAGAGGAAATAAGTAGGAGGGTGAGAGAAGCAACCATCAAAGCACAAAGAGAAAAAGAAGAAATTGCACTTATTTTCCAGACAACAGTATTTGTATTTTCACTGAGTATCCAAAACCCATTCAGAGCTATATTTCAAATTCAGGAATAGCTCCCAGCACACTGCCTTACATTTGCCACCTGTGGTGAGCAAAGGAGACCAATGTAAATTAACATATCGCTGTGTCCATTTCTGTAGGGCTCAGAGGTGGTAAGCTTGAGGGCTCTCCTAGTTCTGATATCAGCTATTATCCTCCTCCTATGAGAAAAAGAGAGATTTATAGAGTTCCAGAAGGCATAGAATTCTTGAGAGTAAACCACAGCAGAATAGAGTCTTTTCCCAAGCCCCAGGCTATACCAAGTTTTTCCTGATAGTAATTGTGGTAGGAGTAATATTTATATAGCTTCTAAGGCATGGCATCAATTCTTATACCCTCATTCATTGGACCAGCTCACTCTCCCTGACCTATCCTCATATCAGTAGGTTTGAGGTTCTGTAAGGTTAATGGGGAATAAGATCTTCCCTGCCCATCAATAGGCCTCATGTGGAGCCCATTAAGAGAAGCTTGCTTGCTTGTAGGAAGGCTTACACACCTTTTGCTAATTAGGCACTGAGTCAGGAGTATTGTGATGCCTTCTGACTCTGAGCCTATTAACTAAAAGAGTATATATTCTGAGAGATGAGCTTTTGCTTTGGGGGCTAGCTTACAAGAAGGATCTTGTGATTCCCTGGTCAAGACTCTGAGAGGCCATATGTTCAGAGCTACCCAATTGCTCAGAGGTAAAGGCACTCTTGATCCAGTGGTGAATGTAAAGTATATATAGCAGTTTTTCTTTGATTTAGGCAGTGGAGCCCTGTCTGTTGGTCTTTATTTCTCTTCTCTGTGTTTCCACTGTTTGTATTTTATGTGATTAAAGAAGATTGTTGATCCCTGAAACAGCTGTCTTTCCTAGTAAAGCAGATAAAAGAACCCACACTAGAACCATCCTGGGTATGCCAGTGTGGTTGCTGTTACAGCTTCCTAGAAAAGGACCAGCACTACCTGGCTACAATTCAAACTCTCTAGGGATCACTTTGTTATAGTGGAGACACATGCCTACTATTCACCACTCTAGCTCATGAGGCCCCACTAGTGTGCTTCCCATTCATATGGAATTAATCACAATGACACAATTAACTCTTAAGCATAAAACATTTAATAATAAGGTAAAAATAAGGATAAATATAACATCATAGTTGCTCTATATAATGTAGATGTAAGAATAATCTATGTATCCCATTCCACTCATAAACCAAGGCACACATTTCCCATGAGGGAGAATGGGTACATAGGTATAGAAACCTATCAGGGAGGCACATGAATGGGAAAATCCATGTGCTAGAAGCAACTCACAACTCTGGACCATAGGACTTAATGTCCTAGGACTCCTCAGGAACAATCATAAACACACAATGTTCCTTCTGTGCCAGCTGCAACCTGTCTGGTCTTCACCACTTTCCTGCTGGGTAAACCCCTTCTTGTTTGCTTTCAAGTCAATAAAGCAGTGAAAGGCTCTTTTAATTCAGTTGCCATTAATAGAAGGCTGTGAAATCGTTATGCTCTCATAGCTTCAAGTGGTTCTCTTAAGCCAAAGAACTAAAAACACCTCAGCTAGCTCTCTGGGAAGTACAGACAAGCCCAGCTAGCTCTCTAGTCAACAGGATTCTGTTTTGTCCAATCATCCCTTAGCTAGTCAACTCTTCTCACAGCTGAGCTGAACTCTCAGAAAAACAGAAGCCAAGCCTCTTTCTACCTCTGCTTATACTTTTCAAAACAGAGGGCAGTAGAGAGCAACCAGGCACCTCTGAAAGGTTTTTCCTTATGCAAATTGTAGATAGCACAAGAGGATGGTAAGCTCAAAACAGCAGCAAAATTCAACTATATTCCAATGAGCTACCCAGCAAGGTGGCTCCAGCTTTTTCTTTCAGCCAATAATCAAAACAATATCTCTTTTCCAAACACCAGGCTCCCAGCAAAACAGCTGAAGCCTTCCTGATGGCTTACTCTCCTTGCAGGCATCTTTGTTCTCAGCTATTTCACAGCTGGCTTTTTTTTTCACACCAGATACCTCAAATCAGAGCTGTTAGGCAGAATCCAATAGTCCTTATTTAATCTTCTTATTGTCTCCAAATAGTTATTTGATTCACAACTTAGTTATAATTTTCACGCCTCTTAAAAAAGTGACATGCAAATGAACTAATGGACCACAATATCCCAAAGACATCATTATCTTAGTCATTTTTCTTCCTTCCACTGGGTCCCCTCAGTATATTCATCTAAGGGGCAGATTTTTACATATCCTCTCAATACTCTGTCTCTTTTTAAGAGATATAGACAATGTCTCACCAAGAGACATTATCTATGTCTCTTCTCAGTTTTTTACTCATCCTCCTAATAGTCTCTTATTTTATCTGAGAAATTTTGTTTCTTCGTAAGGTGATTTTATCCTTTTTTCTTTACATAAATATCCTATTTCTGCTACTCATAGAAACTAAATAATTCACATTTAAAAGGGGCAGTGTCTTCTATCCACTTCCCTGATATGTAGACTAGGTTGTTTGTTTGGGCTTTTTTTCCCCCTAAAGGCAAACAAGCTGTCTCTACTCGATTTTATTGGTCCAGGGAGTTGGTATATATTGTTGATACATTTCCTATTTCCTAAGGGTATATATTGTTGATACATTTCCTATTTCCTAAGGGCATCTTAGGAGGAGTTAGTGACCCTCAGACTTGGTAAATGCCCCACTTGTGTGGAAGGTACCTCACCCTGAAAACTAGGCATATTTCTGTATAATGGGTGTAGGTGTGGCTGGGTGGGTGTTGTCACTTTGTCTATCTCCCCCATTTAACTGATGAGGAAACTGGATACAAGAAAGGCTAACTGACTTACCTAAGGTCACACAGGAGTAAATAGCGGGTCAGGATTTAAAGCTCTGGCCTCTGATTCCAAATCCAACGGCATTTCCACTACATCATTGTGCCTCTAACAGCAAAATTTTATTTGACCCAGAAGGTGATAGAGAGCAGTGGAACCTGTGCCTTGGAAAGTGACATGGTTTAAAGTGATGATCATGAAAAATCATTTGCATCAGTTCTTACGGGAATAGGGAAAAGCAGGAAGGCAGGCCAGCAAGAAATAGAATAAACCAGAACAGTCCAAATATAGAGTCATCAGAGCCTGGAAAAAAAGTAGCTATGAACACTTTCAATGCTTCTCTACTGCTACATGAGTAAAGTTTGAATGACTATCTATTGGCTTTGTGACCTTGGATATATCCCCTCATCTATATGGTGGGGGAATGGAGGGAGAGTTGAGGGAAAGTTGGATAAGGTGATACCTGAGGTCCCTAGCTCTAAATTCTATTACCGTAGTACCTTTATTTTGCTATTCATTTTGTTTTAATTCATTCAGCACCTCCTCTACCTGTGAAAATCTGACCCATCATTCAGGGCCTACACCAAAGGCCCCTATAAGAAATCATTTTAGCCTATGGGTCCAGTGATGATGCCAACTTTGCAGAAGATTTTAACTCTTTTGACTGCATCCCACAAAGCTAGATGGTACAGTAGATAGAGTGCCAGTCCTGGAGTCAGGGAGACCCATCTCCTGAGTTCAAATTGGCCTCAGACACTTACTAGCTGTATGATCCTGGGCACAGGTAACCCATTTGCCTCAGTTTCCTCCTCTGTGAAATGAGCTAGAGAAGGAACTGGCAAACCACACTAGTATCTAGTATCATCCCCCAAATGGAGTGATGATGAGTCTGACACAACTGACCAACAAGAATTGAATCCCACAAGAACACTCTCCTTCTGACCCAGGAATTCATCTTATTGTAATTCAAACCTATAGTGTTGTAAGGATTATAAAGTTATTTCCTCATATGAACAATGTGAGGTTTATTACTATCTTCACAGACTTAGAATTATCCCTATTGTACAGGGAAGAAATCTTGGGTTCAGAGACAGGTGACTTGTCAATGATTATAAAGCTTATGGCCCTGGATGAAAGACTGGAAGCTTTGTCACAGAACCCACTCCGAATGTCTCTTATTTCCTTGCTGCTACAAATGTCAGAACATAATGTTTGTATTGTGTTTATTGAGAATAATAAAAATATACAAATTGAGAAATTAAATTTAAAATATGAAACAAGGCAAGAGGTTAAATGTAATTGGAAATACATAGTAGAGAAATTCGCATAGTCCAGATGGATGACTCCCAAATTTACCAGCCTATTTTCTCTAAAAATAATCCGTAATAATCATTGGATCATAGATTCAGAATTAAAATGGAATTTAAAGGTCATCTGTGCCATCCTTTCATTTTAGAGATGAGGAAACCGAGGCCCAAATTAGTTAATGACTTGCTCATTTAAATAAAGGAGCCAAAATTTGAACCTAGGTTGTCTAATGCTAAAGTTAAGACTTTCTGTTACCCTACTCTACCTGACAGGATTTCCAAAGCCCTGGGGGTATTCTTCTATAAGCTTCAAGTGAGAAATTCTTATTGCTTTTATTTTTAAAATCTGCCAGGGAGGTTGGCTCATGACTCCACATGTCATGCAACACTCAGGCATACCTTCCCAGGAAGAGAGTTCTTTGCCCTTTTTTCCTGCATTGCTCAGACCTTCCATCTGGACCCATGCGAATCAAACAGAAAATGTCCTAGAAATCAGGCTTACTTACTTCTTCATGAAGAATGGGGATGGATAATTATGTTCAGTATTGTTTTATAAAGCAGAGAGAAGCAGTGCAGGGTAAAATTCCTTTAAAGAAAACTTGGCATGACATCCTGCTAAACATAGTCATCCTCAGGATATCAAAGCATGAAAATGGAAGTAGAACATAAAACAGAAGAATAATGGGAAAGATCTGCAAATATTTTTATGACAAATGGTTTTCCCCATCAAATAAAATTGCCACTAGTTGACTCTAATACAATTCCAGCTATACTTATAGTAAAAATGACTCTAAAGAAAACCAAAAAAAGGTAAACAATTCCTATCAAAAGGGGGTATAGCAAGAACAATTGGTATAAAACATGCCCCTGCAAAAAAAGCCCTGAGGTACAATCTCCCACAAATACACCCAGCATCCATAGGAAGAGTGGGCTCAAAATTAAGTACAATGATTGTGAGATTCTCATGTACCTGAGATTCACCTATGTGGCACAGGGTAACTCAAAACTCCAAATACTTCAGGGAGCTCCTTTGTAGAATCCTCACATGGCTCCTCTTTTTTAAAAAAAAAAATATTTTGTGGGTCAGCTATGTGGTACAGTGAGTAGAGCACTGGCCCTGGAGTCAGGAGGACCTGAGTTCAAATCCGTTTTCAGACATTCGATACATTTACTAGCTCTGTGACCTTGGGCGAGTCACTTAACCCCAATTGCCCTGCCTTCCCCCCTTGAAAAAGGCTTTTTAAAAATTATTTTATTTTTAATTTATAGAATAAAACAAGCATTTCTATAACATAATTTTTAAAAAGATGATTGCACATGAAACTGCAAATCTATCATGTACAATTTGCTATTCCTTTTAAATATACAACAAAGTTATCATGTAAATTTCTGTTTTCTTTTTTTCTCCCCCCCCCCATCTTAGAGATAGCCACTACTAGACACAAATGTGTGTGTGTATTGAAATATTCTGTACATCTATTTATCAGTTCTTTCTCTGGATGCAGATAGCATCTTTCTTCACATATCCTTTATAGTTAATTTGAGTATTTATAATAGTCAAAATAACTTATTCACTCAAAGTCATTCTTAAAACAATATTACTGTTACTATATACAATGTTTTCTCGGTTGTGCTCATTTTGCTCTTCATTATTTCATGCCAACTTTTCCATGTTTTTCTAAGATCATTGAGCTCATCATTTGGTATAGTACAGTAGTATTCCATCTCACTCATATTCCAGACACTAGGGGGACTGGCAGAGACATTCCTCTCTGCCACAAAGGAGTCAGGTTCTCTGAAATTAAATCCCCAAGATAAATAGGCTGAGCCAAGAAAAACTAATTTTGTTTTAAGCTAGGTTGGGAGAAAGAGAAAAATCAAAGAAAAAGAGAGAACAACCAATTGGGGTAGTGTCTACTATGTGTGTTGGCAGAGTGGAGGAATTCCTTTTATAGAATTCTTGATGTTGCATGTGGACCAACAGAACTCAAGGTTGTCCATCAATTATCCCTCAAACTTGCTATGTGACTGGTATACCTTTGTTGGTTGTATACTTTCTTCCTGTTCTTTTCAACACTTCCCTTAAACAATTACTTATCACCAACATTATGTTTCAGCCTACTTACATCTACCATGAGCTTTTCCATTTCCCTTAGGTGACCTACAATTTTGATGCTTTGGGTATTGTAGTATTCTCTGACTCACTGTCATACAGCATCATTATGAAAATACTGATGTTAAAAATCTGGGCCTTGGAGATTTCCAGAAAGGCCAGGAAGGGACACAACTCTCTCACAGAAATCTCAGCAAAGATCTAAAGGGATGAGAAATGGAATAGTAATGAAGAAGACCAAAGAGAAACACCAGTACATTTCCACCCAATCTCAGATGGCTTAGGATGTCCAGAAGTCTGTAAGTCCTCAGAGAAAGGTATTGACAGGGAAGACAAGATCTAACATAATCTCCAGGAAATTATCTGTAGCCTCTTGGAGCAGCAAAAGATTGCAGAAAGTGCTTCTTATAGGTTCAGGGAGACAGGACCCAGTGCACACTAAGACCCCTAAAGTGATAACTCCTATCTGAGCCACAGCAATAAATGAGGACAGCATAACATCAAGAAAACTAACCCCTCCAAGGGCATTGACTCTAGCCCTCAGAGTTTCAGAGCTACAGAAAGTGACACAGATAATGGAAGACCCCACCACACACAGAATTGGGACCCCCTATGAAACTTTTTACCAGTGATCCTCTTGTGGTCACAGCTAAACATTAGATCAGCATGGCACCCGCGCACAAGGGGAAGGAGGCTTTCCAGGATGCCTGAGACCAAAAAGACTCTGATATTCAGAACTTATCAGTGCCACAGTGAGGTTTGGGACAATACAAGGTTGGGAATTATACAAAGAGATAGAGATGGAGATTGGGTTGAGACTTGTGTTGGGCCACCAGGAAACCAAATCTAGAGATTGTGGCTGAGGATGGAGCCTAGTCCCAGTCACCCCATCTAGAACTGAAATAGCGGTAGCATCTAGGCTACAGAAGGGAAAGATTAAAGGGCCTTCCCAACTTATATAAAAGTATAAGAACAGGTGGAGACTGTCTACAAAGACCCAATCTACAAAATTAGGCCAGAGATATGGGTAAACTGAAGAAAAATCCAAACACAGTGAAGAAATACTTTAGGGTAAGAGAAGCTTAAGAGATAAGTCCAGAAGAAAAGAATAATTCCACATAGATGCTTAGAAAAAAGAATGACTTAGCCTCAAGGACTGTAGCAGTACAAAGAAGGAAGACAGACATACAGAAAGAAAGACATACAGATAGGTAGAAAGAAAGACACATACAGACAGAAAGAAAAAAGAAAGGAAGAAAGACAGAAAGTCAGAAAGACAGAAAGAAGAAAGAAAGAAAGAGAGAGAGGAAGGAAAGAAGGAAGGAAGGAATACTTTTAAAAATGATACTGGAGCTCTTGAATAAAAAAATAGAAAAAAATAAATACCTTAAAACAGAAGATAGAAAATCTTACTTATTAGTGAATTCCCTGAAAAATAGTGATAAAACAGAACTCAAATCTATAAGAACATAAGAAATATTAGAACAAAATCAAAAGGCTGAAAAATTAGAACATATAAAGGATTAACTAGCAAAAACAACTTATCTAGAAAACAGATCAAAGAGAGACAATTTAGGCATCATTGTATTCCTTGAAAATTACAACCAAACGAAAACATGAATATTATATTTCAAGAAATCATGAAAGGAAACAGTCCAGATCTATTGGTACCTGAGAGCAAAGTAAAAATAGAAAGATCCACCAGTCAATTCCTGAAGAAGGAAAAAAAAAAGCCCAAATTGAAAACATTCAGCTACATCATAGCCAAAACCTAGAGCTCCCAAGTCAAAGGAAAGAAGTCATTTATAGGAATGGGGCTAGATAATTTCAATTACATATGAATGATGTTTTTACTGTTCCTTTTATCCCCCCTACCTCCTTCTTTATAAAGCAGGGAGTAAGGGGGGAAAGAAATATAGGAAAAGCAAAGACCAGAAACACGTGTGTATTCTTTTGTTTGGCGCTTTGTTTTCCATTTTCAGAAGTTCTTGGCATTTTTGTCGTATTGTTTCCTGCACTCAAATGTTCAAGTTTTTTGACTTGGTATGTTTGCTTGAGAGACTTGTGATTTTTAGGCTGTATCTGAATATCCTGTCTTCCAGGTCAATGGCTTTGGCTTTTTTTTTTTTTAATCATTATTTATTTATTGAATATTTTTAGTTTTCAGCATTAATTTTCACAAGAGTTTGAATTACAAAATTTCTCCCCATTTCTACCCTCCCTCCGCTCCAAGATGGCATATATTCTGATTGCCCTGTTCCCCAGTCAGCCCTCCCTTCTGTCACCCCACTCCCCCAATCCCTTTTTCCCTTACTTTCTTGTATGGCAAGATAGATTTCTATACCCCACTGCCTGTATATCTTATTTCCTAGTTGCATGCAAAAACTTTTTTTAACATCTTCTTTTAAAACTGTGAGTTCCAAATTCTCTCCCTTCTTCCCTCCCCACTCACCCTCCTTAAGAAGGCAAGCAATTCAACATAGGCCACATGTGTATCATTATGCAAAACCCTTCCACAATACTCATTTTGTGAAAGACTAACTATATTTTGCTCCTTCCTATCCTATCCCCCTTTATCCAGTTTTCTCCCTTGACCCTGTCCTTTTTCAAAAGTGTTTGCTTTTGATTACCTTCTCCCCCATCTGCTCTCTCTTCTATGTCCACCCCCCCCCTTTTTATCTCCTTCCTCCTTCTTTCTTGTGGGCTGAGATACCCAATTGAGTGTATATGTATTCCCTCCTCAGGTCAAATCTGATGAGAGCAAGATTCACTCATTCCCCTTCACCTGCTCCCTCTTCTCTCCCAACAGAACTGCTATTTCTTGCCACTTTTATGTAAGATCATTTACCCTATTTTATCTCTCCCTTTCTCCTTCTCTCAATATATTCCTCTCTCATTCCTTAATTTGATTTTATTTTTTTAGATATCATCCTTTCATATTAAACTAACCCTGTGCCCTCTGTCTATATATTCCCTTCAGCTACCCCAATACTGAGGTCTCATGAATTATACACATCATCTTTCCATGTAGGAATGTAAACAAAACAGTTCAACTTTAGTAAGTCCCTTATGATTTCTCTTTCTTGTTTACCTTTTCATGCTTCTCTTGATTCTTGTGTTTGAAAGTCAAATTTTCTATTCAGCTCTGGTCTTTTCACTGAGAAAGCTTGAAAGTCCTCTATTTTA
>CM053622.1:400483502-400508325 GCA_028646595.1 Phalanger gymnotis | reverse complement strand
AATTATACTCAGTTTTGCTGGGTAGGTGATTCTTGGTTTTAATCCTAGCTCCATTGACCTCCAGAATATCATATTCCAAGCCCTTTGATCTCTTAATGTAGAACCTGCTAAATCTTGGGTTATCCTGATTGTGTTTCCACAATACTCAAATTGTTTCTTTCTGACTGTTTGCAGTTTTTCCTCACTGATCAGGGAGCTTTGGAATTTGGCAACAGTACTCCTAGGAGTTTTCTTTTTGGGATCTATTTGAGGAGATGATCTGTGGATTTTTTCAATTTCTATTTTAGCCTCTGGCTCTAGAAAATCAGTGCAGTTCTCCTTGATAATTTCTTGAAAAATGATATCTAGGCTCTTTTTTTGATCATGGCTTTCAGGTAGTCCAATAATTTTTAAATTATTTCTGCTGGATCTATTTTCCAGGTCAGTGGTTTTTCTAATGAGATATGTCACATTGTCTTCCACTTTTTCATTCCTTTGGTTCTGTTTGATAATATCTTGATTTCTCATCAAGTCACTAGCTTCCACTTGCTCCAATCTAATTTTTAGGGTAGTATTTTCTTCAGTGGTCTTTTGGACCTCCTTTTCCATTTGGCTAATTCTGATTTTCAAGGCATTCTTCTCCTCATTGGCTTTCTAGAGCTCTTTTGCCATTTGAGTTAGTCTATTTTTTAAGGTGTTTTCTTCAGTATTTTTTTGGTTCTCCCTTAGCCAGTCATTGACTTGTTTTTCATGGTTTTCCTGCATCACTCATTTCTCTTCCCAATTTTTCCTCTACTTCTCTAACTTGTTTTTTCAAATCCTTTTTGAGTCCTTCCATGGCCTAAGAACAGTGCATGTTTTTCTTGGAAGCTGTAGGCTCTTTGACTTTGTTGACTTCTTCCAGCTGTATGTTTTGGTCTTCTTTGTCACCAAAGAAAGATTTCAAAGTCTGAGTCTGAATCTGAGTGCATTTTCGCTGCCTGGCCATGTTCCCAGCCAACTCACCTGACCCTTGAGTTTTTTGTAGGAGTATGACTGCTTGTAGAGTAGAGAGTACTTTGTTCCAAGCTTGAGGGGATACACTGTTGTTTTCAGAGCTATTTTTTCACAGCAAGCTCTGCCATACCAGTGTTCCTTCTCCCGCAAGAACCACCAACCTGGACCTGACTCAGATCTTAAGAAGGCTCTGCACTCCTGCTCTGATCTACCACTTAATTCCTCCTACCAGGTAGGCTTGGGGCCAGAAGCAACTGCAGCTGTAGTTCTGTAGCTGCATCACCTCTGCGGCCCCGGGGCAGTGGCCAAACCGCAAACTCCTTTCACTCTGTCCCAGAAGCTTTTCCCACTAACCTTCTCCGTTGTCTTTGGTGTTTGTGGGTTCAGAAGACTGGTAACTGCCACAGCTCACTGATTCAGGGCGCTAGGGCCTGTTGCTCCCGGATCCTGGTCTGGTTGGTCCGGGCGCAGCCCACGCTGGGCTCTGCTCTGCTCCGCTCCCAGCTCCGTGCACAATCGACCTTACCCGACAACCATCCAGGCTGTCCTGGGCTGGAGCCCTGCTTCCCTCTGCTATTTCATGGGTTCTGCAGTTCTAGAATTTGTTCAGAGCCATTTTTATTGGTGTTTGGAGGGTCCTGGGGGAGAGTCCTAGGTAAGTCCCTGCTTTCCAGACATCATCTTGGCTCTGCCCTGCCCCCCCGCTTTTGCTTTTATAGAGATCATTTGATCCTTTAAGATTGTGGTTGTTCTTTTATTGCTCTTCTGCCAGATTTTCCTCTACTTGAGTAATTATGTATTTCAAATCTATTCATGTTTATTTCTTTGGAGAAACTTTCCACTATTGTTTCAATTTTTCTAATCTGTGAATTTATTTCTCCATTGAGAGGAATAAAATCTGACATTCATTCATAATTTCTTCTCCTATGGGTTTCATTTCTCTCTTAACCATTGTGTAATTTCTTGTTTCTTCATGCCACACTAGGATTCCACTTGGTTTTATATTTCATCAGATATTGGTTCACATTCCTCAGGCCTCTAATATTCATTAAGAGCTTCATAATTTCTTTGAGTGCTTAGTGATGAACCTTCCTTTTAATGGCATGAACATTTCTGTTGATATATCTACTTGTTCTTTGGGGCTTTATTGAGTTTTCTTTCTCTTGAAATCTTTTGGATTTAGCTTTTTTTTTCCTTATATTCCCCTATCCTTAGGGGAATATCTGACCCCCTCCAACGTTGTTTGTGTGTACACCTCTTCTTCTTGTCCAATAACTCTTCAATACTTTGCCATTGCTACTTCACTAATATTGGTACACATCACTGTAGCAACCAAATTGGCCCGGAAACATGTTGTTGCTCAATAATTGCTTTTGAAGTTTTTTTCATTTTTTCCTTTTATATTAATGTGGTCATCTTGTAACTTGCTCTCCTGGTTCTAGAAGGAACATCAAAGGCTATATAGTTCAATCCCCTTATTTTACAGGTTAAGATGCTAAGGCCCAGAGAGGTCAAATGAGTTGATCAGGGTCACAGAGGCAGTAAGCAAAACCTATGTCCCTTTCTTCCAGAGCCAGTGCTTTTTCAATTGCACTAAATGCTCTGCATACAAGTCTTTTCAATACTCTGAATTCTTCATATTATTCCTCAATATACAGCAATATGCCTTTATGTTCAGATACCACAATTTGTTCAGCCATTGCCCAGTGGATGGGCATATAGCTTCCTTCCTGTTCTTTGCTATTCCAAGAAGTACTGCTAAAAAGATTTTTGTTTATATGTAATACTTTACCCTCTGTCTTTCTTCTCCTTGAAGCATATGCCTAGCTGAGATTGAGTCAAAAGGTATATAATTTAGTGACTATTTTGCTATAATTCAAAATTGTTTTCCAGAAAAATTGGACTAATTCCACCAACAATGTCTTGTTATACCCCTTTTCCCATATGCCTTCAGATTTTTTTTTTATCTTTACTAATCTAGTCAAATAGTATCATCTCATGGAATAAATGCTTCCTACTCCTGTTGTCTGCTCTTCAGGTGAGTTCCTCCCCCACCCAATTTCACCATAAAAGATGGCAACTTCAACCTGTTCATGCTTCCCTCCACCGGAACTTGACCCCCATTCTGCTTCCCTCCCTGTCTTTCCAGTAGCATATAAACCTGAAGTTACCCAGGGTATGATTCTTCTGTCCTTGGTAGCACACTACAGGGAAGATTCTCCACTTCTTTTCCAACCCCCATGTCTCATACTTACCTTTGAAGGAGAAATTCCTTTGCATAACACTATGCCTTCTCTCAACGTAGCAGGATAAATATCCCATTCAAAAGAAATATGGTTTTCAAGCATTCTCTAGAGTTAGATGCTTCATTTGTACATATAGAATTATCGTTGTTACATTTCTTTATTATTGATCCATTGAAGTAGGTTGGTTCTCTTTAAATATCACACATGATCTTAGCCTTAAGAGGCCAAGAAACAATTTAGCTTATTTCTAGTTGAGAAAAGTAAACCTTCATTGCTCCAAAAATATTAGTACTTTTCACTAATTCAGACTAAGCGGACACTTAAAATGAACTAGTTAGATTTTATTGCATATCCAAAGAATGAAGAAAAAAGCAATAATCAGCTTTATTAAAAGTCAAAGAAGTAGTAGAATTGTAAAAAGCGGTAAATTGCACAGATATCCTGCTCCCACCTGCACAGACCAGGGTATTACTATATTCTGCCTGCACGTTTCCCAAGATAACCAAGGCAGAGTATGAATACAGGGAGGTTGTACAGTAAAACATTCCCCCGTGCACTGAAAATGAACTAAAATTAAAACTTATCTCAGGATGTCTTGAGCAAGATAAAGGGATAAGATTGGGAAATACCCATGCTGCTTTCACCATTGGGAAATTCAACTGTTACACAGTATAAATGTACAACTGAAGACAAGTGATCATCCCGGTGATACAAAAGTAAAGAACAGTCAGAGAAAACAGTATTTTGGGAGTGATCAGAGAAGTGGTCTTCACTTCTTCATATGTGAATCACACTCCTGACAGGAAGCAGAGAAAGCAGTGAAACAAACATTGATCCACGCATCAGAAGAAATTTGGGTTCAAGTCCCAGGTCCCGGTTAAGTCTCTATACTTCTTGAAACCTGTGAAAAGAATGGTGAGGGCAAAGAAAAGGGTTAGGACTTATAAGGTATAAGAAAAGATGGAATAATTAATGACCATGACCAAAAAAGGGATCTCAGAGCCCATGAACAAAGAAATGGAACAGCTGTGGGTAATGACAACATGAGGGGCATGAACATCTCTGCAAGTAGCTGAGATGGAGTGGAGAAGTAGGTCATGAAGGAATTAAGTGGGTTGAGGAACTGGGAAGTTAGAGTGAGGGAACATCAACATGTATGATTAAGTCTCTACTATGATGTCAGGAGATGGAGAGTCAAGAATGGCTGTGAACTCATTCAAGAAGAGAGGAAGGAAGGAAAATATCCAATAGGTCAGTAAAGGCAGTATGATCTGGATTTGTGACGAATTTGGATATCATGAATATGAAGGCAGGAAGGGTTTGTTAATCAGAGGTGAGTGAGAGTCTCAAAGAAGTAATGGGGAAGGGGAAAGGAGTATTCTGACTGTAATAAAAAAATTTACTCTGTGAGTTAGGAGGAAATTATAGAAAATGAACCAGAACTGGAAAGAGGATCAAGGAAAGTGGCATCTTTCAGAAGGCTGATGTCTCAGTGAGGGCCTAAAGATGGCAGGAAGGGGAAGGGAATGGGTTTAAGATGAAAAGTTTACTCATTATGGAACAGGCATACCAGGGAACATAGTAGAAGGGGTGGGCAGATCTGGAGAGGGACATGTAGGGGTAGGGGGAAAAGTTGAGCTAGGTGATATATGGATAGAGTGCTAGACCTGGAGTCAGGAAGACCCAAGTTCAAATCCAAGTTTCAGACACTCACTAGCTGTGTGACCCTGGGCAAGTCACTTAGCCTCAGTTTCCTATGAGCTTTGCCTCAGTTTCCTACGAGCTAGAGAAGGAAATGGCAAACCCCTCCAGTATCTTTGCTGAGAAAACCCCAATGGGGTCACAAAGGGTCAAACATAATTAAAAATTACTGAACAACAAGGAAAGTGGAGTGGGATAGGCAGAAAGGAATTGAAGAAGAGAAATAAGGTTTGCATATTGGCAGTGCGGAGTTCTGAATCAAGGAGACATGTCAAGCACAGGAATATTGTCACTATCAAGGAGTGGGTCCTAACATAGTATCAGTGGTTAAAGAGATATCTGTTGAGACAGGCCCAAGATTAAACTGCACCTAATGGTACTTAGCACCTGGAAGAAAAGTTGAAGTAAGAAGGGATGACTGTTAAAGGGCATTGGAAGGTCTGACTATAAACTTGGCCTATTCCACAGTTTCATCTGTTCTGAATACTAATTAAGTTAAATTCTAAAACTACTGCTAACAGTAACCATCTGGCAATCCCTATGTAGCAGTGGAATATTAATATCAGAGGCCAAAGGAGAAAAGTCATCTGATTTCATTCTTCCTCTCCAACCATGCTTATAGTCCTCCCTTAATAGCACTGGCCAAGCCCTCTGGCTAGTTCCTAATTCTGACAAACTAGAATTAAACCAAAGCCCCAACACCACCAACATATGGATTTAGAGTCCTAAAGAAAAGAAAATTGTATTGAAAAGTACAATATGAAGCTACCCTTTTCCTCAAGCTCTGAACAGTCTAAGCAGTAACTCACTTTAAATAACACTAGCTTTAGTGCCATGGCAATTGCCTAAGAGTCCATGTGAAGTAAACTTTGACGTATTTCACCTCTCATTCATAAATGTTTGCTTCTTGGAGCACAATGTTCCCCTTTTAGAGTCATCTAGAAGCTAAGGAGCCATGATCTACAACTGCCAAATGTTCTCAGCTCCTCCCTTTCCCTGGCTAAGTCTCTGTCAAAAGAAAGAATAAAAGAAAGAAAGAAGGGAAGGAAGGAAGGAAAGAAGGAGAGAGAGAGAGAAAGAGAGAGAAGGAAGAAAGGAAGGAAGGAAGGAAGGAAGGAAGAGAGGAAGAAGGGAAGGAAGGAAGGGAAAGAAAGAAGGAAGGAAGGAATTCATTTTCTGTCATTTAACTAAATCATTTGGAGGGTTTTCCATGTGATGTCAAAAAAAAAAAAAGATGTCATCGTCTTCCAACTTGGTGGAGAGCTGTCTTTGTTGCTCTTCCTTCAAGTGAAAAAGCATGGTCCGCTGCTATAAGTAAAGTGGAAGGGCTCATCCATGTGACCCAAGAGAGGAATTCGTGGACAATGTCTTTCCTGAATCCCAGCTGCCCATTAATGTGGGGTAGCAGAGTGAGTAGGGTCGTTTCCTAAGCAGGATGATAGGAGAATCTAGCATTGTACCTAGAGAAAGGGGATTTCTGTCTGAAGGGATGCCTCAAAAGTAACCCAAAGTTCAAAAATTCAGAGATTTGGGCTTCTAGAGAAAGGAGTTCCTGAATTCCTGAGTTCCTGAGCAGCATACCTTTTTAACGAAAAGAAACTTCCCCACATCATCTCTGGAATTAGAAGACCAGTAAAGGACTACAACCACGAGAAAGAACAGATGGCTGATACTGTATTATTTGGACCATACAATTACTATGGGAAGGACTGCTGTTTAACGGAACTAAAGTGTGTTTGCCTTTTTGCCAGGAAGGGAATAAAAAGTCCAAACTGCAAGGCAGTTTTATGAGTTTAGGAAAGGCCATGTAAGACACTGTGGAAGACAGGGATTTCACTGGAATGTTAGGGCATTAGAACTTAAGGACTGTTCTCAGCACTTTATGCATTTTCTATATATTGATGTATTCATAAGAGTCATTAGCATTTTATGTGCAAGTAGGTGGGGCAATGGATAGACCACCAGGCCTGGAGTCAGGAAGACTCAGCTTCCTGAGTTCAAATCAAGCCTCAGACTCTTACTGGCTATGTGACCCTGGCAAGTTACTTAAGTTTGCCTCAGTTTCCTTATCTGTAAAATCAGCTGGAGAAGGAAATGGCAAACCGCTCCAGTATCTTTGCCAAAAAAAACCCAAATGGGGTCACAGAGAATCAGACACAACTAATAGATTAAACAATGTGAAAATGCATTTTATATGGAATTTTATGTGAAATCCTCTATCTCCTCTCCTCCTGCCACATACCACACCCCGCCCCCGCCCCCACATATACACAGGATAGTGTTAGGCTAAAGCTAAGGATGAGCTGAGGCTAGCTGAAGGACGAGTAGAATGGAGTTTAAAAGCTACATTGATAAAAAGATGTGCATCAAAGAAGGGACAGGGCTGGTACTTATGATGAATAGAATGAGGAGAACTAACAAAGAGAATTGGTCGATTTTTATTTTGCTTCTGCTTTTTCTGCCAAGGAGAATGACTCTTGGACCAGAAATAACAAAACCTAAGTGGCTAACAGGGAATCGGAACTCAAGGTAAGTAAGAGAGTACATAAAGCTCTGGGCCTGTTCAATTCACTTAGCCCAAATGAGGCACAGGTTCAGGCACTGGGCCACTGATATTTGAATGGTAATGGAATATGAGAGATATAACCCAAGCCTGGAAAGGAATAAATGATCTGATTTTTTCCAAAAAGGAAAAATAGTGCTATTTATAAGAGAGAGGTCAGTGAATTTGACTTCGATCCCTGGCAGAATTCTAAAATGTATTATTATATATTGTTTTGCGCTACTGCTGCTAGAGCCACTTACAGTTCCTGGAGGGCACTGGCCTTACCTTGATCACAAGACAGATGAATTCCCTGTTGCTGAGTCACATGGTTCAGACCCCAGTGGGTTTTTTTTTTCATTTATCATTTATTTATTTTAAACATTCTTTTCTTTTTAAATTTTGAGTTCCAAATTGTCTCCCTCCTTCCCTCCCCCTCCCTGACCTACTAAGACCAGCTCATAGTTACACCTACACTTCATTAGTGTACCTATCTGTCCCTCATTGCCTCTAGCATTTGCCATTTGTGATGGGTGTGAGATGGTTCCTCAAGGTTATCTTAATTTGCATTTCTTTAATCAATAGGGATTCATAGCATTTTTTCATGACCATTGATAGCTTTGATTTGTTCTGAAAACTGCCTACTCATATCTTTTGATCATTTATCAGCTGGAGAATGGCTCTTATTTTTATAAAACTGACACAGTTCTGAGAGAAATGATCATTAATAGCCAATGATTTGGGGAGATACAGAGTTTTCCTCCTTTTTTTTCTAAAGTCCTCATTTCAAACCTCAGCCTCTGAAGGACAGCACCGATGATAGTAGAGAGGATTAACCTTTTCCTCAATCTAGGTCTTGCTACCCCACTCAACTTTACAAGAAAATTAATTTAAGGTGAAACTCTGGTCCATTGTGTTCCACTGAGGCCTGGGTGGGAGTTTTAGATCCTTTGTCCGAATTGCCCAAAGCTGGGGGCGATTTGGAAGTAAACGACATAATCAAAGTCAAGTCTCCTAGTCCCTCATTAGAATAGCTACACCTCTCCTTATAATATTTATTCTCTCTCATTATTTGTTAATCAGTCAGAGTCCATCACTGCCCTTAGGAACACCTACTATTGCAAGGGCAAATAAGCACTGAGTGGGTTCCATGAGGGGTCCATGAGGCATTTGAGAGTGTCACTGACCCTTTTATTAATAATATGCTAGCATTATTAATAAAATGATTAATTACCTTGAAACTATGTCTTTTGATATTTTTAAATGTCATAGTTATACAATCATTATATATTTGAGAAATGAGGTCTTTATCAGAGAAACTTGCTGTGAAAAATTTTGATATTACTTCATTATCTATGGTACCTTTCAGCAAAATGTAGTTTTCCTGAATCTCTTTTAATTAAGCCTATTTTTGCTTTTGCTTTGTCTGAGATCATGATTGCTACTCTGCCTTTTTTTTTTACTTCAGCTGAATCATATTAGATTCTGCTCCAGTCCTTTATTTTAACTTTGTATGTATCTTTCTGTTTCAATTCTGTCTCTTGTATACAACATATCGTTAGATTCTGGTTTCTAATCCATTCTGCTATCTATTTCTGTTTTATGAGTGAGCTCATCCCATTCACCTTCACAGTTATGATTATTAACTATGTATTTCCCTCCATTACATTATCTTCTGTTTCTCCTCCTCCTCCTCCTTCTTATTCTTCTTCTCCTCTTCTCTCTCTCTGTCTTTCTGTCTTATCCCTCCTCAAAAGTCTATTTTGCTCATAACTACTGGTTCCTTAATCTGCCCAATCCTTTATTATCCCCCCAGTCTCATATCTCTTATCCCCTTCCCTTTCTATTTCTCTATTAGGTAAGCTAGATTTCTATTCTTCCTTCTTTGAACTAATTCTGATGAGAGTAAGGTTCAAGCATTGCCTGACACCCCCCCACCATTTCTCCTTCCATTGTAAGAGCTTTCTTATGCACCTCATTTATGAGAGAAAATTTTCCCCAGTCTACCTCTCCCTTTCCCATTCTCTTTTTCAACCCTTCATATTTTTTGAGGGGTCATTCTAACATAATCAACTCACACCCATGCCTCCTATGTAAACTCCTTTTAACTGTCCTAATAATGATAAAGTTCTTAAGAGCCACATTTATCACTGTCTCATATAGGAATGTAAACAGTTTAGCTTTAAGTCCCTTATGATTACTCTTTCATGTTACTTTTTTATGCTTCTCTTGAGTCATCTGTTTCAATGTCAAATTTTCTATTCAGTTTTGGTCTTTTCATCAGGACTGCTTGAAAGTCCTCTATTCATTAAATATCCATTTTTTCTTCCAAAGGATTATACTTAGTTTTGCTAGGTAGGTTATTCTTGGTTGCAATCTTTGGTCCTTTGCCTTCCAGAATATCATATTCCAAGCCCTTCACTCCTTTAACAAAGGAGATTCTAAATCTTGTGTGATCCTGTGTGGCTCTATGATGTTTGAATTGTTTCTTCCTGCCTGCTTGAAGTATTTTCTCTTTGACCTGGAAGCTCTGGAATTTGGCTGTAATATTCCTGGGATTTTTCACTTTGGGAACTCTTTATGTAGATTTATTCTTTCAATTTCTATTTTACCCTCCAGATCTAAGATATCTGGGAAGTTTTCTGATAGTTTCTCCAAATATGATATCTAGGCTCTTTATTTAATATGGCTTTCAGGTAGTCCAATAATTCTCAAATTATCTCTCCACAATCTATTTTCCAAGTCAGTTGTTTTTCCAATGAGACATTTCACATTTTCTTCTATTTTGTTTCATTGTTTTGACTTTGTTTATTGCTTCTTGATTCCCTATGATG
The DNA here is from genome assembly GCA_028646595.1 of Phalanger gymnotis. Lineage (NCBI taxonomy): Eukaryota > Metazoa > Chordata > Mammalia > Diprotodontia > Phalangeridae > Phalanger > Phalanger gymnotis. The sequence goes on along the minus strand of CM053622.1, from coordinate 400,498,027 downwards.
TCATTAGCTTCTCCTTGCCCCATTGTAATTTTTAAAGTTATTTTCTTCAGTATGCTTTTGTACCTTTTTCTTCCATTTGGCCAATTCTGCTTTTTAAGGTATTTTTTCTTCAGGAAATTTTTGTGCATCTTTTACAATTAGGCTAATTCTGTTTTTTAAGGCATTATTTTCTTTAGTATTTTTTTGTGCCTCTTTTATTAAGCTGTTAATTTTTTTCATAATTTTCTTACATCATTCTTGTTTCTTTTCCTAATTTTTCCTCTGTCATTCTTACTTCATTCTTTAACTCGTCCAAGAATTCTTGCTGAGCTTGGATCCAATTAGCATTTTTCTTTGAGGCTTTTTTTGGTAGCTGTTTTCACATTGTTGTCTTCTGAGTTTATGTCTTGGTCTTCCCTGCCACCATTATAGCTTTTTATTGTCAAATTCTTTTTTGTTGTTGTTGTTTGCTCATTTTCCAGACTATTTATGTTAAAGTTGGGTTTTGCTCATCTAAGGAAGGGAGGCACCATTCCAAGCTTCAGGCTCTTGTGGTGCTGTTTTCAGAGCTAGTTCTGGTCATCTACAGGTTTTGGCATCCTGAGAGAGGTATGGTCACTGCTCTCCTGGTTTGGACTCTGGTCTTTATGAAAGAAGGACTTCTGGGCCCCTATAGCTACATAGTGCTCCTCCCTACTTTGGTACTATGACAAAGGCTCCTGCTTCTTTGTGACCAACCTCTAGCACTCTTCTCTGCCCTAGAACTGTGACCTAGAACTGTGCATGGGCAATTTGGAGTTGCCAATCAGCATCAGCTCACTCAGTGCCAGCATAAAGTTTTCTGACCAGTCATCTGACATTTTTACCATCTCTGGGCTGGGCACTCCCAAAGCTGCTGCTGATGGTCACTGTGTGAATAGGCTCCAGGCAGACCTCCACTAGACCTCCACTTCAGTGTTACTGACTTCTCCTACCTACCTCTTAAGTTTTCTTAGACCACAAACATAGCTCTCCCTGACTTTTTGTTGACTCTGCCGCTCCATAATTTGATTTGAAGTGTTATTTTAAAGTTGTTTGGAGGGGAATGTTGGGAGAGTTTACCTGGGTTGCTATCCCTAATCTGCCATATTAGGGCCCTCTTGGGCCCAAAAGACAGAAAGTTCTACTTCTAAAGGTACCAATGGCCAAAGGCCATTAGGTCTTAGCCTTGATCAGCACTCTCAGATCTAAGGGGGGAGAAAAGTTCCTACTGCTGAGTGATGAGATTGAGTTCCCCAGCCCTTGCATTTGAATCATAGAGCCATGCTAATTGGGTTATCAGACAGCTGCTGAGGATCATACTCCCAGACTTGGTTAGCAATTTATGGATCTAGTAAAATGGGGGAAGTTCTCCTGTTCCACCTCAAGGTACCCCAGTCAAGCACTGGAGTCCTGATCACAGTGCCATGCTCAAAAGGATGTCAGGGTGACTGCCTGATTAAGTGATCCCTGTTTAGAACAATGGTCAAGAGGTAGAGGAGGAGGTGCAGAGGTCCCTATCACTGGAGCATGTGGTTCAGTGACCTGACTTTTTCTCTTTCCAGGAAGGACAGGAAGGAGAAGCAAGTTTGCCTGTCCTTTTCTATCCGTTCAGGTAAAGAAGTCAAGGAACTTAGTCACAGCTCTGGTCATCAACTCACAGACTAAAGGGAGGCATCCATGGCCCTGGCTTGACCTGTTGCCCATCTGGTTGGTTTGTTTGGGTTCTTCCAAAAAGGGACTATTCCAAGAGTCATTGTAAGAGGGTCTATTAGCAACACTGAGACACTTACCAGCACCCACATTTGGTGGGTATGTAGCAGTAGTTCCAGAGGCCAACAATATAGCAAGAGTCAAACCTAATTGGGGATAGGGAAGGAAGGGGTGTGAAGGGGAGGAAGAAGGGCAGGACCCAGAGGAGTCTCATACAGGAATTTAGGTGATCCCTGAGGGGTCCTGGGGGAGGTCTCTGAGGATCAACCAAGGGTGAGAGAGAATTAAGTAGACCAGAAACTGTCAGTGATTGTTCTGCTGCCTAGGGGTTTTGGTGGGGTTTATATAGGGTTTCTTTCTAGAACAACCCACCCTGCCTTGACCATCTAGGTAGGAATAAGACATTCCTCTCACTTGGGGAAGGGGGTTGTTTCTCCTTGACCTCAAAATGAGGATGAGGCATTTCTGAGTGACTCTTGGCCTTATCTCCAGATGCAGAGCAATGGGCACCCTAGCTTTAGACTTGGCATTGTCACTTTTTGCAAGGGGTGGCAATTTATCAAAGCGCACAGTCAGAAGAGGCCAAAGCATGGAAGCAGTGGTAGGGGGTGGGGGTGGAGCAGCAAACCATCTAGTAAGTTTCCACAGCAAAGTAAAATTAAAATTGTGTCATAAGTCAGAGTTACAAGTTTGGGCCCCAAGTAGTAAGATAAAGTTTGGAATACATCAAAAAATCATCTAGTTTAAGAAACATCAAAGGAGCTTATGGAAAAACGTATTCTCACCATGACTCTCAAACAGATTGCTAGTAAACGGTTAGAAAAGGAGAGCATAGGTTCTTCAAGAACAGGTCATGCAACCAAACAAGAAGCAGAGGCAATTACGAAAAATTAAATAGGCCAATTTTGATCATATGAAACTAAAAAGCTTCTTTACAAACAAAATTAGCACACTTAGGATAAGAAGGAAAGTGTTCAAATGGGGAAAAAAATCTTTGTATCAAATTTCTCTAATAGGAGTTTGGTATTCAAGATATATAAACAATTAATAAACATATATAAAACTAGCAGCCATTTCTCAATAGATAAATGGACAAAAGACATGAACAAATAGTTCTCAAGAGAGGGATTGACAAAGATTCACAATCACATGAAAGAATGCTCTTAAATCACTAATAATAAGAGAAATATAAATCAAAACAATCCTGAGGTTTCACCTCACACCCTGCAATTGGCAAAAATATGACCCCAAAAATGGTAATATTCAATGTCAGAAGGATCATATAATGATAAGCACACTAATACATTGTTGGTGGAACTGTGAAATGGCATAACCATTTTCAAAAGCAATTTGGGATTATGTAGATATAGTGACTGAATTATCCATATCCTTTGAACTAGGGACTCCATTACCTGATTTTTATCCCAAATAAGCCATTAATAAGAAGAAAGTGCCTATATACACAAAAATATTTATAGTAGCACTTTTTGGTGATAACAAGGGAAACAAAGTAGATGTCTATCATTGGGGAATTGCTAAACAAATTGTGGTACATGAATGTGATGTAATTATTTCTGGGCTATAAGAAATTATATATGTATATGAGTATAGAGAAGCATAGAAAGATCTATATGAAGTAATACAGAGTGAAGGAAGCAGAGCCAAGGAAACAATATACATAATGACTACAATAGTGGAAATAGAAAAAAAAAACAAGAACACATTAAAAAAAATCAAAAGTTATAACAAAATTATAAAGATCAAGCAGGACTCAAATGAAGAGACATAAGAAGACACACTTACCCTACCCCTTCATGGAGGTGAGAGTTACACAGATGTTATATACTGCATGACTTTTTCAATATGTTAATCCACTGTGCTGATTTTTTTTCCTCTCAAAAAATACTATTTGTTATATAGGGTGGTTCTATGGGAGGGAGGAATATTTGGTATGAATATAATGATGTAAGAAACAATAGTCATCGATAAAAAGTTATTTTTTAAAAAAGAACAGGTCATGCCAGACTAACTTTATTTCCTTTTTTTAAAAGGGGGTTTACTAGGTAGGAAGGAAACAAACATTTATTTAGCATCTACTATGTGCCAGACACTGTATTAAGCACTTCACAAATATTATCTCATTTATTCTTCACAACGACCCAGGAAGGTAGGTGCTATGATTATTTCCATTTTACAATTGAGGAAACTGAGGTAGACAATGATTGGGTGACTTGCCCAGGGTCGCACATCTAGTAAATGTCTGAGGTCAGATCTGAACTCAGGTCTTCCTGACTCCATCCTTAGCACACTGTAGACTGTGCCATTGAGCTGCCCCAGAGGGGAATACTATAAATTTTACCAGAGCATTTGATGGATGACATGTTTTGTGTTATGTTTGTGGAGAAGTTGGAGTGATACAAACTAAATTATAGATTTAGAACTGATACAGATGTTTCAATGATACATTGAAAGGAGTTTTCTAGTGGAGTAGAGCTAGTATTTTTGCTTGGCCTTATGCCGTTTAACATATTTATCCCTGACATGGATAAAGACATATATGGTATGATTATGAAATTTGCAGATGAAGCAAATATGGGAAGGATAGCTAAGACACTGAATAATAACGTGAGGGTCCTTTTGGATCCTGAAAGACTAGAATATTGGGCTGAATCTAATACACAGCTCCCTGTGGGGTTACCTCCTACTTATGATCAGAGGTTAAGTCTCCAGAGTTGGAGGGGACTATCCTCAATTGCAAGGGATTCTGTGGAACCCCAGAGCTATAGCTCACAAGCCTCCCACCAGTATGTTCCCTCTCTAATAGTCAGCCAGTCAATACAATTATTTAGACAAAGAAGATCATACAATCTTAGATTCAGAAATGAAAGAGAACTCAGAGAATATCCAGTTTCATGAGCCACCTCATTTTACAGATGGACTTACCCAAGGTCATACAAGAAGTAGGTAGCCAAGACGGGATAGTAGGAACAAGAGAAACAATTACACCCATAAACCTGGGGAGTATGTTCCCATAAATATATGCCATGTTACTGGGAAGAGTTGGTAGAGAAATAGAGTTCACCAATAGAGAGGCCCACGTGGCCCAGTCAATTCAAACCTCTTACATACCCTTATGCTATGATCAATGAATGTATGATCTCGGGTGTGCAGGTATCTTATCTGTGTTCTGTAGGCCTGTTCCTTTCCAGAACTTTACCATAATGACCAGGACTAACTCTCTTTCTCCCAGCTCACAAAGCTCTTTCATTCCTTGGCTCACTAGGACTGCTCAGAGAAAAAATACCTCACCTGCAAGCAACGAAGAGTGATTCCCTCCCAAAGAATGGAATCTTCTTCCATTATGGACTCTATTCTCAACCATCAGAGGTCATATTCTTCCGATTAATCTCCTACATTGATTCCTTCACTTTCTGGACCTTCTCCTCACTAAGTGCGGTGTCTTCTGCTAGGCGAGTAGTTCTGCTGCAAAATACCATGGCTTAGGGAGGAGATAGGAGAAGAGAAATCCTTCCCCCTACAAGAGGCAAAGAACAATCCCTTCTCAGAAGCTGGCTTCCTTCTCTGCTTCCAGAAGTCACACTCCTCAAACATGCATCCTGCTTTAACTGTCAACTGACTTTCTAAAAAATGTGCTTCAGTGTTTTAAAGGATCACCAGGAGTGATGGATTGTGGTACACAAGGGAAGGAGTTGTTACTGAAGAATGATGCCACACAGGGATATTGGTTAACAAAGATTTCTTGCTACTCACTAAGATAGAACAGATGCCAATGGGGACTCATGTCAGTGTGAATCCACCATTATCCCACAACTCTACAAATAGCACATAGTCAATGGCTGAGACGTGCAGTGGAGTGGGCACACTGGTCAAAGACCAGGAGCTACTCAAAGCTATATTTCAATTTCCAAAGAGGATCAGGGAGCCAGGAAACTCTGCTCTCACTGTGACATAGCATAAAAGGGAACCAGGAAAGTGAAGGTAGAGGGAAGGGAGAAGAGATGATGCCCAGTTTCTCAATCAGTTAAACACTGCGCCAACATACATGTATCCTGGGAGCTGAACTGGAGTGGAACCAGTTTTCACTGGCTCCCGTGGATTTTTAATCAGCAAAGGGCTAGCTACCCTCAAGTTCCAGCACTTTGATTGGAGAACTTCCTAATAAAGGAGTAATGGTTGGCTGTCCTTTAATGCCATCAAGTTTGACTAAAGACTTCCTTCATATCTTGTAAAATGGTAATAGAGTTTACACACTGGACACATCTTTTCTCTTCTGTTAAGGTCTTGAAACTGTATTATTCTGTTATCTTGCCCCTGGTCTTCTGGGTTGGAGGGTAAAATAAATTCATTGGAGGTGTCTTGATGAAATTCCATCCTACCCAATAACATTCAAAGCTAGAGTCTGCAAAAGTTATGTTTTATTATCAAATGTGATGTAAGTAAAATTTCATGATGAAGAATTAAGAGTGTCAAAATCTTGGGACTTCAACGGTGAATTTATAAAATAGGTGATTGCAGCAAAATGGAGAATATATTACTAATTAAAATTTGTTAAGATGTAGAAGATAAGATTTCATGTAGGTCAGTAAATTTAATTATTTCACTATGTCTCAATTATTTCACACACCACTATAGGATAAAAAAGTGGAAGTCTATAAGGCAAATTTAACTTTGATATAAGAAAAAACTTCTTAAAGATTAGAATTACCCAGAAGCGGAAGGTGCTGCCTTAGGAAGTAATGGGTTGCTCCTTACTGGAGGTCTTTGAGCAAAGGCTGCATTGCTACTTCTCAAATGTGTTATAGAAGAGATTCATTTTCAGGTATGGCTTGGATTAGTTGGACTCTGATGTCCCTTCCAACTCTGGAACCCTGTGATTCTGTGATGATACTATTGTAACAGTCTTTGCTATTCCTGCTTTAGTCATGGCCAAGGAGAGCAGGACACTGGCTATGAATGTCCAGTGGTGAGGTAGAAAAAAATATCATAGTATTCTGTTCCTCAGTCCCCTGGGATTTTGGTCCTAACAATGAGACTGGTAGAGGAGGCTAATATGGCTTATCCACTAACCCTCCCCACCTTGAGGTGTTGTAGGAAGGAGAGAAGCCTAAGAGTGCATGGGAGGCAGCCATGGTGAGATCATCGGCACTAGATTTCATGTACATAATCAGATGCATGAGGCATATCAGGGAAAATCACTCCTGAAGATCCATTTGGGATGTAGATAGAGCCTGCCTTTTCACCTCTTCCTCCTTTCCCTTGCCCTCCTGAGAAGACAAATCTATGTCTTGATCTAATATTTGAGGAGGCTAGGAGGGAGCTTATATACTTCCGAAAAGTTTGTTTACCTTTGTTTAAACATTTGCTTTGCCCCTTAAGCTGGAAATTGTGGTAAAAGCTATTAACTATTGGCATTGCGGATATGTGTATATTATTCTCGAAATGCAATTGAGAAGAGGCTGTTGGGTAGCATCCTAAGAATGAAAAGATATAGATTTAAAACTGAGGTATTTTGCCAAAGTGTGGTTTCTGGCTGGGTGCTCAGAGCTATAGAAGAGAATTAATGATTCATTCTTACAAGTTTGCCAGGGTAGAGACAATATTACACTGGGCTGCTCTAAGCCAGAAATGTCAAACATGCTGGCTGGCTGTGTGAAGAGCCCCAAATACTCCTGAGTGCAGTTTGAATCTGACTAAAATATAATCGGGAAATATTTAACAAAATAAATAAAAGTACAAATGAAACTTAGATAATGTGAATGTTTTCTGAGTCAATATTTTACAGGGATCCTTATGTGTGGCTGACTAAGCTTTGTTTTTGTTTGAGTTTGACGATAGTTCTACACAATAAGTTAGCATTAGTGGCTGCTGCAGCTAGCTGGGCTGGAATTCCCAAGGAGAGGAGCTGATGGAGCAGCTGAAGGGAAAGTCATACGCACAGAAAATAGGAGCCTCACCCCACAAAAGGGTGAGGAGTGAGATAGAGTGACAGGGCCCTGTCTATTTGTCAGTGTAGCACCACACTGCTAGTAGACTGTGAAATGACCGCAGGACTCCACCTTCCCATGGAATGGCTCTTTTGAGAGTTTTATTTGTTGATTATGCTATCACTTAAAATATTCTGGTGAAGACTGGATGATTAATGACAATAGCAATATTAATTAGCATTTATTAGCACTTTAAGGTTTGCAAAGTATTTGACAAATTTTATCTCATTTGTTCCTCACAACAACCCTGGAAGGTGGGTGGTATTATTAGACCACATTTTACTGATGAGAAGACTGAGGCAGACAGGGGTTAAGTGATTAGCCCGGGATTAGATGGCTAGTAAGTGTCTGAGGCTGGATTTGAACTCAAATTTTCTTGACTCCAGGTCTGGACCTCTAGCCAAGAAAATATTGTAGACAGATTGTTTCTTAAGTACAGGTTGAACTAGGTCCTTTTAATTCTCAAGTTCTACAATTCTATGGGATTTCATGGCAATCAGCAACCCCTTCTTTCCACAGCAGCTCAACTTGGTGTCCCTCCTTCTAGTTTTCTCTTAGTTTTAATTCCTGAGCTTTCTGCTTTCATTTATCCTGTGAGGCTTGGTCTGCTGCCTTGGGTATTCTCCTTAACCTCCACTCCTGTTTGTTTTAGGTTTCTGACTGCTGCTGTCTATGTAATTTTCCCATCATTTCCCCCACTACCCAGGTAGTCTCACTGTGATCTTCCATTTTGAAATCTTTGGCCTTGGACTTGCTTATCACGGGGAATTCTTTCAGAATGTTTACATGAGTCTTGGCTCCTCTCCATTAAACTTCGATTTCACTGCTGTACTCTGGCAGGGATCTAACAAGTATGATGTAGCTTAAATGGGATGATACAAAGAACAATCTCTCCAGCTCGCTCTTTCTATAATTCAATCCCCAATTTAGAGGAGAATCTTAGCCTACCCTAAGAAATAATTGCATGAAGGGTTCATTAGCCTCTGTTGTGGGAGGTTAGGTGGGGAAGAAGGTCAGGGAGAGTGTTTAGAGATCTACTCTGCTATGAGAGGTGGCAAAGTCTTTTAATTCCCTTCTTCAATAGAGGAAATGTGGTAGAGAGGCAAAGAGAACACTGGAGTCAAGACTTCTGAGTTAGCTAGCTATGTGACCCCAGCTATTTCGGATAACCTCTCCGGGCCTCAGTTTCTTCATCTAGAAAATGGGATAAAATTAGTTTTCCACCTAGCTTGGGTTTTTTTGTGAAGAAAACATTGAAGTAATACAGTAATTTCTCCTTCTTCCTGCCCTCTCTTTCCTTTTACTACGGTAGCAAAATGTGGAAACACACTCAATGACCCGAAGGGAATTATTCTGTACTAGGTGACTTCAGGGTTCTTCCCTGTCAACTAGAGTCAGATAAAACACTTCCTACCACTGAAGGATCTTTGAGTTCTGAGGCCATTCTAAGTCCCATCAGCCTTCCCCAGGAAAAGAGGAGAGCAGTTTATACTGAGCTGGCTGTGCTATGTAATCCAGTCTAAAAAGAAAGAACACCCCAGGGGCAAACAAGCAGCATCTGAAAGTCAGCCACACCTATAGCAACAGAACTGGGGAGAGTCCTGACATCTGCAGAATTGTAAAGACCTTGAGGAGGGAAGGCTGATGGCTTATCTAGGATAAAGGATATTTCCAAGACAAAGAGATACCGGTTTCAAAATCTGAGAGATGTTTACAATAATAGCAAAAAGGAACCCAACAAAATCTCCTCCTGAGCACGCACAGGATGCCTGGGTCCCTTAAAGCCTGGACTGCCAGGAGAGAAACACGTCACTGCTGGGTTGCTGTTTGAAATAGAATACCAGTAAATTAGATACCAGTAAGCCTTAGCTTTGTATCTGGTTGAATCAACTCATTCAAATATCCAATAAACCCAAAGACCTCAGCTTCTGGGATAAAAACTTACTATTTGACAAAAACTGCTAGGAAAACTAGAAAATAGTATGGCAGAACTAGGCATAGACTAACATCTTACACTCTATAACAAAATAAAGTCAAAATGGGTACGCAAGGGTAACTAGGTGGTGCAGTGAGTAGAGCAATGGCCCTGAAGTCAGGAGGACCTGAGTTCAAATCCAGCCTCAGACACTTAACATGCTTACTAGTTGTGTGACCTTGGGCAAGTCACTTAACCCCAATTGCTCTGCCTTCCCCACTGCAAAAAAAAAAAAGAAGAAGAAAAATGGGTACACGATTTAGATATAAAAGCTGATACTATAAGCAAACTGCAAGAGCAAGGAATAGTTTTATCAGATTTATGGAGAATGGAAGAATTTATGACCAAATGAGATAGAGAACATTATGAAATGCAAAATGGATAATTTTGATTACATTAAATTGAAAAATTTTTGCACAAACAAAGCCAATGTAATCAAGATTAGGAGGGAAGCAGAAAATTGGGAGAAAATCTTTATAGCCAGTGTGACTGAAAAGCCCTCATATCTAAAATATATGGGGAACTGAGCCAAATTTATAGGAAAACAAGTCTTTCTTCAATTGAGAAATGGTCAAAGGATATGAACAGGCAGTTTTCAGAAGAAGAAATCAAAAATATCTATAGGCATATGAAAAAATCTAAATCACTATTGATTAAAGAAATGCAAATCAAAACAACTCTTAGGTACCACATCTCTCCTGTCAGATTGGCCAACATGACAAAACAAGAAAATGATAAATGCTGGAGAGGATATGGGAAAATTGGAACACTATTGCATTGTTGGTGGAGTTGTGAACTGATCCAAACATTCTGGAGAGCAATTTGGAACTATGCCCAAAGGGCTATAAAAGTGTGTATACCCTTTGACCCAGCAATACCACTTCTAGGGCTGTATGGGCTATATCCCAAAGATATCATACAAATGGGAAAAGGATCCACATGTACAAAAATATTTATGGCAGCTCTCTTTGTGGTGGCAAAGAATTGGAAATTGAGAGGATGCCCATCAATTGGGGAATGGCTGAACAAGTTGTGGCATATGAATGTAATAGAATATTATTGTGCTATAAGAAATGAGGAGCAGGTGGACTTCAGAAATACCTAGAAAGATTTCTATGAACTGATGCTGAGTGAGGGGAGCAGAACCAGGAAAACACTGTATACATTTACAGCCACGTTGTGCGATGTCTAACTTTGATAGACTTGGCTCTTCTCAACAATGCAAGGTTCTAAGACAACTCCAAAAGGCTCATGATGGAAAATGCTGTCCACATCCAGAGAAAGAATTAGAGTTTGAATGCAGATCAAAGTAGACTATTTGCTCACTCTGTTTTTTGTCTTGTTTTGTTTCTTCTTTCTTGTGGTTCATTCCATTGGTTGTAATTCTTCTTTACAACATGACTAATGTGAAAATATGTTTAATATGAATGCACATGTAGAATCTATATCAGATTGTGTGCTGTCTTGGGGAGGGGGGAGGGGAGAGAGTGAGAGAAAATTTAAAACATAAAACCTTCTGGAGCTGAATGTTGTAAATTAAAAATAAATAAATAAATGTAAGATTAAAAAAATTTTTTTAAATAAAATATAAAAAAACCAAACCAAAAGAAAAAATATCCAGACTCAAAACTGAGACTTACTAGTATCTAAAGACTGCTTCAACTTAGTTCTCATCGGCAATAAAGAGTACACCGGTCAATACAAAACTTTATTTTTTCGTGGTTATAGACATACTTCACTCTTCTCATGTGAGTTCCTTAGCTCTTTTGAAGTCCATTGCTCTCGCTTGTCCACATGGAGAAATCCCATCTTAAGTCCACTTTCTCCCCCCACTTACTCCCTCCCAAGAAGCTGGGCAATAGGGTATAACTGTGCCCTTTCTTCTCTGAGTCTGTGCTCCCTGCTCAGCAGAACTAAAGTTTCTCAATCTAGTTCTAACTCCAGGTTAATGTCAAAAAAGCCAAGGTAGGAAAGAATTTTAAGAAGGAGAATAGCATCACAGAGAGGGCCAAGGAAGGTGAGAACAGATGAAGAAATATTCACAAAGTCATAAGATGGAAGCCTGGCTTTCTTTTTAAGGTAAAAAGGTGATCAGAACACACAAGAAATCATATTTTGGTTTATTTACTACTATGCCATTTATACACATCTCTCTGAGCCATAAATTCCCTGATTTGGCACCATGTAATGGCACTTGCAATAATTTTATCTGGCTTCTATGCATGTGATTTTTTAAAAAAGATTTAAGTGTTTGGGGATTTCCAAAAAGTCAGTAATAAAAACAAGTCCTAACCATATTATTATTTGAGAGGTACAATGGCAGAAAGCACGCTAGACATGGAGCTAGAAAGACTAGGTTTAGACCATCCCTTGAATACTTACTAGCTTGGCAAAAACATTTAAGCCTCAGTTTCCTCATCTGTAAAAGGAGGATAATAATAGCTTTACCACTTACCACTCCGGGTTATTATGAGGAAGGTACTATCTAAATACGAGTTGTTATTTCTAGCGCTTCTTATCATATCCCCAACATAGAGGATGCCTCACTTCCAGTGACTCAAAGAGCTTTCACATAGATAATATTAAAACTTGGTTTTGGCGCTCCTCAGCCTGTGTCCTGAGCAGTCGGCAGTTGGTGGCTCGGTCAGTCAGTCGCCCTCGCCCGCTGTCACCATGCTGGCCGCCGCTCTCCGCCGCTGCTCCGCCTCGGTGCGGGTCCTGCTGCAGACGCCGGGGGCTGCAGCCCCCTCCTCCTGGTAGTCCTCCGTCTCTCCCGCCGGCGCCCCTATCCAGTCAGTTTGCTGCTACTCCCATGAGTCCCATGAGACAGATGAGGAGTTTGATGCTCACTGGGTGACATACTTCAGCAATCCAGATCTTGATGCCTGGGAATTACGAAAAGGAATGAATACCTTGGTTGGCCATGACCTAGTTCCAGAACCCAAAATCATTGATGCTGCTTTGAGGGCATGCAGACGGTTAGATGATTTTGCTAGTGCAGTTTGCATTCTAGAGGTTGTAAAGGACAAAGCAGGACCTCATAAGGAAATCTACCCATATATTATTCGGGAACTTAGACCAACTTTAGATGAATTGGGAATCTCTACTCCAGAGGAGCTGGGCCTAGACAAAGCATAAACTCTTGTAGATGGGCTTCCTAAGGACTTCTTGGTAATGCTACTTGATTATACACATTTACCTGGAGATGCTGATGATGAAATATTATTTGAACATGTTTTTCTTTGTTGAGTCCCAGTCTGTATAATATTTACTTGGACCTTAAAAGGACCTTAAGTTTGAACTTAAAAAAAAAAAAACTTGGTTTTTATTTAATAGATTTCACAGGCTGTCACACCAAATGATAAGCACCAAACATCCTCTAAGCCTAATATCCTCACAACTTCCCTAAAAAAGAAAGCTGATTAATAAGGCTTTAAAAAGAAAAGGAGGGAGAAGAAAAATACTGAGATTATTTGATGTCATACATTGTGGAGGACCATGTCTAGGTCATAGAAAGAAGATAGGACTGGAGGAGATACTTGCTACTTCACGGAACAAAATACCCAAGGCAAAATTCAGGAATAATACCTATGACCTCGTATTTCTATATACCAAAGTGCAGCGTATGGTTAATAAAGAAATTGAACTAGAGATTTTAATCCAAGGAGGTAAATATGGCCTCATGGATGGGTACCACTGAGGACTGAAGAGATGGGACCCACAACCAGAAAAGAAACGTGTTGAAATGAAATATGTCTGACGAGAAGGTTACTATGGTAGTACTCTGTGTCAAGACCATATATACCTTTGGAGAAATCCATAAACTGAAGGGGAAAATGAGTGAGTGCATATGGTAGAGGATAACAAAGAGAAACAGAAGAAATATTTTTATGGAGTGTACTACAGGCTATTACTCATCCAGATGGAGAAAATGGATGTTAAGTTCCTCCTGAATCAGATCCTAAAACTGGTACTGGCAGCTAGGTGGCACAGTGGATAGAGCACTGGGCTTAGAATCAGGAAGACTTATCATCCTGGCCTCGGACACTTACAATCTGTGTGATCCTGGGCAAGTCACTTAACTCTGTTTGCCTCAGTTTCCTCAACCATAAAATGAGCTGGAGAAGGAAATGGCAAATAACCCTAATAACCTCACCAAGAAAACCTGAAATGGGGACAAAGAGTCAGACACACCTAAAAAAAGACAACAAAAATAAGAGAGGACTTAAGGTCTCCAGAAATGGGCCAGAAGCCTCATTCTACTTAAATCAGAGCAACCTTTTAAATATAAATTTTATTTTTTGGTATTTAATTTATTTAATATATTTAGTTTTTAGCACTGATTTTCACAAGAGTTTCAATTATGAATTTTCTCCCCATTTCTACCCTCCTGCCCACTCCAAGATGGCGTATATTCTGGTTGCCCCACATATGTGTATATATATATGTATATATATATATACATACATACATACATTCATACATACATATGCATGTTCCTTTCAGCTACTATGATACTGAGGTCTCATGAATCATACACATCATCTTTCCATGTAGGAATGTAAACAAAACAGTTCAACTTTATTAAGTCCCTTATGATTTCTCTTTCATGTTTACCTTTTCATGATTCTCTTGATTCTTGTGTTTGAAAGTCAAATTTTCTATTTAGCTCTGGTCTTTTCACTGAGAAAGCTTGAAAGTCTTCTATTTTATTGAAAATCCATATTTTGCCTTGGAGCATGATACTCAGTTTTGCTGCGTAGGTGATTCTTGGTTTTAATCCTAGCTCCATTGACCTCCAGAATATCATATTCCAAGCCCTTTGATCTCTTAAT
>CM053622.1:400448986-400483002 GCA_028646595.1 Phalanger gymnotis | reverse complement strand
AGTGGTTTTTCCAATGAGATATTTCACATTGTCTTCTATTTTTTCATTCCTTTCGTTCTGTTTTATAATATCTTGATTTCTCATCAAGTCACTAGCTTCCACTTGCTCCAATCTCATTTTTAAGCTAGTATTTTCTTCAGTGGTCTTTTGGACCTCCTTTTCCATTTGGGTAATTCTGCCTTTCAAGGCATTCTTCTCCTCATTGGCTTTTTGGAGCTCTTTTGCCATTTGAGTTAGTCTAGTTTTTAAGGTATTGTTTTCTTCAATATTTTTTAAAGTTTTTTTTAGGTCTCCTTTAGCAAGTCGTTGACTTGTTTTTCATGGTTTTCTCACGTCATTCTCATTTCTCTTCCCCATTTTTCCTCTACTTCTCTAACTTGATTTTCCAAATCCTTTTTGAGCTCTTCCATGGCCTGAGACCAGTTCATGTTTTTCTTGGAGGGTTTTGATATAGGCCCTTTGACTTTGTTGACTTCTTCTGGCTGTATGTTTTGGTCTTCTTTGTCACCAAATAAAGATTCCAAAGTCTGAGACTGAATCTGAGTCTGTTTTTACTGCCTGGCCATGTTCCCAGCCAACTTACTTGACCCTTGAGTTTTTTGTAGGAGTATGACTGCTTGTAGAGTAGAGAGTACTTTGTTCCAAGCTTGAGGGTATGCTCTGTTGTTTTCAGAGCTATTTCTATGCAGCCAGCTCTGCCACACTAGCACTCCTCCTTCCCCAAGAATCGCCAACCCAGACCTGACACAAATCTTCAGCAGACTCTGCACTCCTGCTCTGATCTGCCACTTAATTCCTCCCACCAGGTGGGCCTGGGGCAGAAGCAACTGCAGCTGTAGTTCTGTAGCTGCACCACTCCCACGGAGGTGGCTCAACCGTGAACTCTTTTCACTCTGTCCCCCACAGCTTTTCCCACTAACCTTCTCTGTTGTCTTTGGTGCCTGTGGGTTGAGAAGTCTTGTAACTGCCACCGCTCACTGATTCAGGGTGCTAGGGAAGACTCTGCCTGGCTCCTGGTCTGGTTGGTCCTGCTGCCACCCAAGCTGAGCTCTGCTCTGCTCCCCTCCGCTCTGTGCACAATAGACTTCATCCAGCAACCATCCAGGCTGTCCTGGGCTGGATCCTTGCTTCCCTCTGCTATTTTGTGGGTTCTGCACTTCTAGAATTGGTTCAGAGCCATTTTTATAGGTTTTTGGAGGGACCTGGCCAGGAGCTCATGCAAGTCCCTGCTTTCCAGCCTCCATCTTGGCTCTGCCCCACCATAAATTTTATTTTGAGAGGCAGTTAGGCATAGGAGAGTTTTTCTAGTCAGGAAAACTTCAGCATAAGTCCTTCCTCTGATGTCACAGAGGATAGAAGTAAGACCTGGAGTCAGAAACCTGAGTTTTAATCCTGCCCCAGACTCTTACTAGCTGTGTGACTCAGGGCAAGTCATTTAACCTCTCTCTGACTCATCTGTAAAATGACGATGATGATGATAGCACCTACCTCCCAAGGTTGTTGTGAAGGTAAAATGAACCAATATTTATAAAGTGCTTTGCAAAATTTAAAGTGGTGGTGATGGTGGTAGTAGTAGTAGTAGCAGTAGTGGTAGTAGTAGCAGTGTTATCTAGCTATTTATTATTATTAATTACTACACAGTGGGTATGGCACTAGATCTAAGTTCAGGAACACCCAAGTTGAAATCTGGCCTCAGACACTTACTAGCAGTTTGACCCCGGGCAAGTCACTTAACCCATTCTGCTTGAGCTTCATGTACTGTAAAATGGAAATATAATCGCATCTATGTCCCAGGGTTGTTGTGAGAATCATATGAGATATTTGTAAGACCTTACTTTCCTTTCTTTGTACCCTCAGTGCTTAAGACAATACCTAACATATAATAAATAGTAAATACTTGCTAAAAGTGTCTCCAGTAAAGGCCTCATTTCTCAAATACGTGGAGAACTGAGTCAAATTTACAAACATAAGAGTCATTCTCCAGTTGATAAATGGTCAAAAGATATGAGCAGGAAATTTTCAGATAAAGTAATAAAAACTATCTATAGCCACATGAAAAAAAATGCTCTAAATCACTATTGGTTAGAGAAATACAAATTAAAAGAATTTCTGAGGTATCACTTCACATCTATCAGATTGGTTAATGTGACAGAAAAGGAAAATGATGAATATTGTGAGAGGATGTAGGAAAATTGCGATACTAATGCATTATAGGTAGAATTGAAAACTTATCCAACCATTCTGGAGAACAATTTGGAACTATGCCCGAAGGGCAATAAAACCATACTTACCCTTTGACACATCAAGGCTGTTACTAAATCTATATCCTAAAGAGATAAATAAAAAAGGAAAAGGACCTGTATGTACAAAAATATTTATAGCAGCTTTTTTCTGGTGGCAAAGGAGTGGAAATTGAGGGGATGCCCATCAATTGGGGAATGGCTGAACAAATTGTACTATATGAATGTAATAGTGTGCTATAAGTGTGTGCTAATAGTGCCTATTGTGCTATAAGAAATTATGAGCAGGAGGAATTCAGAAAATTCTGGAAAGACTTTACTTGAACTGTAGCAAAGTGAAGTGAGCAGAACCAGGAGAACACTGTATACAGTATCAGCAATATTGTAAGGATGAGCAATTGTGAATGACTTAACTATTCTCAGCAATACAATGATCCAAGAGAATTCTGAAGGACTTAGGATGAAAATACAGAAAAAGAACTGATAGAGTCTAAATGCAGATTGAAACATTTTTATTTACTTTATTTTTCTTGGGTTTTTTTTTTTTGGTCAGTGATTCTTCCACAACATAACTAACATGGAAATATGTTTTGCATGATTGCACATATATAACGTATTTCAAATTGCTTGCCTTCTCAATTAAGAGGGGAGGGAGGGAAATAATTTGGAAAATTTTTAAAAAGGAATGTTAAAATTGTTTTTACATGTAATTGGGGGAAAATAAAATACTAATTATTTTCTTTAAAAAAAAATAAATAAATACTTGCTGACAACTGACTGAGTTGTAGAATGGTTGTAGATTTTCTTTGGCAAAGGTAGTTTCCTCCCCAGGTGGATTTATACTAATGTAATCCTTGCTCTGAGCCAAAATTTTATTTTTATTTTCAAGTACAGGTCCAGGTATAGGTATAGGAACAGTATAGGTACTAAATATACATAAACAAAACAAGAAAAGACAATTTAATCAGCATTGATAGAGAGAAAGAAAAGGAAGGAATAAGCAATTATATAGCACCTACTATGTGCCAAGCATGGTGCTAAGCCTTTTCAAAAGCTTATCTCAATAATAACAACCCTGCAAAGTAGGTGCCCTTATTATCCTCATTTTCCCCCAATGAAACTGAGGCAAACAGAGGTTAAGTGTCTTGCCCAGGGTTCCACAGCTAGTAGGCATCTGAGGTCAAATTTGAACTCAGGTCTTTACAACTCCAGACCCAGTGTACTACCCACGGTATCACCCAGCTGCCAAAATACAACAGTTTTCCTGAGCAGGAATCAAGCTGGGGTATTCAGGGGTTCCAAGGTGAGTTCTAATCACTAAACCACCAAGTAAAGACTTTCCTCACAGGAAGTTCCCTACGATAATGAAATTATAAGTCTGGACCACCACTACCACCACCGTCCCACCACCCTCTCAAAAAAAAATCTAGCCTATTTCACTGATTTTTTTTTTTTACTTTTAATCCAATGACTAGTAATTTGGAAACTGTTTTACTGTATAATTTGAAATCTGGGGTTGCAAACCCAGGGAATTTAGGAGGGAACACGTAGAGAAGAAATATAGGGCAGTAGATTTAGAAGACATGTTTAAGAAGTTTGGCAGTGAACGTAGAAAAATAAGAAAGTAACAAGATGGGTAACCACAGGGCCAAGGAATGCTTCTTTTCAAGCTAGGTTGGGCCTATGTATATTTGGAGGCAGAGACAGAGAGGCTAGTTGTGGGGAGCTGGACTCCTCAGGAGTCAGGAAGTGACTGGGATCAGAGGCACAGATGGAGAGGTTACCTTTGGAGAGGAGGGAAACTAGGACTTCCTCTGGGACAGAAGGGCAGGATACAAGGATAAATAAAGGACAGTGTCTTCCAGTGAAGTTTGATTCAGAAAGAATACTTTAGGAGGTATGTAGTCTGTGGCCTAGGGCATTCATTCCCATCTCCCTGTAGTGTTGAAGGACAGTCCAAATGCCTACCATGTGGATTATTGCATTCATGCGGCATGTCGGGAAATAAGGAAGACATCACGTTACGCATTTTGCATTTCCAGAACTCAGTGTGCATTGCAAAAAAAAAAAAAAAAGAGTGCTGAGAGATGTCAGTGAAAATGGCAACAGGAAAGGTTATACAAGAGGCCTCCTCTTCCATAAACAATCCAGCAAAGATCTAAAAAAGACTTAATGATGATCAAGTAATCCAAATTGCAACAACTATAAATGCCTTGATCCAGCCAAGGGCTACGCAAAAAGCCAAGTCAACAAGCATTTATTAAAAAGCATTTATTATGTGTCAGGCACTATGCTTAGCTCTGGGGAATATGAAGAAAGGCAAAAACTGTCCCTGCTCTGGGGGAGCTCACGAGCTAGTGGGGAAGACAGCACATAAACAGTTATGTCCAAGCAAGATATAAACAGATTAAACTAGAGGTAATCTCAGGAGGAAGACGCCAGCATTAAGGGAGATTGGGAAAAGCTTCTTCCAGAAGTGGGATTTTAGCTGAGAACTGAGGGATGCCAGGAGGCAAAAATGAGGAGAGAATTCCAGATATAGGAAACAGCTAGTGAAAATGTATGGTGTTGGGAGATGGAGTATCACACGCAAAGAATAGCAAGGAGAACGGTGTCACTGGGTTGTAGAGTGTAGAAAGGAGTGGGGTACAAAAAGACTGCCCAGGTAAGAGGGGCCAGGTTATAGTACGCTTCAAAAGCCAAATAGAGGATTTTGTTTCCGATCCTGGAGGAAATAGGGAGCCACTGGTTTATTGGTACATAAGCAGCCCAGCACTTCAGGAAGATCAGCTTGACAGCTGAATGGAAGATGGACTGAAGTGGGGAGAAACTCAAAGAAGGGAGACTATTGCCATAGTCCTGGCTTAAGGTGATCAGGGTCTGTATCAAGGTGGTGCAGTGTCAAAGGAGAGAAAGAAGGTTGTATGAGAGATACTACAAAGGCACGATCAACAGAACTTGGCGACTTGATGGGATATGGGAGAGAGTCAAAAGCCTGTGACATTTGGAGATGGATCCCATCACAGAAACCAGTATGAGCACAGGTAGACAGTCTAGAAACCTGCTAGCACTTTAAGCGGTGATGTTCCAGGGTCACTAGAAGACTAGTTCTTGGATCCCTGAAAGTTAGAAACACAGAATACTCTAAAGGAGATGCTGGGGTGGGAAGGAGAAGGGAAAAAGCAGTAGCCAAGAACTGCCTCCCCCCCAAAATGAAGGAATCAGGAGGAAATCATCAATGGGAAAAGGGGGCCAGCAAAACAGATGGATATTCCAGGTTGAAAAGGTCACAGGGCTAAATGGAGGTTCCAGGGTAAGGAAGTTCCAGGTGCTGAGGTACAGTGACAAAATCTGAAAATTCAGAATCAGAGTCAGGAGGGCAATGAAGGCTGGCTAGCCTGGACCCCTGCCCAAAATGGAGACCCTGGGAAGAAGTCACCAGTTGGAGAAGGGGGCCAACATAGTAGAAGGATGGTCCAGGTTAAGAAGATCACAGGGGTCAATGAATATTCCAGGGTGAGGGAGGCCCAGGCACCAAAGGAAGCCAGCAATAAGATCCTAAGAAAGTGAGGTAGGGATCAGATAGAGTCTGATCAACCCATCCAAAGTTTGAAAAGGGAAGAAACCAGACCTTGCACAAAATATCAAACCAAGACATGAGGCTGGATATAGAAGTAAACTAAAAAAAAACCAAAACACTAGACATATTGCAGAAGTAAGATCAAGAAATGCTCAAGAAAATCACTCAGAGGAAGAAAATAACTCCAAAACTACAAGAAAAGCCTCAGAGAGAGAAAAAAATAATAACCTGACCACAAAAACTACAAAAGAAGCTGTTTGAAATTAAGGAAAAGATAAAAAATGAGTTAAGAACTCTAGAGGAGAAAATTGAAATGATACTAAATAACTGAAAGCAGAAGACTGTAAACCTGACCTAGACAGCAATCTCCATGAAAATTAGAATGGAACGAACAATTTAATGACTCTGGGAGATGCTGAAAACACAACTGATTAGGACACAATCAAAATTTTGAAAAAAAAAATGCAAAAAAAGTAATATATTTACAATACTATCAAAATCAACTAACCTGGAAAACAGTTCATGGAGAGATCATTTCAAAATTATCACTCTTGGAAAAGCAAGATCAAACAAAAAACCTTGATACCATGTTTCAATAAATCATAAATGAAAACTTCCCACATTTATTACAACCAGAAGGTAGACTGAAAATAGAATCTCTCTCTCTCTCTCTCTCTCTCTCTCTCTCTCTCTCTCTCTCTCTCTCTCTCTCTCTCCATTCACATGTGTGCACATACATACACATCATCTCCTAAAACATACCCCAAATCGAAAACTCTGAGCAATGTCCTAGCTACAATCCAGAGCTTCCAACTCAATGGAAAAAATGCAACACAATCATCTAAGGCTATGAACAGGCAGTTCTCAAGGGACCCAGCCCACCTTTAGCCATATAAAAAAAAATCTCCAAGTCATTAGTAATTAGGGAAGTGCAAATTAAAACAATTTCGAGGTTCTGCATCACACCCATCATATTGGCAAAGGTGACCAAGAAAAAAGAAAATGACAAATGTTGAATGGGATGTAAGAAAGCAGGCAAATTGATGCCTTTTTGGTGGAGTTATGAATCAGTCTGACTATTCTGGAAAGCAAATTGGAATCATATGCAAAAAGTCATCAAATCCTGTTTTGACCCAGCTATACTAATAAGCTTTTATACATCAAGAGATCAAAGAAAGAAGAAAAGATCCTCGATGTTAATACATACGTATGTATGTATGTATGTATGTATGTATACATATATATATATATGTTTATTTGTAGCAGCTTTCTGTGGTGGCAAAAACCTTGAAATGAAGACCATATCCATCATTTGGGGAGTGGTTGAACAAATTGTGATATATGAATGTAATACAAAATCGTGCTGTAAAGAATAAAGAAGTAGGTGATTTTTCAGAGACATCAAAAGACTTGTATGAATTGATGCAGAGTGAAGTGAGCAGAACTTGAGAAGAATAATATAAATAGTATAAAATGAATAATTTTGAAGAAACAAATAAGCAGATTCATGAGAATAGTTTATACAATAACAACAACATAGTAAAACCAAATGTTGGAAAGGTATAAAAACTCTGATTAATCCAATGACCTTCAACATTCCAGAGGACCCATGATGAAACGTACTATCTATTACAGAGAGTTGATAGATTAGAAAGCCAAATAGACATATATTTTTTGGACATGGCCAATGAGGAAATTTACTTTTCTTGACTATGTATATTTATTACAAGGATTTTGTTCTTCCTACTTTTCTTCCCAATGCCTGAAATGCCCATCATTAGATTGGGTCAAGATTTGGTCAAGATACTGACCTCTGAAAGCTCACGTTAAGATGTAAACACTATCTGATAGCTATCATGAAGCAGAGAATTAGGCACCAAAGGAATGGAACACAGTTTTGTAGTCAAGGAAGGAAAAGAAGTGAGGTTCAAAATATGAGAGTGTTACTTGAGGAGGTAAGTTCTAAGTAGGATACTAATGTGAAGCGTAGGCAGGTCAGGGTCGGATGGGGTGTGCCAGTAAGGCAAAATGGGCTTAGTTTAATGGGTGCCCTTGAGGAGTTTGGCTTTTGTTTACGGTGAAAGTACTTTCACCGTTAAATGCTAAGCCCCAGGCCCAAAGCCCTATCAGGTGTGAAACCTGTGTGGGTGTAGATTAATCACTTAAGAGAGGCCAACTCCGGAACCAATGGGTCTCTGGACTCTGGTCTCTGGTGGTTGAGGAGGGGCTGGAGAATGCCAGAGGCTTGGCTGCGAGGAGAGGTGAGAAACTACAGCTGAAAAAAGCCGAAGCAGAGCCAACCTGTATGGACCCAGGAGTTCGAGCGAGGACTTGAGGCCAGTGAATATGATTTATGCCATCTTATTTTTCTGTGGCCTCCTGGCTACTCTTGTGAGGCAGGCCTACTAGACCTGGAGGCTTGTGTTCACAATACTGGAATGGGGAGATTGGTTCGCTAATTTGTTGCTCTGGGCCCTGAATAAATTTTTTGATGCCTTCTGTTTAGAGAATTCTATATACCCAACAATTTCGAACCATTCAGATATATATATGATCCTTTTTGAGATCATAAATTCGGCCTTCCTACTACATGGGGGAAGCGGAAAAAGAATATTAATGCTATAGTGACAAAGCCCTGAAGACAAACTTTTATTGTTTCATAATCTATGTTGTAGCCAAGAAACACACAGGTTCCTTCTTTTGTTACCAGTGGGTCTCTAAATTTAGAAATGTTCCCAATTTTCCTGAATATAAGTAACTCTGAGGGGCTCCATAATGGTTGTTGTCCTTTGTGTTCGTGGAGGACCAAATTGACATCACTATGTTGAGGTCAAAGTACTGTATATGTGACAGTGGCTGATCAGACCAATTCAAGCTCAGTAGGTTCCACCACAAGTTGGGCACAGATAGGCCATATGAACATCTGGAGTGGAGATTTCTCTAAACTTCTGCATCTCACCTCTCTTTTGAGCTATTGCAATTTTGCTTTGCTCACAGAGTGCAGCACCTTCTTTGGTGGAGGCATATCATGCTCGGAGGTCCTGTGCCACTGTATCCCATGTTTCACAATCCATTCCAAAGTTCTTCAGAGAGACCTCAAGAGTGTCCTTGTATTGCTTCTTCTGACTTCTGTGTGAGCCCTTCCCTCTGAGTTAAAGCTTTTTTTTTTTTTATGCTCTTGGATACTCTTTCTGTTTGTGTTTACTAGAGTAGTGGAGGGCCATCCTAACGACCATGAGAGATTACATTCCTGGTTCTGGGTATCCATGTGCATGCCTTTTCTTTTTTTGTGGGGGGAGGTCTAGGGGGATAACTAGCACTGTCTCTAACCATCACTGAAAATCATATAATTTGAGATAGTAAGGAATTCTCTTACTAATGAAAACAGAAAAACTGATGTCCCATCTCTGGTACAAAAGAGAACGAACTACTCCCTCTCTATTTCTCTTCTGTTTGGACTTTACATCATGAAAGACTGTTGTAAGCTTCTCCTTAAGAGTTGGCTGGGTGCCCCATTCCTTTACCCCAGCTTCCATGAGGACCATGAGGACATGGCACCAAAAGCATGTATACTTCTTTGGCAAACCTGAGCTAATTGAATAGGTTTCTTGTGTATGTTCTTTCTTGATCTTAGACAAACAAATAGCTATTCCCAGACAGACTTGTTCAGGATTAGCGGTAACCCTATGATTTCAAGAAATGCCAAGGTCTTGGGTCTCACCGGGTCAGAACTGAATGGTGGCAAGGGAAGATTCCCCGGCTACTCTCCAGAGCTCTTGGAGAAGGCAGCCCCTAACAAAAGGTCTGGCCCAAGCTTTGCCATCCTACAAGCAAACATTTATAAGGAGTTACTTAAAATAGAGGAGACAACATGAAATATAAAATGCCTAATTAGCAGTCTTCAAACTGCTTTCTGTTTTGATAAGGTTTAAGTCTCAGCCACTCAGCAAGGCTATAACAGCAGTTAAAAACGAATACTGAACACTGTTTTAAGTTTATTTTTGTCAAATGTGTGCTCATGAGGGCCTATGTTTCACAATTATTTTGTGTGAACCTGTCTAATATTGTACAATAAGGAAGATTTTCTACTCTACCTTTTTGGGTAGGCCCTAAATGTGAGATAATAAGTGAAATCATCCCCAAGGCACCAAGGTGGGGACTGAATGAGCCAGAGTGTGAGAACAGGAACCTCACCTCTCATTAGCAGCAAACTTCCTCAAGATGGAACTTGGTCAGACCATAGGCCCAATAGCAGAATAAGAAGCAGGTTCAGTATTCCCCAGCATCTGTGATGACCCAGGAATGGTTCCTCAAAGTTAGACTTAAATTTTAACTTAATCGTCTAAATATAGCAGAAAAGATTCTTACTTCCTTTTACTCATTGGAAGCATCATGGTTCTGGATTTCGAGTCAAAGAACATGAGTTCAAATTCTATTAATTATTGATTAGAGAAATGTAAATTAAAACAACTTTGAGGTATCATTTTACACCTATCAGAATGGCTAAAATAACTGAAGGGGAAAGCAACAAATGTTGGAGGGGATGTGGAAAAAATCAAGAGATTAATTCATTGTTGGTGGAATTGTGAACTTATCCAACCATTTTGGAGAGCAATCAGGAATTATGCCCAAAAAGTTATTAAATTGCCTGTACCCTTTGACCCAGCAATATCACTACTAGGTCTATTTCCAAAGATGATTAGGAAAAAAGAAAAGAACCTATATGCTCTAAAATGTTTGTAGCAGTTCTCTTTGTGGTAGCAAAGAACTAGAAATTTTGGGGATGGATGTCCATCCATCAGGGAATGGCTGAAAAAGATATTCTATCTTATTGCGATGAAATACTACTGTACTATGAGAAATGATTAACTCAGTGATCTTAGAAAAGCATGGAAAGACTGGCACAAAATAATGAAGAGGAAAATGAGCAGAACCAAGAGAACATTGTATACAGTAACAGCAATATTACTTTAAAAATGACTTTGAGCACGTAAGTTATCTTGACTATTATAAGTATTCAGATTAACTATAAAGGACATATGAAGAAAGAAGCTATCTGCATCCAGAGAAAGAATAATAAATAGATGTATAGAATAATTTTACATAAGTATATCTATTTGTGTCTAATGGTAGCCATCTGGAAGGAAGAAAGGAAAAAGGGAGGAAGAAATTTACATAATAACTTTATTATATATTTAAATGGAATAGCAAGTTGTACATGATAGATTTGCAATTTTGCGTGCAATCATCTTTTTTTATTATACTATGTTAGTGAATTACTTGTTTTATTCCATAAATTAAAAAGAAAATAAATAAAAACATTTTTAAAAATTCTAGTTCTGCCACTTATTACCTAGATGATCTTGGGTTGGGACATCACCAGTCATCTTAACTTATGCCTTGCCACTGAATTCTGATGACTCTGGAGGGGAGAGGGAGGCTGATGACTTTACCCAGCTCTGCCTCACTTAAATCCAATTCACTTGCAAGTTAAGACATCATCATTGTGATATCACTGGTCCTCTTAGAGAATGAAAGATGAACAACAACAAGTGACCTTGGGTAAGACTTGACCTCTGAGCCTCAATTTGCCCCTCTGTAAAGTAAGGAGGTTAGACTGGATGATTTCCAATGCTACTTCTGGCTTAGAGCTATCATCCTAAATGTAACCGCAAGGTGAAAAGAGTACTGAATTGAAATTCAGAAGACTTGGCTCTAGTCCAACCCCTGCCACCAATTATCTGTGTGACCTTGGGCTAGCTACTTTTCCTCTTTAGGTAGTCATTGACTTGTACATTCATCAATAACCAACAGCTAGGTGGTACAGTGGACAGATTGCTAGGCCTGGAGTCAGGAAGACTCATCTTCATGAGTACAAATCTGGTCTCAGATACTTCCTAGTTGTGTGACCTGGGGCAAGTCACTTAACCCTGTTCACCTCAGTTTCCCATAGGTAAAATGAGCTGGAGAAGGAAATGGCAAACCATTCCAGTATCTTTGCCGAGAAAACCCCAACTGGGGTCATGAAGAGTCGGACATGACTGAAATGACTGAACAACAATAAATTTACCAAGAGCCTACTATGCTCAAAGCACTGTGCTGGTCACTGGAGAAAGAAACAAAAATTTCCAATATATGGTCTTTACTCTCCTGGAGGTCATAACTTAATATGGTCTTTGTAGCTCATGTAGCTCAGAACCTAAATACACAGACATATACATATACATACAAATATACATACATATGTATATATATATATATAATTGCCAAAAAGCAGAATTAAAAAAGATAAAATCATGAGAGAGTTATAAAGTACTATGTGAAGTCTCAGAAGCTAAAGTTTCCAACAAGAGAGATCAAGAATTTTTTCTAGAGGAGGAAGCATGTGACCTGGGTCCTGAATGATCAATCAATTCACAGGGATTTATTTAGCACCTACTATGTGCTGGGAACTGTACTAGATACTAGGGATACATGAACAGATAGTCACATACTCCCAGTGATGCGGAGTATCAATTTCCTCATCTATAAGATGATGGGATTGAATTTGATGTTCTCTAGGGTCTTTTTTAATTCCAAAATTATTTTAATATTCTGCAAAGAATCTCTTAAATGTCTTTTATCTGAACAGCATTTTTTTTAACTTTTTAAAGTACTTTTTGTGTTTTCCTTATTCACTCTTCATAATAGCTTTGTGAAGTAATTCCCCCATTTGATAGACTTTTTTAAAAGACACAGGGAAGACAGTTACCCAAAAGTACATGGCTAGTGATTGGCCAACCTGGGACCAGACCTGTTTCCTTATTGCTTTGGCTCACTGGTCTCTCGCTAAGCAGACTAAGCCAGGCAGATTTAGAGTCAGCTCTGCTTATTCTAACTATGCTCTGAAATATTTGAATTTTAGACAGAAGAATGGGAGCTATTATGCAAATCTTGCTTATCACCCTTTGTCAGCACCTTATCAAATTAAGGTGAAGGAATTAGTTGCTAATACATCAAAGTGTGAGTATGGGTTCTTTTTTTTCTTTTCTTTTTAAATCTGACAGAGAAGCTTCTGGTCATTTGTAAGGATGGTCTTTTCCCTTCCTGTCAGAGCTCTGTCTAGGATGAGATAATGCAGTCACTGTGCTGGGAGAAGTTGACCTGACCTCTTTCCAGTTGACTAAGAATCAGGCTGTGAAGCATCATTCTTCAGTCCCTTTAACTACTGCAATCAGACTCACGTGGTATCTACCAGCTCCCTCCATGCTTAAAGCTGCTTATCCATCCTAAGTGAGCATTAAAATATATATGTGTGGGCTTGAAATTTTCTGACATACTTTTCTTTAGCTTGGGAGAATTGATATATTCACTCCTGCTCCAAAATTTACTTGTTATCTTCTAAACAGACCAAAAGAATTTCCAAAATTTGGCCCTCAAAAGGACCACTTAAGTAGGCAGTTACAGTTTTGGAGCACCAAAGGTGCAGGCTAAATTCCTAATCTGAATTTAGTACCAATTATGTCTATGTAATGAGGTCATAGCCTGACGGGGTTATGTAGCAGATCTTGCAATGGGAAGGTGAGGCAAGGGTGATTGTTACATCTAGACAAAATAATTGATTTAGGATCTGAGATTAGAAGACCTGGAACAGTTTCTGGAGTGTCAGGATGAAGAAGCACCAGTCAAATTTACTAGAAAGTAAGACATTTAACACTTAAGTGTGTTGCTATATTTAGAAGGAATACCATTACCCCCAGCCCACCCTTAGTCCCCATTAACAGCCTTAGGTTTACAGTTTTGTGATACATATATGTATGTATGTGTGTATGTATGTACATATACATATACATACCTACAACTATACATACCTGTGTGTATGTATGCATGGGGGGAGAGAGAGAGAGACACACACAGACACAGACACAGACACAGACACAGACACAGACACAGACAGAGAGACAGAGGGAGAGAGAGATGGCACTCAGGATTAAGTGACTTGCCCAGGGTCACACAGTTAGTAAGTATCTGAGGTAGGATTTGAAAACTCAGGTTTGTCCTGACTGCCTGGCAGGTGCTCTATCCATTGCACCACCTAGATACCCCTATTTTGCTGTTTCTTAACAGTAGCAGTTCAAAGAGATACAGGATAAGGAGTAAGCCATGGATAGAGGGACCTTCTAGATGAAGAATGTCCTCTACAAATGCAGGCTGGCCCCTTCTCTGGGACTTAACATCTTAGAGATGCCCAGAGTTTGTGATGCTCCCAGGGTAGCACAGCCAATCATATCAGAGGCAAGACATGAACCCAGGTCTCCCTGGCTTTGAGGCTAGTTCTCTGTTCCCTAAACCAGGGTGCCTTTCAAATCAAATGCCCTTTAAATGGCTGTCTCTGGAGTCTACTGAAAGGCAGATGGGTTGTGGCTCTGACAAAGAAGTTCTGGGGAGACTATTGGGGGCAGGAGTAACTAACCCTAAAGAGGGATGAAAGCACTTGTGGATAGACAGAGAAGAGGATTTGTCTTCCTGAAAAGGATATGAGCCCTTTTAAATTGCTACTAGCCTTGTGTGATCTGAAGGACCAGAAGGGGAGAACATTCAAGGTGCACACAGGGAGTTTATAGATCCATGAGTGGAAACATTTGCCCCAGGCAGCAAGGAAGCAGACCTAGTTGCAGTGATTTGGGGTTACAGCAGTCCTCCCTCCAAGACGTCCCTGACACTGAAGAGTGTAGGTCCTTGACCTCCAAGATGCTCTAATCCTTAATTTGGGAACCACTACCCTATGTTTTTACTTGAACCACTATCCTGTGTTTTCAGCCTGAACTCTAGAATAAACTAAATTCATGTCGTCTGAGCATAGTGGCGTCATAGTGCATACAATCAGCTGGCCCTGTGTAAAGGCAATCAGTGAATGGGAAGATCTTCCCCGCCCATTTACTGGGCTTCTGGGGAGGGGCTCTCAGGGTCCTGGGGGGACTGACTAGGACTGGAGCCAATGGTAGGCACCTGAGTTCTGGTCCACGTGATGACATGAAGCCTGTGGTGGGAGGAGCTTGCTGAACAGTTGGAGCAGAGCTAAGAGGCAGTTGTTGGTGAGAGCAGTTAAGAGCTGAAGGAGAGAAGAAGCAGTTAGCTGGTTGGAACACTGCTTGGAGATTGCGGCAGGAGCGGTGGCAATGGAGGCAGGCGCTACAAAAAGCAGGGCTGACCCTTGTGGAGACTGGAAAGTGCTGAGCAGGGGCTTGAGGCCAGTGGCTGGTCTTCTTGCTCACGGGCTCTGGCACTGGGGGGGAAGCACCAGTATGGCTCAGCTTGCTACCATAATGTTTTTCTGTGGCCTCCTGGTCACTATTGTGAGATGGGCATACTGGTCTTAGAAGGTTCTTGCCAGGATGTTGAATTGGGGACACTGGTCCATGGATCTGCTACTTTTGTGTTTCAATAAATGCTTTAACTCCTCTGCTTTCTACTTAGAGAATTCCTTATATCCTGCGATTCTGGACCATTCAGGCATATTCATGGTTATCTTTGAAGTCGTGAATTCTGCCTTAATGACATACCCTGGAATCAAGAAGTCAAGTCAACAAACATTTATTAAGCTCCTATGATGTAAAAGGCACCCCACTCACTAGGTGCCTGAGATACAAAGAAAAGCAAAAACAACCCTGCCCTCAAAGAGTTTATAATCTGTCAGAAGAGAGAACATGCACACAGCTTTGTACAAAGGAAATACACACAGGATAAATTGGAGATAATCTTAGAGGTAAGGTGTTAGCATTAAAGGGAACTAATAAAGGCTTCTTGCAGAAGGCAGAATTTTGTCTGAGACTTCAAGGAAGATAAGGAGGGAGAGAATTCCAAGCATGGGGGACAGCCAGTGAAAATGCAAAGAACAAGAAGATGAAGTATCTTGCTCAAGAAGCGACTAGGATGCCAGTGTCACTGAAACATAGAGTATTCGAAGGAAAGGAAGGCCTGGGTTCAAGTCCTTTCTCAGCACTTCTTAGCTGTGTGACTTAACATCTCTCATGTTAATCATGTTAACATCGCCTCAGCATCATCATCTGTAAAATGAGATTGAATTTGACCTCTCCTGTACCTTCTAGCTCTAAATCTATGAACCTATGAGTCCTCTTTGGCCAGACTCTCAGGCTCTGGGGCAGGAAATGGCCTGGCCAGGAAGCTTTTGCTGCACCTATACTGGTCTCCAGGTCCCAAAAAATCAGGCTTCCTCTTAAACTGCTATAAAGTCAAACTATATTGACACATTTCCTTTCTCACTTTCCTTTGTCTGCAGCCCCAGTAACAGCAGAGGAAATAATGTTACGTGTTTCACAGTGTTAGAAAGCATCTCACCCACTAGCACAGCTCTCAGCAATTAACTGTCTGTCGGAGAGAGCATACTCTTCCCAGCACAACTCTGCTTTTGATCTCTGGATGTAATTAATTACCCTCCAGAAAGATGTTTGGGCTTAACATCTCAACCAGCTCCACAAAGATTTTATTGGATTCCTAAATTATTTAAGCTAATGGAATCCTATCTGCTCCTGACAGAAATCAGCCGTATTCACAAGCCTGACGCTTGATAAGATGAAGGCCCTTGGGTGGATCTGGTGGCTGCCTCCTTCTGCTGTGTTTGAATCACAGGTTAGAGGAGGAGGCCTCTCCAAGGCCTGTCAGACAATTCACATTTCCCCTGTGTGCTGTCACTGTGGCTAAACAAACCACAAGACACATAAATTGTGTGCTGGGGTTTGTTTTATGTTGTTTCCTTTTTTGTGCCTGTGTGAGATGTGATTTTTGTGACCTAGTAAATTCTTTTTTCCATCCTAAATTCCCAGAAGCCACTCATCTACCAAATTCCTAATTTTCCTTCCTATGCCACCACTGTGACCCCTTCAACTTTTTCAGAGACTACCTGAAATCTCTCCTCTTCCCCTCTGCCTTCCATTTATCTGGGTTATAAACTCACTATGAGTAGGTACTGCTTCCTTTCATCTTTGCATTCATAGTGCCAAGCATACGGTATTGAACATTGTAGGCACTTAAATGTTTGTTAAATTGGCTTGTCAGCAGCAGATCAGGAGAAATTCAGACCCCAGCATAGTCCTTTAGAGGGAGATCAGTGAGCTGGTAATGACTCTGAGAAATGACTCCCAGGCATCCTGCCCCAATGGAGATGGTAATTAATGACAGGATACTTAGAAGTGGGGCCCTGCCACTGCAGGCCCCTAGCATTAGGAAGCTGGCCTATAACATTCTTCAGCAGAGGGAGGGGCAAGTGCAAATCCAATTAAAAATCAAAAGAAATTTCCAGCATATCGAGCCATTGTAGTCTTGGTGGTTGGGATGTCTTGCGTCCCTGCACTGTGTAAGGTCTCTGTATCCATCTGAGGCTTCTGTTCAATTCAAGAGGAAGAAACCCAATGGTCTATTTTACGTTTGTTCTATGGGGGACACAGCTGCAAAAGAGACATCTCCTAGAGCTGCAAAAGCAAACAGGATAGATATACCAGGTAGTACAGTCACACAGGGGAAAATGGTCAGTGATGAGTCACCTCAGACTCAGCCTTTTGGTGCATTCACAGATGCCTTCCTCTTGGCCCTAGGGGCATGCTCTGGCCTGAGAGTTTGTCTACTGATAAACATTTTTCATTTCTTTCTCTTCTGCATTTCACATATCAAATGCAATATATTTCCCTCAAATGTGTTTCCTCCTTCCAATTTTCACCCTAGTTCAAGCTTGTCAATTCCCTGCTCAATAAACTTCAGTGGCTATCTTTTACCTCTGGAATCTGACAAACTCCTCTATTTGGTAGCTAAAACCCTTCACAAATTAGCGCTAACCAAGCTGAATCTAGCCCTTGATTCCCAACCATTTAGAGAAAGAAAGATCTAGAAAGATTCCTCTGTTTATGATGGAAGATCTCAAAAACCATCTCAAAGAAATGCCAGTTAATGGTATCATCACAACACCTAGCAGCCCTTATGCATCAACCCAAATGATGGAACTGACGAAAAATGGAAGGAGACAAATGTGTGTAGATTACCAAACTTTCAGCAAAAGGACAAAAGTGAACCAGTACCCTATGTCATGGGTACAGGATACCCAGGATTGCTAGGTGGCCAGTAGTTCTCAGTTTTGGACTTGTATAATGCACTTGTATAATGCAGCTTCCTATGTCTGAGGAAGACAAGTAAAAGATTGCTTTCATCTGGTAAGGGGCTCAACCTATCTGATCAATAGAAAGCTAACCTGTACTAAGTTATTAAAAGCCTGGGCAACTTGCCTATTTACAAAATAGCCCCAGGGAATGGAGGGGTCACAACAGGACTATTCACTATAGCCACCTGTTTCCCATAGGAGACTTAGTTGAACTTTCTAATGAACAAGTAGAGAGAATTGATGGACCTAAGCAAAGGCTGAGAAAAGAAGACTATCTACCAAACTATACAAAGACTTTCTGACCCAGATATGAGTTCTGAAAATGATACAACCAGTGAGGAAAGCCTCGTGTATTACTATAGGACAGGAGAATTGAACCCAGAGGCAATTCCTTTGCTTCCCAAAGCTGCTACAGAAACTTCTAAGGTACAGATTCAACCCACAGAGCTCAAATATACTAATAGCCAACCTCATGGCTACCAGTCCAGGTGCAGACTGGGAAGTCTGTAACGATCTTGATGGACAGTACATACCAACTAATAAGAAAAGTAGACTTATCTGCCCAGTCTAAGTTACAATTTTAAAAGTAAACCTGAAGAAATAGTTGCACGTATCTAGGTGACGATACTAGAGATCACCCACGTGAAATGTGCCTTTCACAAGATTGCACATCTGTTGCTATACATTTGAATTACTACGTTTGAGTGTGCCTGCTTCTTATTTTGCTGTTATGTTCATTTGATTATGTTTTGTATTATGTTCATTCCCTAGTTTTGTCTGTTAATAGATTTGCATATGTACTAATGCTTATGACTAAGCAGTATTTCAAATATAGGCCTACTCCTGGCGTTATTGTAGCTGGCTAGCTTTGCTTCGTTAGTTTGGCATGCTCGTTTGCTTTTGATGGGTTGCTATTTACTCTGGATATGCATATATTTTTTTTAAATATGCCTGTGTTACGTCTTCTATGTACTTAGGTATGTTGTGACTGTAAGAACCTCCCAGGTGATATAGAGTCTAATTGCATCCTATTGCATGTATTATTAATGTGCATTTACTTGATTTCAATTTCAATAGTATCAAAGTTGGTTACCTGGGACATGAGGAAAATCATCCTGCTTTAAAATACTGACGTTCGCATTTATATTGTACAGTTAAAAGTTTTGAACTTGCGCCAACTGACCTTTGCAAGGGACTGCAGCATTTGGGCTCAGAGGAGGAATGTATCTTTTGGCTCAAAGGGACAATTGTATGGGACTCTCTTCATCCACAGAGATTGATTGCTCAGGTGTTCCATGCCTGTGGAGTTGGTGAGAAGACAAAGAGATCTTGGGTTCTTTCTCTGGTGTCCTGCTTTGAGAGAGAAGAATGGCCACCCCAACGTCTCTTCATGTTGCTGAAGAGAGAGATAGACTCTGGAAATAAGCCAACGTGAGAGGAGTTAGGAGTCTCTATCATACCCCTACCCCTATTTTGCTACATTAGAGACTCTGGAGAATTTCCCCTTGTGTAAGATCTTAGACTCTCTTTTTTGAGATGAGTTACTTTACTCCCAATAGGAGAACTTTTTCAATCTGTTTTCACATACATACTTTCTCTGATCTCTGATTTGCTTTTGACTTGGATAAATGAGTTTCTTTGCTATTTTATATGTGTGTGGCGTTTGGTGAGAAGGGAGTCAAGCCTTGGATATAGAGTTTCAGGCTTTCATTCCTGGTTAAGAAATAGTAATCAGGACTTGTGTCTTATACCTAAAAATTAAATCCCCTAGCCTAGAGTAATAATATTTAAGACAGATATAATCCTAGCCTGGTACCCCCATTCCATGGGCACAAACCATACTCCTGCCCATATACTTGCCCTTCATTATTTGTAAGTAAACTTCTTTTAACTAGATGTTATATGGTTGTGACAGGACCAATATTTACCAGGGTTCTTCTTTCTCCTCTTCTAAGCGCGCCCACCCCCCACAAATGGATCAGGCTAGATTTTCCCTAAAAAACAAAAGTCAAGACTTGAGTGTGGGGCAAGGTTCTAATTGTGCTTCCCTTCATGCAGCTTCCTAATTGCTTCTGATGGGTCAATATGACTTCTTGGTCACATGAGGCATAAAAGGTTCCTGGAGTCTTTCAAACTTGGTGAGTGTCCCAAGACCAAGAGTTACCACACACTTCCCTATTGAACAGATAAGTTACCATATGGAGATGAGGGGAGTCTCTTCTATAAAAGCTAAATGTTGCTGTATTTCTGTTAGGGCTAGGATGTTCCTCATACTTTTGTTAACTACTTATTTATTTATTACATACTACTGGCAGTCCCATCCCTAACAATGGTCCATAATTATTTCATTGTGTTCTAATCCTCAGATTGAACCACTAAGACTGGCTTGAGTTCTTTGGCCTAGAATAAGTGCCAGATTGAGAAAGGTAGGAAACAACTTTGTGCTTAATGGTCTCTCTGATTGCTGTGCTCAGTACCTAAAAAGGTGGTGGGGGGTGAGGAGGGGGTTGAGGGGAAGGATAGAAAATAAGCAACTTCTCTTTATTCAAGCTTCAGGCACAGTTCTCATAAAGTTGTATTTCAGCATCTGAGCTTCAGAGTTGCTTGGCTTTCATGACATACTGCTTCCATATTGCAAGACCTGACATGGTTCTGAGATGATACAATAAAAAGGAATGGCCTGGGTAGGAGAAGCCTTCCTGTTACAGAATATTCAAGGAAGCCGGGTACAATTCAGACAAGGAAGGGGTGATACTGTTCTGCCTCTATGAAAATGAAAAGTGTTGGCAGACCTGGCATAGAAATGTGGATGATTGGAGGGGGAGGGGAGGCACATGATTTATAACTTTAATCATTCATCTCCTGGTTTATACAGGACCTGTGCTGTGTACTTGATTAAATATCTAACCTACGAGAACAGACATAATAAGATAACACCAAGGGCTACCCCCTTTCTATGGCCTCCTTCCCTTCTCACACTGTCAGAAGATTTCCAGGATTTTTTAAAAAGGAAATTAAAGGAAGGAGAATTCTTTGGCACACTGTGATGGAGGTGGAAGTGAAGGAGCAGGGGGAAGGTACAGGAAGTATAGAAGGAGATGAGTTTTCTTTGCCTACTGGTCTGCTGGCTTTTTTTTTTTTTTTTACTATGCCTGGATCAGTGGTTAAAGGTTACAATCGTAATAACAGCAAGAAACATGCTTTCAGTTCCTGGGCACAAGACCATAACGAGAAAATTAATTAGGCTTCTGCTTTCAGTGAAATATATCATGGCATATTCATCAGGATTGGGGCATGATGACATACAGAGAACATCACTCATGGGAATGTATTTCCTGTAACAAAGCTTCAACCTGCATCTGGAAAAATAAAGCATTTCCTTAGAGATTCATCTGCCAGACATCTGGGGTATACTGAGGTAAAGGGGTAGGGACAGGGAAATAGCAGAACCCAAAATAACAGAGTGGCGGAGTGTAGGAAGATGATAAAATTATGGCACTTTGAATGGTGACAGACGCAGAAGTTTATTTTATCACTTCATAAGAGAACACCTCCAGAACAACATTTTGCGTCAATAACAAGGAGTATTTATCAAGCACCTATTCAAGAGTTCTGTGTTTAAAATCAGAGGGCCTGGGTTCAAATTTTGGTTCTTCCACCTCTGCCACCTTGGGTAAACCACTTATTCTCATTGGGCCTCAGTTTCCTCATCAGTAAAATGAGAAGATTGCACTAGATGCTCTTTTTCTAGTTCTAAATTTATGACTGTATGATCCTAACTATCAGACACCACACTAGGACCAGGGGATACTAAGACAAAAGCAAAAAGGTCTCTGCCCTCAAGTAATCTACATTCAACTGAGGGGAAACACGCATACGAATAAGTCAATACACAAAATATGCAAAATAAAAAATAATTTTTTGCAGGGGGCTGTTGTTGCTTGTCCTTCGTTCTTGAAGAGGACCGTGACATCAGGAAGATGATTCCATGGCATGCAAGTGACTTGGGTTTAAGTGAGGGAGGGATGTGCAAGGTCATCAGCCTCACTTTCTCCCCCCAGGTCATCTGGGTCCATTGGCGAGATATCGATCAGAATAACTGGAGATGGCACCCTTGGAGCGGAAACTAACAACCGGAAGAAATAGGCAAGGGTCTTTTGTAGTAGGTGGCACTCTGAGCCTTGAAGGCCCTGCTACGTGTTCCAAAAAGCACAGGTAAGGAGGGAAAGCATTTCAGAAGAGAGTCCGTGCAAAGGTCGGGGAAGGAAGTGGAAGGTAGCATATAGGGAACTGCAATTAGCTAGTTTGACAGGAACGTAGAGTTTGTAAGGGGAAATAATATATAATTGGCACAGGAAGACAAATTGGAGACAAATCATGAAATCCTTTAAATGCCACATAGAAGAGTTTCTATTTTATCCTAGGGGTAATTGGGAGCCACTGAAGATTTTTTAAAAATGAATTTGTATTGATTTCTTTATATATATATATATATATATATATATATATATATATATATATATATATATATATATATATATCACCTGCACTTCCTACTGTATTCTCTTCCAGAGAACTAGCTCTTATTTAAAAAAAAAAAAGAATAAAAAGGGGGAGGAGAGAAGTGCTACTAAACTAACCAAAATATGGAGGTAGGGGAGGATTTTGACATTACATGACATATTCAGTACTTTTAGTTCTCTAGCTCTGCAAAGAAGCAGAGGAAGTTGCCTTCTCATATCTTTCCTTTGAAGCCAAGCTTGATCATTATAATTTTATAGTATTCAGTTTTAGTTGCCTTTTTATTATTTTTATCATTTATTATTTTATCATTCTATTTATACTTTCATAGTCCTGAAGTTTCCTCCTATTATTATTTTTATTATTCTAGTTACATTTTCATAGTCCCTGATGCTGCTTAAGCCAGAGAGTAATATGGTCATACTTCTGCTTTAGAAACATCAGTTTGGCAGCTGGGTGAAGATTGGATAAAAGTCAGCAGGGAGACTGATTAGGAAGCTATTGCTTCAGTCTAGGTAAGAAGTAATAAAGGTCTATGTTATGGTGATAGCTATGTGAGTGGAAAGAAGGGAATGGGTGAGAGAGATATTATGGAGATAGAATTGACAAGATTTGGCAACTGATTCAATATGGCCAATTGAAGGAGAGGGAAGAATTTAGGATGGCTACGGAACTGGATGACTGATTAGATGGTTGCGCTCTCAACAGACATAGAAATGTTAAGAGTAGAGATGGGTTTAATGGGAAAGGTAATGAATTCTGTTTTTGACATGTTGAATTTGAGAGACCTATGTCATGTTCAGATAGAGATGTCCAACAGGCAGGAGGAGTCTGGGAACAGGGAACTGAGGAGAAAGATAAGGGCTGGATATATAGATGTTTTTGAACAACATAAGGTAGAGAAATTGACAATGGGAGTGTAAAGAAAATCATGATGAGGGATAGAGAAGCTTTTGGAGGCAGGTTCTAAGACAGGAGATTGCTGGCTATGACTATCTCTGTAGAAAGACGGCAAATGCTTGGGACACACGATAGTTTCAGTCTTTTCCAGGATGGAAGGAGTATACTATCCATCCAGGACAATACTACACAGAATTTGTTTAGGCTCTGGATGCTTTCTCCTCAACATTCAGAGGGGTCAGTCTCCCTCAAAGCCCAATTTCACAGAAAAGGAGGGAAATCTTAACCTAGGACCAACAAAAAAAAAAAACAAAAAAAACTCCTCAGTCTTATTCCCTCAGAGTCTTAGATATTAAGGCTTCAATCTTATTATCGGGGGGTTCTCAGACCCAGACAATAACTTCTCTAGAACAAAGAGCAAGAAACAACAAGTTATTAATGTCTTTAGGCTTAGTAGGATTTTTAAAAAAATTCTTCTTGCTAATTCAGAGTCTTGGCCTTCCTAGCTTATAGTGGGTATTCCAATTTGGTCATTATTATTGTTGTTCAGTCATGTCAATAGTATCCAACTCTCCATGACCCCATTTGGGGTTTTCTTGGCAAAGATACTGGAGTGGTTTGCTTTTTCTTTCTCCAGCTTATTTTACAGATGGGGAAACTGAGGCAAACAGGGTTAAATGACTTGCCCAGGGTCACAAAACTAGTAAGAGGCTGGATTTGAACTCATGAAGATGAGCTTTCCTTATTCTAAGTCCAGTGGTCTATCCACTGCCCCACGTAGCAGCCCAAGTATTCCATAATCTTCTCAATTTTCAATCTCTGAAATCTAGATTATAAACTAAATAGTGGTTATTTGACTAAAAAATATTAAATAGCTCTGGGATTTGGGGTTCCCTAGCTTTCAAATCCCAAGCTTCTTCTGTTGTTCTAAGTAGATAAGCATATGGGGAAACTGGTACTGAGGCAAGCTAAACCTAGGAAGCAAGGTCATTGTCTACCAGTCTAAATGTATTCCTGGCCTTTTCATTTATAGATGTAGCCAGCAAAAACCTAAAGGGCTCTTGTTTTCCCCTTATCCTTATCTGGGCAAAGGCTCAGGAACAAGAATTCAAATACTTGGTGGGGGTGGGGGTGGAGGTGGGGGTGAGGCAATGAGTTGACTAGCAGATTTACTTTAGGGAGTAGTAGGAGATAAAAGTGTATTTTTTAAACCTCTACAAAGTTACTCAAGCTCAGCAGCTCTGAGAATTTTGTACTAGAAAACAAAATCATGATCTTTTCATGACTACAAGGAGAGGTATCCACAGCTTTCAAAGGTTACTTGTGTCCTGTTGATCTGTCATGTTCTTCTGGGGGACCTATAACTCTTAAGTGGTCTATATATACATGCTTTCTTTAAGATCAATATGTTTTGCTTTCATAGAGCTCCTGTTTTCCTTTAACATTGTTGCTTTTTTTGTGTCTCTTCTTCCAGATTGCCCTTCATTCTGTGTATTTGTATTCACATTCAGCTGTTCTCTCTTTTTTTTTTCCTTTGGTGAGACTTGCCAGGATACATTCTCCTGTGTAGGTCATAAATTCTACTTTCATGATTCTTATTTATCTCTTGAACCATCAGGGAAACATCCTGTTATTCCTTGTGCTCTTGGGAATCCATGGGGTCCTTTGTCTCATCAGGTATTAATTTATTTTCTTTCATTTTGCAATATTTATTCAAAGATGTTATTCAGAGATGTTTGGACTCATTTAGATGTTTTATAGGCCATTTTTCTTCTGTCATTAATATCTTCTCTGTTGGCTTATCTATGTTAAAGGTTTTTAATCAAGTTTTCTTCATTTCAAGATCTTTGGTAATTTCAGTCTTTTTACCCCCTTATATCTCCCTATCACTCATTTTCTGACTCCTTCCCCTTTGATGGTCTCAACTTCTTCCTCAAAACTTTCTCATCTTCTTACCATGTAGGTGAAAGTACCTTTTAACTGACCTTAGCCTCTACCCAAGTGACATCTGGAGAAATAGAATAGGCCTCAGATAGATGCCAGTACCCTTTGCTTCAGGACTGGTAGAATCCTACCCTTCCGCCCCTCCCCCTCATACTCTGGTCTATTTCCTAATTCCTCTGTTCCTTAGTTTTCTGACTATGCACAGGTGCTACAAACTTGTGCAAGCTTTCTCTTTCCTATATTTCTACTTCCTTTGCATAAAGGAAAAAAGAGGAGAGGGTTGAATATGGTTACTAGTTGCCACAGAATAGTGGGGTGACAGCAGGAATTCGGGTGAGGGGTAGTACAGCATAGTATACGGGCAGAAGCTGCAACAGCAGGATGGGAATTGCTTAACAACCAGAGGTAGGCCGCTACGTCCTGTTGTGTAGCTTTGCCAAAGTGTGGGGGCTGTTGGGAGAGGAGGCACTGAGTGAGCCTAAGGAATAGGGATTAGAGACTAGACCTCTCTATTAATAATTCATCAGACCATAGGGGTTCTCCTTAGTGTCTTAGCCTGTGGAGACAAATGAAATTAGTTTATCTTTTGTACATAATTTTTGTTTCAGAGAGGTCTGAGAGGTCATAAAGATGGAAGAAAATCTTGAGTCCTCTATCTTGTTGGTCATATAATCATTTGTGTCCTGTTTTTATGATAGGATTTTAGAGCTAGACAAACTTTAGAAGTCATCTAAGCCAACCCCCTTATTTTATAGATTTGCTCAAGGTCGGATAGATGAAGTAAAATGACAGAGAAAGGAGTTGAACCCAGTCCCTCTGACTCCAAATACAGTG
Organism: Phalanger gymnotis; assembly: GCA_028646595.1. NCBI lineage: Eukaryota > Metazoa > Chordata > Mammalia > Diprotodontia > Phalangeridae > Phalanger > Phalanger gymnotis. The sequence goes on along the minus strand of CM053622.1, from coordinate 400,456,835 downwards.
CTCATTTACTACACCACCACTGCTTCCTGCGAACAGATTACTTTTGACTCCAAAATCCCACTGACATCAACATAAGCACATAAAATAGTGTCTCAAATAAAATGTGGAACCACCTCCACAACAAAAACTGTTAAGATCACAAATGTGCTTCTGTGTGTGTATGTCTGTATATATGTGTGTATGTGTGTGTGTGTGTATACACTGAGGCATATTGAAAAAGAACACTTCTTTCATTTAATTTTATTTTCACCTGAAAAAGATAACAATCCCAAGGCAAGAAGCCCAAATGTAGGTGAATTCTGTAGGCTAAGAAGGTAACTTTTTCTTCTGATGTGACTGCATTTAGGATACAGCCAAAATTGTAGCTTAAAATGTATTTGTTTTGGAATGAGCACTTAGTAATTCTCCATTTCTTTATTGAAATCTCATTTCTGAATTATGGGTTCTTTTTATCAAAAAAAAGTTTATTTTTTAAGTTACAATATATTCATTTAAGCTGATGATGAAAATGTCCTCCCTTGATTTGTATTTACACAAATCACACTTTATCCATATCATGGTCCTTCTAAAAATAAATAGGAACTTCTGTCCTCAAGTAAATACTACTAGGCTAGACTTCTCTCTATTCTATCATTTACTATTAGAGAGAGCTTTCTCTTCATACCTGCTCCAAGAGAAAAGGCAAGTTCAGACAATAAAGCAGAAGGGGGGGGCGGTGCAAGGAAGGACTGGAGGAGGTGGAGGAACAAAGACTGGTTAATGTGTCAATTTCTTTGGTCTCCTTGCAATGTAGAAGCAGCTTTTTACAAACAACAACCACCACCACCTCTGGGATTCAGATGCCTTCTGTCTGTTTCCAAAGGCTGCAAATGTTATAGCTGAAAAACACCCACCTAAAAGAAGGGGATCCTGAAAGCAGACCCTTTACTACATTCACTGCTGATGATCAGCAGCCCTGAAGCTAAAGTCACAGGCATAATTATAGCTAATGGAGGCATGTTGGAGCAGGCCACTCTCTGCTTTCCCCCAGGAATCAGCTGTGGTTATCACACACCTCCAGCAAGCTTATTGTCTATTCCCAAGCAGCAACGGACCTGCTTCATTAGGACTTTACACTCCCCTGCCACAATCCCCCTTACATCTCTCACTCGACTCACACCTTCCTAGCCCACCTCCCTCAAGGCCTTCTTTTTCTTCCCTACTCCCCTTTCTTCCTTCTCCTCCATGCTGCACATATTAGCCCCAAAGTCATTTTCTACCATGTTGGTGCAATGATTAATTCCAAAAGGAAAATTAACAGAGCCTGGTTTGGGTAATAAAAGGAAGAACCTAAAAAGCGCCCACAGGAGCAGAAAAAATACTTTCCCTTCCCTCAGAAGCCCCAAAGCCTGCCAAGCCTAATTTAAAATAAATCTGTCTCCTACAGAGTGGTCAGTCAGTTCAAAATCCAGAACGAGAGGATATCAAACTGATCTGTGCTAATAAGTGGCATCTTCACCTCCCCTCCATTTCCAGTCATTTTCTTTTTTAGGCTCAGACAGGGTGGTAATTTAAATAGGCCTGTGAGGCTGGCAAGCCATTAATGTGTGTTTTTCCTCAATAAATACCTTAAAAACTTATTAATAGTACTCCAGTTGCGTGGAGGGAATGCTGGGCTATTAAATGCACAGCTGTAGCAGATTCTTCTCTGCTGTTTTCTCAAGCTAAGGCATGTTTTAAACAAAGAGAGACTATTCTGGGAGGATTGGAACAAAGCTGGGGGCCAGGACTTTAAGTGAGCAGGATTATTCTTGACCAAGGTAAAATGTCTGGAACTGAAGTAAGTAGAGCAAAGAAGATGGGAACATGGGAAAGAAAAGGCTGCATTAGGAGACTTTTTGTGGTTCCTTTCAACTCTGTGGTTCAGTGGCCGTCAGCCTGAACTCTCTACTGAAATCCCACTGGCGTTACCCTTTTGGTACAGAGAGCCACAGGGATGCATTAGACAACTTTCAGAACCATATTCAACCTTTGACAGGGACATTTGCATGAATATTTATCAAAAGGTCACATAACAAAATCTTCAGTCAGGAAGCATCATCTTCAACAATTAAAATGCCTAGGCAAGTCCCCCTGCATATGCTGATGGCAAAAATATCTAGGCAAAAGATGGTTAGCCTATTGGCTGGCCTGACTGTGTTGGTTACCTGAAGAAAACAATAAACAGTTCAGTGGACGCTTGTTTTGAAGAGGAAGGAAACTGAGTAGGAAATTTTAGACTTCAGGGCGATGACAAGGTTGGTATCACGTGACTTTCCATATCATCAAGAGAGGCATTTTCCAAGGCACTATTCTTGCCTACGATGCCATTCTTTATCATGTTTATATTCCCTGAAGTGGTGATGGCAATAATGTAGTACTGTTTACGGAACAGGGCTTGAGGACTTGGTTTCCCCCTCTATCCCATCTTCAGACCATTAGTTCTGTCTTATGTCTCCAGCATGGGGTAAAACAGAGTTAGTTATCAAATCCAAATAGAAAAGGAGGCCACCAAACCATATGTGATGATCTCTATATCCTCCCTATGCCTTAGAAAACCAGATATGTTCATTATCTATCTTCAATTATATTTTTATTTATTTTGTTAAATGCAGGCATACCTTTGCAGATATTGTAATTTACAAATTGAAGGTTTGTGGCAACCCTGCATTAAGAAGTCTATCAGCATCATTCTTCCAACAGCATACACTCACGCCATGTCTCTGTCTCACATTTTGGTAATTTTCGCAATATTTCAAACTTTTTCATTATTACTGTATCTGTTCCAGTGATCTGTGATGAGTAGTCTTTGATGTTTCTATTATAATCGTTTTGGGTCACTGCGAGCCATGCCCACATAAGACCCCAAATTTAATCAATGTGTTGTGTGTGTTCTGATTACTAACCAGCCATTCCCCATCTCCCTGGGCCTTCCACTTCCTCTTCCCTGAGACACAACAATATTGAAATTAGACCGATTAATAACTTTACAATGGCCTCTAAATGTTCCAGTGAAAGGAAAAGTCAGTCTATGGGGCAAACTTCATTGTTGTCTTATTTTAAGAAATTGCTACAGATAGCCCTAATCTTTGGCATCCATCACCCTGATCAGTCAGCAGCCACCAACATCGAGGCAAGACCCTCCACCAGCAAAAATGTTATTACTCACTGAAGGCTCAGATGATGGTCAGCACTTTTTAGCAATGAAGTATTTTTAATTAAGGTATGTACATTTTTAGACCCAATACTATTGCACACTTATTAGACTACAGTATAGTGTAAACATAACTGTACCAGGAACCAAAAAATTCACATGACTCACTTTATTATGATGTTCTGGAACTAAACCCACAATATCTCTGAGGTATTCCTGTATTTTCCAATTACATTTTAATCTTTGTTGGGTTACCCACATGTTTAACCTCTGGGTACAGCTTAGGGTTGTACTGAAAGAAAAGAGGAAGAAAGGAGAGACATGAGAGAGAGAAAAAAAAAAGAAGACTTGTGTAAGGAGTTTGGCATGGAAGCACAAGAAACTCATTGACCAAGTTAGATTTCCAAAGACATGTGCAGAACTTTGGTGAAGATGCCTATGTGAAAGGTCTGATTAGAAAACAATTCCCCCACAAAAATTTCAACAGTTGTCTTATTTTTAATCCCCCGGAAGGATAAATGATACAAGAACCAAATAAAGAGCAAAAACCTCCTCCATCCTGTCCAGGGATAAGCAAGAATTTTGACAGAAGCCTACAGGTGCTCTAAGTAGAGCCATAGCAGGGAAGGGGGAAGCTAGAGTAGAAATCTAAGGACTAAAGCGTCAGGATCTCTGCTGCTGCACCTGCTCCAATTTCCTGCTCAGAATTAACCAATCAATCTTCAGGGATGTCCTAAGTAGGAGCGACAGGTGACCAAGCCAGATCATCACATGAGGAAAAAAGGTCAGTTGACGGACACTCAATGGGGGAGAGGCCTGAAATCAGTGTCTTAGTAGCAATTGAGCCACAGCGAGAAAGAGAGGTAGTGTAGCACACGGGCAGTCTAGGTACAAGTTGACTTGAAACTAGAGCTCAAAACCACAGAATTTTTTATGCAATCCCCACCAAAGCAATAGTAAGAAACATTACCATTGCGATACTCAGGCAGATTGTGCTGAAGCTATAGCAGGAGACAGGGATAGTGCTACCCAGATCTATTAGAACAAGAAGACAATGTGAAAATAGAATCTTCCAATAATCTCCCAAAATCCCAAATTGAAATCACAGTTATGTCTGAAATAAAATTCAGAGTTCCTAAGTCAAAGCAAAAATAATACAAGCAATCAGAAAGAATTCAAGTACTGAGGAACCAACATTGACATCACACAGGACTTTGCAACAACTACTGCAAAGGAGAGGAAAATTGTCAATATGATACTCTTAGAGGCAAAGGAAAAAAACCTTGAAACCAAGCATTATTTCCCTGAAAAGCGGATTAGAATGAATCTTTAATAAGATAGAGGACTTGGAAACATTCCTGAGGAAAAGACCAGAGTTGAATAATACCTTTGAAACGAAAACACAGAAGTCAAGCAAGTGAAAGGGGATAAATAATGGTGATGCACTTACACTCTAATGACAGAGAAAAGATAAAGATCCCTTTAGAATCCTACTATCTTTAAGGTTAACTGATAGAGATAAATAGGATAAACACAGGACCTCAGTGGGTTTTTGCTCTTTTTTGTTGCTTTTATGAGAGGAAAAAAAGAGACAGTTGAAAGAATACCTTAAGGATGAAATGAGAAAGAGAAGGGCCTGAGACAAGATTCTTCTCAATGAGTTGAAAAGAATATGGTAGAAATGGTGGGGATCGTGGACCATCCCCTGAATCTCTTTCTTATCTGAATAGGACAAAGGAAGATTAAAACCACGTGAAGACACACACACACGTGTGTGCACATGCAGTTTGGCATAGAAATAAATAAAAAATTACAGGGAAACAAGCAAAGACAGGAAGGAAAAAGACATATAAATGGTTGGAGGAAAGGAAGAAAGGAAAGAAAGAAAGAAAGAAAGAAAGAAAGAAAGAAAGAAAGAAAGAAAGAAAGAAAGAAAGAAAGAAAGAAGAAAGAAAGGAAGGAAGGAAGGAAGGAAGGAAGGAAGGAAGGAAGGAAGGAAGGAAGGAAGGAAGGAAGGAAGGAAGGAAGGAAGGAAAGAAGGAAGGAAAGAAGGAAGGAAGGAAGGAAGGAAAAAAGAAAGAAGGGAGGGAGGGAAGGAGGAAAGAAGGAAGGAAGGAAGGAGGAAGGAAGGAAGGAAAGAAACAAGCATTTATTAAGTTATAGAAATAAATAAAAAGTTACAGGGACATTGTCAAGGACAGGAAAGAAAAGAGTACCAGATGTTGAAGGAAAGAAAGGAAGGAAGGAAATAAGTATTTACTAAGTATCTACTATGTGTCATGTACTGTGTTAAGCATACATACATATATGTACATATGATAAATATTTATTAAGTGCCTATCTGCTGTGTGCCATATATGGTGCTAAGCACTAGGAATAAAAATGAGTAAAAGGAAGATAATTCCTGCCCTCAAGGAGTTTATAATCTAATGGAGAAAGACAATACAGCAAAGGGAGGCAGGAAATAGGATGATGGTAGTGGAGTCAAACCCAAGCAGAGCAGATAGTGGCAACTGAAGAGATGGCTGGGATTATGAGTCTTCTAAAAAGAGAGGCTATGGGGGCTGTTTTTTGCTCTGCCCTCCAGCCCTCTAATCAGAGGGCAGAAGCAACTGAGGGCACTGATGATGCGTGAGTATCAAAGCTGAAGCAATCTCCATGATGATGGGTTTCTTGGTGAAGAGCTTATCCTGGGGGGAGGGGCGGGGGAGGAGGGAATGATGATGGTGGAGTCAAAACTAGGCAAAGCAGCATCTGGAAAATGAAAAGATGGCTGTGATTTTGAGTCCTTTAAGTACTTTACAAATATTATTTCATTCGATCTTTATATCACCACTAGGACATAGGTGCTATTGAGGAGTTGAGGAGATGAATTGTCTGGAGTCATGCAGCTAGTAAAACTCTGAGGCTAGATTTGAACTCACATCTTCCTGACTTCAGGCATAGCATTCTATCTACTGGGCTACTTTACTGGTTTAAGAGGGAAGCCTGAGTTGGAAAAAATAATTTTATTTTAAAAAATCAACTTTGAAGGGTGACTAATAAGGGAAAAATAAAAAGAAAGAAAGAAAAGAGGCCAGGGTCTAGACTTGGTGAAAAGAGGAAGAGAGGAGAAGGAATAACCTATTTCAATTATAGATGATTAGTGTGGAATATATTCTTTCTCTTTATCTGCCTTTTGTTTGTCAAAGAAAGGAGCAGAGAGTGAGGAAAAGGGAGGAAAAAGTAAAGGAGGATATGATTTGGGAAATACAATTAGTAACCATTACCAGAAACATAAATGTGATGAATTCACTCAAAACAGAGGAAAGAATGCAGAATGGATTTAAAAGCAAAATTCACCAACGTATCATTTATAAGAGATACACTTTCAACATAAAGATGTAAAGTGAGAGTCTGAAGTAGAATTTTTCTTCAGGGAAATTCAAAAAGAGCATGGGTAGCATTATCTCCGACAAAGCAACAGTGAAAATAATGATGAGAGATAAGCAGCAAAGCCACATTACAATTAAAGGCTTCATACATAATTAAATTATATCAGTACTTTATATATACATATACATATATATATACACATTCCAAATGTTACAGTATCTAAATGCTTAAAAGAGAAGTTAATTAATTTGTAAGGAGAAATAGGCAACAAATCTGTAATAGTTGGGTTCACAATGTGCCCCTTCCTGACCTACACAAATTTAACTAAAAGATAAGAAAGAAGTCAACAGCCTAAATAGAATTTTAGAAAAGTTTGATATGATAGATTTAGGGTGATTGCTGAATGGGAAGAGAAAGGAATGTATATATTTTTCAGCTACATATGATACTGCTATGAAAATCGACTATCTGAGGGCATAAAATCCTCATAAACAAATTCATTAAATCTAGACCAATCTCCATCAATTGTTTGGGGTGGGGTGGGGTAGGAGGGTGACCATAGTTAAAACCTGATGCCATTTAGGTGAATGTTTACTCAAAAGTTAGGATCCCAAAGTTGTACCCAAAACAGGTTAGTCATAAGGAGTGGTAAAGAGTCGTGGGAAAGGGGAATAAATCCAGTCAACTAAACCCTTCTCTCTTAAAAAGGTCATCCCTTCCTTTGCTGTCATCCTTTGGGAAACTAATTGTACAGAGAACTCATCTTTGTAAGGTCAAGTATGTAAAACTCTCCATTTTACCCACCTGAAAAGGGACAAGTTAGTCTCCATATGGAAATTCTAATTAATTCAGCTGATTTTACAACAGAAAGTCCTTAGAATACTGAAATAATGAAACTGAATTGCACCTATTAGCAACACTGTTATTAGCCACTTTTTTCCTAATGATTCATTGGAAATGAATTGGTTCATTTCAATAAAGTGATGATTCATTTACAATTTAATTTTTTTTTCCTGTAAAATGCCAAAGTTCATGAAAGTGGTGAAAACCTGACTATCCTCTCCACAGAGGAAGTAATCACCCAGAAAGCAGTATACTTGGGGTAGAGGCAACATTAAAGGAAGGTTAGCAATAGAAAAGACCAAGGCTTTCTACACTAAGAGATCGAAGGGCTTGGAATACAATATTCTGGAGGTCAATGGATCTAGGATTAAAACCAAGAATCACCTACCCAGCAAAACTCAGTATCATGCTCCAAGGCAAAATATGGAGTTTCAATAAAATAGAGGACTTTCAAGCTTT
>CM053622.1:400430724-400448486 GCA_028646595.1 Phalanger gymnotis | reverse complement strand
GGGGGGGGTGGAAATGGGGAGAAAATTTGTAATTCAAACGCCTGTGAAAATCAATGCTGAAAACTAAACATATTAAAAATAAATTAAAAAAAAGAAAAAAAAAAGAAAAGACCAAGGCTTCATTACTACCTGCTCCAGTTACCTATAGTCCTTCCCATTCTTATACTCTTTCCTTACGACCTTAATCTTGGAAAAATTTAACAAACTCTCCAAACAAATTTCAGGATTAAGATTGTGTTTTCCACCAGTGGTCTAATAGTCCCTACCTCCCTTCACGTTGTCTTTCTTACCTGTTTTATTATTAGATCTCTTAATCACTCTTTTTAGCTTTCAAAGCACAGTTTTTGAAGGTCAGAAGCTCATTCATCTCTCCCTCTAATTCACTGATACATGAGGACAATCTATCTTTACTCCATGTTATAAATCCATTTTATCCAAACTGTCAACAAAAGCCAAGGAATATTTTTTTTACTATGCCTGTCAGGCTCCTCAAGTGTGCATCATAGCAATTCCACAAGATAAATGGGCTCTTTCCCTAATCCCATTGAGAGGGCTTCCATATATTTCAAACAAAACTCTTGCCATGAGTAACCAAAATCCTATATCCAAACATCTTATCACCTAATACTTCCTTTCTTCCATAATAACCTTCCCTCACTTAAAAAAATGAATTCAACCATGTGGCCGTTACAATGTAACTCCTTCCAGTTACAATAAATATTCTAAACAAGGTCTAACCTAGGCTAATGCAGTGATTCAGGAAATGCACGAGCTATTAATGGACCATAAAATGCAATAAAAATAACTTTATAGATAAAAAAGCACAATTTATAGATAAGAACACAATTTCTAGATTAAAAAGCAAATGACTCAGTTAACATGCTTCTTTGCTTCCACTGTCACCATAGCAATTGACCATTTTAGGTCAGGAAGGCATTCCCTGGAGGATCATAGAAACACTAGTAATATCTTTGACACTAACTTTCCTTCGGGCTGGGCTTTTTATGCACCGGGCAGCAAGGCAGCCAAAGGGCTTCCTTACATTTTTTAAAGGACACCCAATTACCTTATATTTGTTTTCTTTATATTCTTTTATGTTCTCTTTATATTTATTCTCCATACACTTTATATGTACTTCTTATCTTGAGTGTAGGGGTTATTTCAGTCTTTCTATTTATCGTTGCAAAGCCTAGCACAGTACCTAGTACATAATAAGTGCTTAATAAATATTTGTTGATGATTCACCACCAGCACCAAACTATGGTTTAAATTTCTCAACTCATGATGTTGCTTCTCTCTAAAGTCCCCAGAATACTCTAGCTGTGTCATTTGAAAAGGGAAATGAAAAATTAGTCATGTTTACTTGCTCCTTTCTCAAAATCCTGATAATTCCAATTACATCTAAATAATGTTGTTCAATTGTTCAATCTTTATGACCCCATATGGAATTTTCTTGACAAAGATACAGGAGTAGTTTGCCATTTCCCTCTCCAGCTGATTAAGGCAGACAGAGGTTAAGTGACTTGCTCATGGTCATACAGCTTAGGCCAATTTGAACTCACGTCATGCTGACTCTAGGCCCAGCAATTCTATCCACTGAGCCACCTAGCTGCCTCCACCTAGGTATTAGTAACTTTTAATTCAAATTTGAATGGTCATTGTTCATGCCTGATCTTAATCAAGGTGGAAGGTGGCATACTTATTACAAGAGATGCTTGAAAGAGAAAGAAAACTAGGGACCCAGTCAAGTCTTCTGCTGGCCTACTGTGTGATGACGCTTGAGAAATTCTTTAACCCTTGCTAAGCTTTACCGTGTCTAAATACTGAGTCCTTCCAGAGTGAGTGGTTGGCACTTCCACTTGCCCAAGTTTTAAACTTACGCTTCTGTTCAGTTTGAAGGGAGAGGGATGGAGAACAACTGTCCTGCTCCTTTCTCTTTCCAAGTATAACTGTTACATTGGGATCAATTTCTTCAAAGTTTTCCCTAAATATAGAAATATTTCCAGGAATGAAATGCAGCCAGAGACAGGGGATAAAGCCAAGGATGGTCCTCTGAAGTCAGAGACATTGAGCAGCACCCTCTTTTAGGCCATTAGAGTTAATAGAGTAATGACGACAGTAGCTTATATTTGTAGAGCATTTAACAATTTAGTTCAGTTCAACACATGGATTAACCACCATTTAATTCAACTCCCTTAATTTGCAGATATCTAAGCTTAGAAGTAACTTGCCTAAGATGATAGAGCTGGGTTTGAAATTCAACTCTTCCAACTCCAAGTCTAATATTCTTTTCCCAATACCACAATGCACCTAGTCCAAATTGATAGGAGCATATTGCACACACACACACACACACACACACACACACACACACACACACACACACAACTATAGTCTAAAACATTGAATGTGTAACCCTTGTGTCAGAGGCTCATCTATGACTTAAAGGCTCCATTTCGTTTACACATCTCCGGTTTGTTGTCACCCATCCATTATCTTATGCTACCAGTATGTTGGCACCAACTCCCTCTGCAAACACATGGTTTCAAAGGTTCAAAGAATGAACAGATTTATTTACAAGTCAAAGAAGACAAGTTGGGTTCACACTAGAATTTGTAGAAAAGAACACCACCTATATTTGAACAACTCTTTCCCAACAGACCTGGAATCCTAGTCATCCCAGCAGATGGAATTGCTTCTAATATAGGTCCTCAGCACATGTCTCCTTCTAAAACTCTCCTCAGGCCTACCAAGTGTGCTTATGGCCATTCCTTGACAGCTTCTGTCTGCCTTCACTAGATCTCTATAGCTACCAGGGCATGGCAGACCCTCAGCATCCCAGTTAGACTCCAGACTCATAATGTCAGATGCTTGATTCAGAGCCCCCTTATTTTAGATAGACACTTGGCCTCCTTATGTTAAACTTCATGCTATTGCCTTTTGGTCATGTGCAATTCTTTATGACCCCATCTGGGGTTTTCCTGGCAATGATCCTGGAGTGATTTGCCATTTCCTTCTCTAGCTTACAGATGAGGAAACCAAGGCAAAGAGAGTTAAATGCCAAGTCATACAACTAGTGAATGTCTAAGACTGGATTTGAACTTAGGAAGATGAATCTTCCTGACTTGAAGCCCTTTATTCTATCCACTGTGCCACCCAGCTGCTTCTGAACTTCATAGAAGTGGCAAAAAAATTTGGCTTGGCTCTGAATTTCTCCCCTCCAGTGCACTTCTGCCAATCTTTGGCATCACAAGAGCACACACAGTGGTTAAGAATGCACTCACTCTACTTCCAAAGGGGTCTTTGTCCTGCCCATCGGGTTCAGCGAGGGTCAATTTAACAGCCTCTCTTCTCTCTCCTGGAGTCCAGAAGGTATTGATTCCTGGGAGATAAGTGCTATTATTACTCTCATTTGACAGAAGAGATGGACAGACAGCTTAAAGACTTTTCTGTGGTCATGCAGCTATTAAGTGTCTGAGGCTGAATTTGAACTCGTCTTTCTGATTTTAGGACCGATGCACTACCCACTGAGTCTCCTATCTCCTTCAATTTGCTCACCATTCAGGGTAAAAGAAATTCACTAGTGATTGTGGAAGCAGAGGAGAGACCAGACACTCCCCTGGTGATTTCATGCGTCAGGAAAAAACAAATGGGTAGTCCCCTCTGCACACGGTAAATGCATAATCATAGTGTGATACATCTGAGGGACCAATGAGGACAATTAATCCAGCCCCTTAATTTTTTACGGGTAAAGAAGCTAAGTTCCGAAGAATTTAAATAACTTTCTGAAGATCGCAAAGATGGAAAATGATGAAGTCAGGATTTGAACCCGCTCTTCTAACTTCAAATTCTGCACTCCTTTTGCTCTACCATCTTCCCTCTCATAGGAAAAGTGTAAGTGAGATAAGATATGAAGAAGGACAAGTCATAATTGACAGTGATGTTAAAGGAGACTTCCTGGAGGATGGGGCATTTGAATTGAGCTTTAAAAAATAGGGGGCAAATCCATAGGCACAGGAAGGAGTTACAAGGCCAATTAGTTCTTCACAACAACTCTGGAAGTAGATTGTACGAGTACTATTACCTCCATTTCACAGCCGAGTCCAGCCCCATCACTTTTATCCACTGAGCCACCGAACTGCCTCCATGTAAGTATTAGTAACTTTAAATCCAAGTTTGAGTGGTCATTGTGCATTCCTGACCGTAGTCAGGGTGGAAGGTGGCGTATTTATTACAAGAGTTGCTTTCATAGAGAGATTGAGTGATTTGCCCAAGAGCAGGTGGAGCCATCAAAATCCCAGACCTTCAGACTGAAAATCTCAGGTTCTTTTCCTTCTCTTGATCCTGCTTTTCCACTAGTCCTAGAATTTCTGATTCAGTGAACCAATTTCCCTAGGAGCTAAGAAGCCTATGCAGTTTAGAAACAAAGCAAAAAAAAAAAAATCTAAATCTAAAGCATTCATTCAACAAACATTTATTTCATGCCTATTTTTATGCAAGGCACTGTACTAGATAGACCCTGGGGAGAGATACAAGGTTTAGAGACTAGATTTAATGAAGTTTACTCTCTAGCAGGGTGAGAAGACATAAACTAAAACTAATATGGCATTAGCCTAATAGAGATTAAGAATGGAGAATTGATAATCCTGTTATATATAAAGAAGATTTTGGAAGACTATATAAACTCTGTCTTGCAAGAACAAGATTCACTGCTCTCTGTCATTCTTTTCCCAATCTTGTGTGCTGAAAGATGCCCCAGATACTTCAGAGAGCAGTGTATCAGTTTTCCTTCAGCAAAGTCACATAACAGGACTCTCTCAATTGTATCTCTCACCAGGCTGCTCAGAATGCATACGTCAGTCTGTGGCACACAACAGAGCTTCAAGTCTCCAAGTGGAGAAGCTAAAAAAAGAGTCATCTGCCCACAAAAAAAAAAAAAGACAGACAGAAAGAAAGGAATACTTAAATGTGGATCAGGCAGAAACATCAAAAATAACAATAATTTAAGTCGAAGCAGGAACTATTAAGAAGGAAAAGGATTTTTTGTCTTTTAATCATCCTTCCCAATGACTTAAACAGGTAAACTGCATATTAAAGAAAGCCCAAAGATTTGAAGATTCCAAAGGGAAATCTTTTCTTGTTTAGGACATAATGAATTCAGTCTTCAGAGACCATGGAGTCTGGTTTGTGGAGCTCTCTGAACTGTCAGCTGAATAATTATCTGCAAAATGTGTGTAGAGGTGAACTCCCTATGATTCAGTTCTTTTCCTGTTTTGAAACACAAGGTTAGTAACCTTTGGAACAAAAGATAGCAAAGTCAGGGACCAAACCTCTTTTCTTTCCATTTTATTGATATTTAGGGGAGGGTTTTTTTGTCTTAAAAAATAAGTCATTACCATCTGAAGGTCCTTCCCATGTGCCCTTGGAAAGTATCTATACAGTATGCAGCACTAAAAATCCCTTGGCCATGGTGGCAAGGGAGAAAAGCCATCTAATCAAGTAAGCAGTCTTGTATTTTGTGCTGAAGAAGAGCATAAAGCAGGCACGCTGGGGGAGGGAGAGAGACAAGACAAAACCAGAATTCCTTTCACCTAATTACTGCTAAACCTGTTAGTATATTCTCTAGGCTTTAATCTTCTCATCTGCCTCTATGCCCTGCAGATCCTGATACTATGACCTGACCTATTGATGCAAGCTAAAGAACCAAGGATCTTGTCATTCAGCCAGCTGCTACTACCGTAGGATTTATGGGCTTTCCATCCCCTCTGTGTTGTATCCCTCAATTAACATAGGAGCTCCTTGAAAGCAGGGACTCTCAATTTTTCTATTTGCACACCAGAACTTGGGGGCAGCTAGATAGGGCAGTGGATAGAGCGCCAGGCCTGGAGTCAGGAAAACTCATCATCCTGAGTTCAAATTTGCCCTCAGACACTTACTAGTTGTGTGAGACCCTGGGCAAGTTATTTAACTCTGTTTACCTCAGTTTCCTCATCTATAAAATGAGCTGCAGAAGGAAATGACAAACTGCTCCATCATCCTTGTCAAGAAAATCCCAAATGAGGTCACAAAGAGTCAGACATGACTGAAAGAACTGAACAACAACAATCCACAGAACTTAGAGCAGTATTGGCACATAGTAAGTCCTCAGCAAATATTTTTTCTTTCTTTCTTTTCATTTCTTCATTCATACATTTGGCTGCTGAGCCCAAGAGACTAGGTAATTGTGCCTATTCCCTTTCTAATAAGGAGGCTATCTACTCTGGACCCATGCATGCAGTAAGACAAAATTTAATCCTGTGGGACCCTGACTTCTAATGAAAGGAGTTAGACTCACTTTTCTAATACTTTTAGACTCGTTAAATCTCTACCCCAACACTCTAAGTGCAATTTATTTAAAGCTTAGGTTTTGGCTCATTTCTAGGGTTCCCAGCTTCGAGGAGTACAATGTATTCAATGTACAACGTGAATCAGATATGGGACAGGATATTTATTTCCTACAACTGAACAGCTTGAAACAAGATTCAGTAATAATTTATAACTATCAATAAAATTTCTTGGAAGGCTAATACTTAAACCTCATAAGAACATAAAGCAATTTATGGACTACTGAGTAGGCAGCACATATTTCACTTTGACTCTGAACTGTCCAAACAACTGTTCAATGTCTTCTTTCGATGGTCATTTTCCCCAATGAAGAAACACCTTTTATCATTAGTTAACTCCAAACCTGAGTATGTCCATCTACAGAATGATGTTCAGTCATGTACTCAGGAAAGGAAACACAAAGTGGAAAGATATCAGACTTTGAGCCCATGATCCATGAGGAAGCAGCCAGTGGATAGTAAGGAAAGTGTACCCCCCATTCCCCCACCCCACACAGAAGAGTGGCTTGAAGGTGGATTCCAGTTAACATAAAGTATCTTTTTGGTTTCAAAAATCCAGTGACTTTTTTCCGTCTTCATTCCTCTGGTTCCACCAGCACAAGTCAAGTGATAGGAAGTCTGGTCATAGGGAATACTTCTTGCCATAAGGGAGTCAAAGGAAGAAGGCGAGCTGGAAGATATCTCTTCTATTAGTTGATGAAGTATCCTGCTCTCCTGCTGCTATCATGAGATGGATAGGTGGTTGGAGAAGGGCAGAAGCAAAGGACCACTCAGGATTTTCACCACACCAAAGCACCAAGTCCTTTTAACACTTGCCATTCACAACTATAAACAGGCAGGAACTGCTTCAACAGATGTCCTGTTCTAGTTATGTGATGAAAAAATGCTCTAAATCATGATTTATTAGACAAATGGAAATTTAAAAAACTCTGAGATGCCACCTCACTCATATTAGATTAGCTACCATGATCCAAAAGGAAAATTTAAAAAGCTGGGGTGGGGATGGAAAAATAGGTGTACTAATGCATTGTTGGTGGAATTGTGAACTGGTTCAATTGTTCTGGAGAACAATTTGGAGCTATGACCGAAGGGCTATAAACCTGTGCATACCCTTTCACCCAGCAATACCAATATTAGGTCTGTATCCCAAAGAGATCGAAGAAAAGAGAAAGGACCTATGTACAAAAATATTTCTAGAAGCTCTTTTTGTGGTGGCAAAGAATTAGAAATTGAGGGGATGGCTGAACAAGTTGTGGTATATGAATGTAATGGAATACTATTGCGCTATAAGAAATGAAGAGCAGGATGCTTTCAGAAAAACCTGGGAAGACTTATATAAACTGATACAACGTGATATGAGCAGAATTAGGAGAAT
The DNA here is from genome assembly GCA_028646595.1 of Phalanger gymnotis. Lineage (NCBI taxonomy): Eukaryota > Metazoa > Chordata > Mammalia > Diprotodontia > Phalangeridae > Phalanger > Phalanger gymnotis. Next base: position 400,440,728 of record CM053622.1, on the reverse strand, counting down.
ATTGTACACAGTAATAGCAATATTGCAACTATTATTGACTATGAAAGACTTAACTACTCTCATCAATACTGACCCAAGGCAATTCCAAAAGACTCATGATAAAAAAAAAAGTGCCGTCCACCTCCAGAGAACTGATGAGCTCCACAAATTGAAATGTGTACTTTTTTTCATTTATTTTTCTTGATTTTTTTCAATGTGACTGATATGGAAATATGTTTCAAATAATGTCATGTATACAATTGGTCTATTTGCTTTCTCATTGGGTGGGGGAAAGATGAAAGAAAGGCAGAAAATTTGAACTCAAAAATGTTATATGAATGTTGAAAATAAATATTTTTTCAAAGAAAAAAAAGTTGCCCTGTTCAATACCTGTTGATAATTAATGTATTTTCAATAAGACTGATGGGACAAGATATGTGTAGAAACCTTAGTGACAGCTCCATCATTCATAATCCCACCCCCCACCTGTTATCCTGGGGACATAGGCCTCTGCCTTCTCTCCTGTGAGTCTTATGTTGGGAGAGAGAGCGAAAAAGGCTCAGTCTAATGGCTGAACTAGGCCAGGCAGTTCCAGATGGGTGGGAGGGTGAAGCAATCCTTGGCAAGTAACCCTTTGGGAAACAAAGAAGAATTTTCTTTGAGGAAAGCTAAAATCAAAATGTTGCTGGCAGATTGATGGTTTACTTATACTGGTGGAAGCAAATAGATGAAGATGAAAAAAGTCATTTTTAAATCAAAAAGACAATTTATAATAGATGGATTTTCCATTCCAACCCTCAACCTGCATAGCTACATCTCCTAGATAAATAGGAAGATAAAAAACATCACCAAACTGTATCAACAATCCAGCTAGCAGCTTCTGTGGGGGTGTAAGATCCACCAACAACCAGCACCCAGAAAGACCAACACAGGTCCTTTTGATCTGCTTTACTTAAGGAAAGCAACGTTAAGGGGTTAACAATCTTACTTTAATCCGGCATACACCTAGTTCAGGGGAAAAAGCCAGCACCCTGAATTACAGACCAAATACAATTCATAGTTATCAACATCTGGGTGTACAGCCGGGGAGCTCATTAGAACGGTTGACTCAGAGTCACATGCTACTCCTGCTGTGGCTCAGAGCTTTGAGAGAGAACACTAACCTCTGTGCTTATATATCCTGTTCAGGGCCCTCCAGGGAGAAGTTCCCCACCTCCAATACCACATCAGATACAAATCAATGGCTCCCAATTGTCTCAGTGCTGAGAAATACACAAACATCCCACTTTACCTGTCCCATTCAAACAAAGGCCAGAATCTTTAAAGGTCAACAGCGAAAAGTCCCACCTTAATTACTATTACACAAACCCACACCAAAGTTTCTGACACAGACAATGTTTCAGAATTCTGGTCTAATAGAAATGGAAATATATAATTGTTATGTGGGAAGTAGTGCCTTTCTGTTACCTACAAAATAAAGGTCTAACATTGAAAAAACATTGATGGCCCTCTATATAAATTGACCTCAGTGATCTTGTCAACCTTCACAAGCTATTGGTTGTTCTCCGAACAAAGCTGTACTATACATTCTTCTTCACCCTGATTGTATCTTTTACTCTATCCAACTCCCCTCTACCTACTTTACCCTCCAATTTATGAAGCTTTTCTTAGCTATTCAACCTGCAATAATAATTTCCTCCCATGAATTCATAATGCTTACTTAAACATGCATCACTTGTTTGGTATTTACACACAGCCTTTTGACATCTTCATGATGTTACAGAAAAGGTGCTAGACTAAGTCAGAAGACTTTGACTCAAATCTGCACTAAACTATTTACTAATTATACTATCTTAAACAAGGCTCTTCTATAAGACAGAGATAATAATAGATGCACTGCCTTCTGATGGCATGAGGATCAAGCCAGAATTATGTGAAAGTGTTTTGGAAGCTGCCACACAAATGGAAAATAGTTTTATTATTGATCCAAATAGACAGTGAGCTCTTTGGACTCAAAACTGTCTGTTTCCTCTTCAGTATCTACCTATGGGGGTGGGGAACCTGTGGCCTAGAAGCCACATGTGTGGTCTTGAGGACCTACAGGGACACAGGTGGCCTTGAGCCCACAAGTTCCCCACCCCTGTCCTGGCATTTAGGTGCTCGATAAATAGGTTGTTGAATAACTTTTATCCCCTCTGGGATACTCCTCCAGTTTGTGCTTGAACTCACAAAGTCATTCCCCAGCAGGCGGCTGCTGGTCCTAGCAGGATACCCCGTGGCTCTTCACTTCACATTATAATTCACAAACCTCACCATGACTTCCCATTAGCAGTCATTCAGTAGATACAATTAACAAAGGCATTTCCTATGATAGCATAATAAGAAAAGTAGCTATGAAACATTCTCTCCATAAACCTGAGATATATTCCTCTACAAATACTTGCAGTGTCCATGGGAAGAGAGAACACAGAGTACAATGGTGGCGAGATACATGTGTAGGGAATATACATCTGGCCAAAGCATTTCACTACAGCAAAACTGTGGGATATCATTGTCCTTTCTCCTTGTGACATTCTGTGGCCCAGCTCCTGATTGTCAGCCCTAGCCCTCTCTTGAACCTGAAGCCAGCTTTCTCTAGTCTTTGCTGCCAGAGGCTGACTAAGAAACTGATTCCAGCTTCCAGTGGCTGACTCTCTGTAGCCATGTCTTTCCAGGGAGTATGCCTCTCTTAGCTGTGCTTCAAACTCTAACTGATACTCTGACCACTAAATGGGAATCTCCTCCTGGAAAAGCAGCTCTACTGCTAAATATCATGGCTGATGGGAGAGTGAGAAGAGAGAGAAATCCTTCTTCTCCCTTGTTATTCCCTCTTGTAGGCTTGGGTTCTTTCTCAGCTGCTGGCTTCTGCCAGAACTGTCTCAAACTCTCCAACTTTTAAAAGACATTGGTGTCATGGCCAGTCACTGTCCTTTCCAAGTTGTGTTTGTCTTTTGTTCTTGAAGAGGACCATGACATCAGCGAAATGATGACATGACTTGCAGTTGACTTTGATTTGAGTGGGAGAGGGCTGTGCAAGGTCACCAGCCTCACTTTCTCCTCCAGAGCCATCTGGGTCCAGTGACCAGATATTCACCAGGATGACTGGAGATGTCCCAGGATGTGATGGGAGAACCTGGCCCTTTCAGGCTAACTCAATCACAGGAAGAAGTGTTTATACTTAGAAAGGGGCCATAGGATGTTAACAGCTTGTTAACACATTACACCTTCTCCTCTATGATATCTTCTAACTCAACTGAGCTGAAAAAGAAGCTTCTCCCCTTATAAATATATTAATCAATCAATCAATATTAAGCGCTAAGTGTTAAGAATTGTGCTAAGGAAAGGGGATTCAAAAAGAAGCAAAGGACAGTACTTAACACTCGAGGAGCTTATAATCTAATGAGGGAGACGATATGCAAACAAATACATTCAAAGTAAGCTAAATACAGGAAAAATAGGAAACAATAGAGGGAAGACACTCAAAATAAGAGTGAATGGAGAAAGATTCATGCAGAAGGTGGGATTTAAGTTAGGGTATAAAGAAAACCAGAGAGGTCAGTGGTCAGAGTGGGGGAGGGAGAATATTCCAGTCAAAGGGAATGGCAAGAAAAAATGCCAGGAGCCAAGACAGAGAGGGTCTTGTTTATGGAATAGCCAGGAGGCCAGTGTCCCCAGATCAGAGAATACCTGTCACAAAGTAAGGTGTAAGAAGGCTAGAAAAGTAGGATGGGGCTAGAATACAGAGGACTTTGAATTCCAAGCAAGGTATTTTGTATTTGTATCTGGAGGTAATAGGAAGCCACCAGAGTTTATTGTGTAGGGGGGGTGACATGATTAGATATGAACTTTAGGAAAATTACTTTAGTGGCTGAATGGAGAATGGATTGACCATGAAACATAATAACAAAATTGATATTTAAAAAAAGAAGACTAAGGTCCATGGATTCCATTCTTTAAATGCTTCATTTGACCATTGATATTTTATCTTAGGATAAAAATAAACTAGATTTGTGAGTGATAGAGCTGAGCGGAAACTCTGTTTGTATCCTGGAGTCTAGCAGAATACCTGACATAGCATAATAGCATAGAAAGAACCCAGAATTTGTTAGATAACCTGGGTTCAAGCCTCGGGTTCTGTCACTTGTTAGCTCTGTGATTTGGAACAAATCCCTTTTAGGTTCTGGAGGTTCTGTTTTCTCACTTACAAAATGAGGGGGCTGTACTCAATGATTTCTAAGGTCCTTTTTTTATTTCTAAATCCTATGATCTATAAAATGGTGGTAATGACTGTCTGCAATACCTGCCTCACTGGGAGTTTTTTGAGAATGCAAAAATGAAATGCATGAAAGTCGTTCTGTAAACTGTAGGGTGCTAATCAAGTGTCAGTTATTATTATTATTTTTATGGCTGTTGAATAAATTCATGAACCAATCCTTTAGCTACATGCATCTAATAATCATATTTCGAACCTAACATATTCAGCCTCTTTTACCTACAGATTACAAAGTGCCTTCAAGCAAAGACAATACATGGCATTATCTTACCTTTATTAGCTCAAGGCCGAGCCAAGAGGTGATGGACTACAAGTGCAGAATGTGAGATATTTTCAGACATGGCCCATCTGTGGATTTGTTTTGCTTGACTACACTTAGTTATTATAAGGGAGTGCCTTTTGGCTGGGTGGGGAGAGTCATGAAGGAGAAATGACAGTGAAACCCCCATAAGAAGAAATGAATGTTAAGGTGATATTTTTTTAAATACACAGTGAGAGCAGAAGGAAGTTTAGAAGAGGACACATAGAAGCAGAGCAGTGCCGAAATCACTCTTCCAAATTTAACATAAACCTAAAAAGATAAGCCATACGTCATCGTTATCTCCTTTTTTTCTTCTTCATATAAGGAAATGTTCATGTTTGTTGATATTTGTAAGGCTTGTAATAATAACAAACACACACACACACACGCACGCACAAAAGGTTTCCATCCATTCAAGGACGAGGACACAATGGTAACTCGATTAGCGCTCTAAACCTGGTGTCAGGATGACTACGATCTTATCATATCACACAGACTAGCTGTGTGAAGATAGGTGAGGTCTTAAACTCTCAGAATCTGGATTTCCTCATCACTAAAATTAAGGTAAGATCTATAGCACCTTCCTCACATGTTTGTTCTGAGGTTCAGCTAAGGTAATATATGTAAATTGCCGGATGGATTGTTATTATTTTCTTTTTCAGGTGTATCTCTGTCCTTCCCTGGAAGGTGCATTGATTTCTTCCATTATTGATGTCAAAGACCCACATTGGGAAGGCACGAGGTTTTTCCCAATCTGTTTCTTCAGCTGTTTTATAATCTCAAAGGATTTTCGATTTAAGAGTTCAAGGAGACCTTACAAGCCAAATATCCAATATGGTCATTTTAAAGACAAGAAACTAGAGCCCAGAGAAGTTACATGATTAATTCAAAGTCATATGGGCAATAATTAGCAGAGCTGGGACAAGAGAAAGGATAACCAAATGGTGAAGAAAAATGTCAAGTAAGGGGTTGAGGATGGGAGAGTTTAGGCCATAGACAACTAATTGTATGCTATGGAACCATAGTCATGTCACTACCCTCTGTGTTTTTGGTCACTTATTTGTAAATTTGGTCACAAATTTGTAAATTTGCACTATGTATCTTATGGGGGGTTGTGGTAAGCAAAAAGATTTATTTTGGAAACTGTAAAGTGTTATAGAAATGGGAGTTATTATTTCACAATTTTGCTCATGCCTGGCCTGATCACAAATGAAGAACTTGGGAAAGTCCCATTAAAAAGAAAATAGCTCCCTCAGGACGTTAAGATATGTAAGGGTGACACTGTAGAACAGTCCCAGATTTCACAACTAAATCAGAGGCTTCAGCTATGAAACTAAACTAAAATAAAATAAAATAAAATAAAAGGAAGAGAATGATTTCCAAATACTTCTTTGGGGAGAAAGAGAATTTAACAGAACAATTTGCCCATTGCTACCTTCCTGCCCAGTTCTATTACGGGAACCCAGCACTTTTCCCCAATTCCCACTTTCCTACTCACACTCCATTGTCAGAGCAGGATTCCTCCTGCTCCCTTTCAAGCTCTTCCAGAGAACACACCTCTTCCTTTAAGCCTTTTAATTGAAGTCATATCCCATTGAAAGAGTCCCCCTCCCACCCTCTGAAGTACAACATCCAAGTCTCCTTCCAGCAGAGATGTGAAGCCACCTACTTGGCCACTGACTTTTTGTTTGTTTGTTTGACTGAACTGGTTGTCTAATTTGTCTAATATAGGCCAGAGGCCCATAGGGCGAGGGCTGCACCCTCTTTTCTGTTTTGTGTAGAGCCAAGTGGACTCTTGGCACTCTGCTAAGAGCAACAATTACAAAAATAATCATAATGTGTCAGGAGCAGGCGTGGAAGGGTGTGGTAGGGTCCAAAATTAGAGACTCAAAATAAGCATCAAGAGATGGCAGAAAAGTTAGTGGACTCCCAGGAGTGTGTCTGTGCCACTTGAAAGTGCTAGGCATATTTTTGGGGAAGAGCAGTCAGATGGAGCATTATGACTAGAACCTAAATATGGAGATGTTTAGATTAGACAGCAGTAAAGCATCTTAACAGCAAAGGCAAACTGTCAAAGGAAAGGACTGCTGGCTGGGCTAATTATGGCTAACTCATTAGAGCTGTTCAGAAATAATCTGGAAGGATTTCAAGAGTGTTTAAGAATAGTGGAAAGTCCTGTGTGATTGGGGAAGCTGTATTTGTTCATTTATGAAGCTTCTCCCAGATCCCATATGCCTGGATTTGGGACTTCTCCAACAATTCTGACCTTATCCCCTTTCCCACCCTTTTATCCTCTCATAATGGTAAATACAGCTTGATATAGCAGGCTTCAGAGTAAAGAGAACTGGCTTCAATTCCTGCTTCTGGCAATTCAGTGGTTGGGTGACCCTGGGTAAATTACGTGATCCCTCAAGGATACCAAGCAACTGTTTACCTACATCTTGCTGAAGGTGTGTTGAGCTGCATTAGTAGAGGCAGTTTTCCTCTTCAGGCTTTTTCTATAATAATGAAACCGTAGATCCTGGAAAAGAAGGAAAGGAAGGAAGGAAGAAACGAAAGGAGGAAGGAAGGAAGGAAGGAAGGAAGGAAGGAAGGAAGGAAGGAAGGAAGGAAGGAAGGAAGGAAGGAAGGAAGGAAGGAAGGAAGGAAAGAAGGAAGGAAAGAAGGAAGGAAGGAAGGAAGGAAGGAAGGAAGGAAGGAAGGAAGGAAGGAAGGAAGGAAGGAAAGGAGGGAGGGAGGAAAGAAAAACAGGCAAATAAAGAGAAAAAAAGATCAGCAAAACCAATAAACACATTGAAAAAGTCTGGCATAATGTACAACATTCTATGAATGGCCATGAGGATTCCCACTTCTATGTAGGAGCAATGGGGGAGGGAGTTTCTTCTCATATCTTTTTTTGGGGGGAATCATTATGATTTCATAGCATTCAATTTTGGTTTCTTTGTTGACACCATTCTTGCCATTTGCATTGCTATAGTAATTGTGTATATTAGTTTCTTGGTTCTACTTATTTGACTTTACAATTCATACAATTTTTTCCATATTTCTCTGTATTCATCAATAAAATCCCATAACATTCTATGTACTACAATTTGTTCAGCCATTTTCCAATTGAGTCACACCTAGTTTTTCCCAGATCTTTGCTATCATTCACACTCACACACATACACACATACCTACACACACACACACACACACACACCCCTACACACACACACACACACACACACACACAGTGATAGTATAAATATTTCAATGTATATGGAGCCCTCCTTTTTGTCATTTACTTCCTTGGGGTACATGCCTAGCGGCGGATTTTCTGAGTCAGAGGCTATGGATATTTTAGTCACTTTATTTGCATAATTCAAAATTGCTTTCCGTGATAGTTGTACTGCTTCTCAGCTCCATCAACAATTCAGTAGTTTGTCTTTCCACAAACTCTCCAACATTAACTATTCTCATCTTTTGTCATCTTTTCCAGTTTTTTAGGTCTTTTCCATTGGCAAGTGATATGTATGTCTAAGTCAGGCTTCCTCAAGCCTGAATTTCCAAACAGAAAATGCATCATAGGATCCCTAAGGCACAAAGGGTGTGACAATCTGAAAAAGACTTTAATGGAATTGTCCAAGTTTTTTTTTATTTCTTTTTTTCTTCCCCTTCTTCCTACAATAGTTCTAAGCCAAATGTTTAATTTACCCTCTCCCTTGGCACCCATCACCACCATTACCACCACTAGAGCCAGATGCACCATGTAAATGTTGGAATAAATAAGTAAGACTCAGACAAACAAGCAGAGAAAACACAATTAGGCAAAACAAACAGAGAAGAGGAAGTGGTGAACATCCCACAAGGAGAAGGTCAAAGTCTTGGGAAGCCCACCTGCTATGAATTTCAGTGGAGCCCATTGAAAATCATCCGTGTGGGTCCACTCAGTTCTTGTTAATAATGTCCATATGGAAACAGACACAGAGAAAATCTGCAAATGGAAAAGTTTGAGCATGGCAAATCAAAAGAGCAACCGACCCCAAAGGCAGAGGGAAATGGTCAGATGGGCCTGTGTGTGTGTGTGTGTGTGTGTGTGTGTGTGTGTGTGTGTGTGTGTGTGTAAAAGATCCTCTTCATTTCCATCTTGGACCATGCTAAATTTTTGATTTTTCACACATGTGAAAGACTGTGCTGTAGATGGACCACACTGCCAACAGAAAAAGGGATCAGAAAACCAAGCTTTCCAAACAGAGCTTATTATCTTGTAATCTGCAACCTAACCATTAGCAGAGTCAGCCATCAGGAGCTACAATAACCAAGTCAATCACTGAAGGAAGGAAGGAAGGAGGGAGACGGAAAGGCCAGGATTTAGATGAGCATTTTCCTTGCAGGGACTACTCAGATCAGTGATAAAAGGAACAGCCTTGGTACACTTTCCTCTCACCCCACCCCCAGCCTGAATATGAACAGGATTGTGTCCTCCTTCCAAGAGGACCATGACATGAGGAAAATGATGACCTGACTTGCAGATTCTGAGCTGGAACGACAGGGAGTAAGCACCTACTATGTGATGTGAGCTTACTATGTGACAAGCACCTGCTAAGCGCTTTACAGATGTTATCTCATTGGATCTTCACAACACTGCAAGGTTGGTCCTCTCGTTATACCCATTTTACAGTAGAGGAACTTGAGACAGAGATAAAGTAACTTTCCCCAAATCACACAGCTAGTGAGTATCTGAAGCCAGAAGAAACTTAAAATGTCATTGAGTTCAACCTCCTCATTTTATATGTGAGACTGAGACCCAGGAGAAAGTTATTTACCTAAGGTCACAGAGGTAATAGAAAGACAGGAACAGAACTCGAACACAGGTGCCCTGACTCCAAATGAGTGATTTTTCCATTAGGCTGTGTTGAGCAGTATGTGTCAAGTTGTCACTGCTCCAACTGGTCGGACTTGTTCTAGTGTTCCTGGGGCAGAGGTAAATGGGTTTATATGTTATAGAAGTGCAGCTGCCCACGAGTGGCCACTGCCTTGGGACTGGTTAACAGTCAAGTAATAATGTGGAGCCCTAAGGGCTAAAAATATTAAGAGCTGCTTTTTCAGTACCTTGTGAGACCCCTCCTGAGCCTGAGACCTCCTGAGCATCTTAGAGTCTCTTCCCCTTATCTTGAGTTACCACATAACTTCCCCTTTATCCTGGACCATGGAATTCCTTGTCTCCACCCCCCACTGTGTTGTTAAGCAAAATTGTCTCATTAGCATGGCTTTTGTTTCTTTTGAGTGGAAGTACTTTCAGCTGTTAAGTGCTAAGCCCCAGGCCCAGCGCCCTGTCAGGTGTGAAACCTGTGTGGGTGTGAATTGGTGATAGGAGGTGCCAGCTCGGGAACCAATGGTCTCTGGTCATTGAGGCGGGGCTTGAGAACG
>CM053622.1:400409958-400430224 GCA_028646595.1 Phalanger gymnotis | reverse complement strand
TTACTGTCTTCTGATCTGGTTCAAGAAGGGAATAACATACCCTGACAAGTATAGAAATCTAACTTGTCCTACAGGAAGTAGGAGGGGAAAGGGGGAAAAAAAGGGAGGGGGGTGGTCAGAAGGGAGGGGGGAAGTAGCAGGTGGGAAACGGTAAGACAAGGGAGGGGAATAAAGAGGGAGGGTAAATTGAGGTAGGCGGCAGAGTTTGACTTTTAATGATTTGCATGGATTCTGCTCCTTAGATAAGGTTTCTGCATTCCATCCTAAATGATTTATTCTCCTCTGATTTTTTCTCCAGAGTTCTAATTTAACTTAAATTTTATTTTTTCTCTCTTGCTTGATTTTTTCCAGGTACTTTTGTCATCTTTGTGGCCAACCTGTTATTTTTCCCCTAAGGCTGTACTTGTAGAGAATGATTCTTTTCTGAGTTTTCCTTCTAGGAAATTTTTGATCCATAAAATTTCTTCATATTTTTAGCCATCTTCCTTTTATTCATATTTCTGGCTCAGCTCCTGTTTTGGGACCTTTTGCCAAGGCTAGGTTCTATTTTTGCCTATATTCTTGGATGGGATGGTCAAGTCCTGTTTGGTTCTGACTTTTCTTCCCTGGGTTTCTGCCATTGCCCTCTACTTCTCTTGGTGTGCCTATGCTCAGTGCACTGGTCAGGCTTCAGTACCCCAGGTCAGAACTTTGAGGTTGGCTGTCTCTGATTAGGGAACTACCACCATGGTCTTCCATTCCCCTTGGAGGCTTGTCTAGGTGTTGCTGTAGTCTTTTGTTTTCCCTGGGGCTTTCCCTGTTGGAGTGCTGCCACTAGGTCCCCTTCCTCATTAGGATCCTACTATAAGTTTTTGCTTTACCACAATAAGCAATTATAAGAATGACTAGGGTAAAAGATTTTTCCATTTCAAATAGTATTTCTTTACATTAATTTGTGGATTGACAGAGTCCAATTCATTTATCTTATCTTAAATGTCAGTTCCCTTATCTGAAAATTGGGGCATTAGATGAATTAGGGTTTTCGAAGTACTTTGGAAAAGTATCCTCATTATAGTTATATAAAAAAAGCAGCTCATTATTTGTATACTAATAAAGGCTATTTAAAATGATTGAAAACTATTTGTTTTTTCTATAAAAGTTTTAACATTGCAATCTTTTTCCTACTCTTAATTTATAGAGCAGAATTTCCCCCAGTCTTCAAGCTAAGTTCCATGCTCAGGGGACTGAGCCAAATGAGCTCTAAAATTCTATAATCTATGATCTATGATCTTGGCCTTGGTCTGAATTAATAAGGTTTGTTAGATTTGTGTTTTGTACTTCACATATGCTTTATGTCTATATCAGTGCTTATGTGCAGGAAGGTGTAAATTAAGAGTGTCCTTTTGTTTTTTTTTTAATTTTGCTCTAAGCACATGAAAAACTTTCCATCTTTTACTGGATTTAGCATAAGGCATGTAAGGCCTATCTTCAAGTTTTCTTTGTTAAAGAGAAACATTAAAAATCATAATTTTATTCCATTCTCATCCTGCCCACTGACATCTCTATTTCTTGCTGGCACTATCTCCCCTTGCATGGAATGAATGCTTTCCCATACTTCCTCCCCACTCTATGCTTTCTTTACTGCATTAATTTCTTCCTGTCTTGGCTTCCCAGCTGAAAGTGGTCTCTCAACTCAAATTTCTTATAGCACTTTGTCAAGTGCTCTCCTTGGCACTTATGGAATTCTGCTTTATATCATAGATATTTGTGCATGACAATCAATCAATCCACAGGCATTTATTAAGTAATTACTATGTGCCAGACATAGGGCTAAACCCTGGGGATAAAAAGAAAGACAAAAGGAAAAAAATGTTCCTGACTGTAAGAACCAATGGTGAGGTTAACATGTAAATAAATTGGTATGTACAAGATATATACAGAATACATCGAAAGCAACCTTGGAAGGGAAGGTTCTAGAAGCTGAGGGCAAGAGTGATGGGATTGAAAAAGCCTCTTGTCAGAGATTTAGTTTGATCCGAGTATCGAAAGAATCCAGGGGTTCAAAGAGGTGGAAGTAAGGAAGAAGAGCATTCCAGATATGGAGGACAGCCAGTACACAAAGATGACATAAAGATAGGAGAAAGAATGTTGTATGCAAGAAACATGTATGATCGAACTCTAGATCTCATGGAGAGGAATACAGTGTTAGAAGACTGGAAAGGTAGGAATGGGCCAGCTTAAGAAGACAGTTCTTTATATTTGATCCCAGAGGTAATAGGGAACCACTGGAGTTTATAGGGAAATAGAGTGGGCATGAACATATTAGGAAAATCACTTTTCTGAAAGAAAGATAGATTAAAATGGTGAGAGATTTGAGGCAGGGAGGCCAATTAGAAGGCTATTGCAATAGTTCAGGCAAGAGGTGATGAAAGTCTGAAGGAAAGTGGCAACTGCATGAGTGGAGGAGGGGACATAGATGAGAGCTGTTACAAATGACAAGATTTGGCACCTGATTAGATATGTGGGAGAAATGAGTAAGGACTTGAGGTTACAAGCCTAGGTGACTGGAAGGACAATGGTACCCTTGACAGTAATGGGGATGTTCAGAAGAGGGGAGGCTTTAGAGGTTAGGTAATGAGTTCTGTTTTGGACAAGTTGAGTTTGAAATGTCTATAGGACATAGGGTTCAAAATATCTCATAGCCTCAGGAGAAAGACGAGAGCTGGATAAAATAGATCTGGGAATCACCTGCACAGAGATGATGATTGTACCTAAAAGGGTTGATGAGATCATCAAGTGAGATAGTATATAGAAAGAAAAAAAAAATAGAACAAGGCCCAGGATACAGCCTTTCCAGGCACCTAGAGTTTGGGGGCATGATGCGGATGAAGATCCAATAAGGGAGGATGAGAAGGAGCCATCAGGCATGTAGGAGAACCAAGAGCAGAATCATAAAAACCCAGAGAGGAGAATGTGATCAATAGGGTCAAATGCTGCAGAGAGGTCAAGAAGGATTGAGAAAAACTCATTAGATTTGGCAATTAAGAGTTCATTAGTAACTTTTAAAAGAGCAGTTCCACTTAAATGATGAGGTCAAAAGATACATTACAAAGAGTTTAGAAGAGAATGAGAAGAGACAGAGTCTAAGCACCAAGTACAGATAGCTTTCTAAAGGGGTTTAACAACAAAGAGGAAAAGAGATTTAACATGACAGCTAGGACCAAGTGCAGGGGTGGAGGGGGGCACTTGATATTTTTTTAAAGGGAGGGGGCAGAGAGACCTAAGTACACTTGTAGGCAGCAGGAGGAAGAGGTAGATAAGAAAATTGTAAAGATCAGCAAACAGGATCATGTTTTATCATCCGCTTCTGATTCTAAGCTCCTTAAAAGGCCAGATCTATTTTATATTTATATCCCGAAAGGTGAGCAGGGTCTTGCACCTAGGAGACATTCAATAAAGTTTTTTGAGAAGGTGTATTGTGCTCCAGCCATGACACAGGATGAATTCAAGCTTGACTAGACTCTGGGTGCCTGGAAAGGCTGTATCCTGGGCCCTGTTCTATTTTTTTCTTTCTATATACTATCTCACTTGATGATCTCATCAACCCTTTTAGGTACAATCATCATCTCTGTGCAGGTGATTCCCAGATCTATTTTACCCAGCCCTCATCTTTCTCCTGAGGCTATGAGATATTTTGAACCCTATGTCCTATAGACATTTCAAACTCAACTTGTCCAAAACAGAACTCATTACCTAACCTCTAAAGCCTCCCCTCTTCTGAACATCCCCATTACTGTCAAGGGTACCATTGTCCTTCCAGTCACCTAGGTTTGTAACTTGAGATACTCACAGGTCATTTAACAGTTAACCAAAAGAAGTTCACTTAATAATAGCATGGAAAAGACACTGAATAAGGTACAGCACTGACACCTGTACATGTCAACCTTCTCATCTCCATGCAAAAATATGTCTGAAGTTTGTGTTGTGGTGAGTGCAGGACAATATCCGAAGAATGAAGTGGAGGGAGGGTGGAAATGAAAGGGTGAAATGAAAATGGGGATGGAAAGAAAGTCCAGAATTCAGCCTAGATGGAATGTCTGTCCTGGATACCCTTCTTAAATAGAGATTCTGGGAGCAGCCATCCAATCAGAGGGAGAGGCCACAGGGACTGAAGGAAATTCCAATGTGTGAAGTTCAGGGCTGGAGACTGGAGGCCGGAGCAAGCTTCCAGGATGACAAGGTTTCTGAGGAATGATAGAAAAAGTCCAGAGATCAGCCCATTAGGATCCATGCTGAGGATGCTGCTGCTGGGACCTATTGAACTGGAGAGTGTTAGAAGGACCCCGAGTGTTCTGGACTGTATCCAAGTGATCTGAGTTCTTTTCATTCACTGTATTCTCTAAATCTAGACCAAGTGGCCTGGACCCTGGATTTTCTTAGGGGTGAGATTTCATCCCTTGTCCTGCATAAGGGCCATCATCCATTCCAAGGCCTCTGGCATTGTGTCCAGACAGCACTGCCTCATCTATGAAGTGGTGGACACTTCACAGATGAGTGAAGTATTTTGGTATGAAGTGGCAAGATAATAAGGCCTTTTCAGTTGTAAAAGAGTAGTCCTTGAAAGCTCAGGATCTCATCACAAAAAAAGACGCTGGCAATGAAATATTAAACTAACTATAAAAGATTTGGCCACATCGGGTTATCTCTTTATGAGGTGCAAATTAGTCCCCTGAATGAATCATAAAGGAAATGATGGAATAGGATGAAGAATGATAGGCAATGCCTGGGGTGACCTTAAAAGTTAATTCTCTGAATCCAGGAGTCAAATTCAAAGAGGAACGCAGCTCCTGATGGGACAAGCCTCATAAGCTACTGGGCAGTGAAGCAGAAGCAACCACTACAAAGAAGAGGCCAGGACTCTGGGAAGGAAGGTTTTTGTCCAATTAAGTAGGAGATATACTGGGACAGAAGCCGTGATGCTGAAAACCGTCCTCCCTCCCACCCTTCCCAAGGTGGAGCCCAAGGCAGTAATCTAATATCTCTTTCTCCGGCAGAGTTTCTTCACTGGCGCCTAAAGCTTCTTCCTCTTGGCAGGGTGGAGAAGTTTGCTTACTTTTCTTTGTTTTAAATATTTACTTCGTCCTTATAAACAGAGATGTGGAAGAAAAACTCTGTACTCTGTGTTAAAACCAATGCCTTTCAGAGACAATCTATTAGCATAATATTTGGAAAGAGATCTCCTTCTAATTGGAATTTTCTCTGATCCAAGCAATGTCTACTTACATTTTATAGTAATCGTGAAACAAAAGGCAAAATTCTACAGCAAGATAAAGCAAAAGTACAATTTAGATTTTTAAATTTACCAAATAGAACCAGAGTAATGAAACCACATCTTTAAGATGATCTGTCTTCCTGGAAAATAAAGAGCTCCAGCTTTTGTACCATCAGTGGTAAACAAAAGGGCTGCCTCTCTTGATAAATTATGGGACACTTCCTTTGATTAAAAAAGGGACATCCTCTCAATCTAATCTTACTTTCAGGGCATCAGAAGTCCTCCTGGAACTTGACTTAATCAAACAAAGGAAAATTGAAAAGAAACAAAAAGAGAAAAGAAAAATCTGTTTTTTAGATTAGAATGTTGTTGTTGTTGCTAATTTAGGTGAGACCAATGACTTCAGGCTTCAATAGTTAAGATATTTCTTAATATTTTGTGATACATATAATGCTTTAGTAGGGCAGGTAGGTGGCACAACAGATAGAGTACCAGGCCTGGAGTCAGGAAGACTTGAGTTCAAATATGGCTTCAGACACTTACTAGCTGGGTCACCCAGGCTAAGTCACATAACTCTGTTTGCGTCTGTTTCCTCATCTATAAAATGAGCTAGAGAAGGAAATGGCAAATCATTCTAGT
This sequence comes from Phalanger gymnotis, assembly GCA_028646595.1. NCBI lineage: Eukaryota > Metazoa > Chordata > Mammalia > Diprotodontia > Phalangeridae > Phalanger > Phalanger gymnotis. The sequence continues at coordinate 400,424,334 of CM053622.1, read as the reverse complement.
ATCTTTGCCAAGAAAATCCCAAAAGGGGTCACAAAGAGTCAGACAAAACTGAAAATAACTAAACGACAACAATTTTTTAGTGGATGTTTTCACAGTGGTAACCACTGACACTTGCTAGTTGGGCTTATAATTATGTGGCATACAGTTGAGAGGAAACCACTGAAGGGGAAACATCTGTAGAGAATAAATTAAGATAGATTTAACAATGAGGTATTTTGCTTGAAATGTCTCTTGTAAGGGGCTCAGAACTAATGGAATGACAGAGAGAATTACAAATCCTTCCATTATTGGAGAAAGAAACCAATCTCAACAAAGTGTAAGTAGTAAGCAAATGGGGAAGTTAAACAACCCTCATCTCCACAAACTCCCGTTAACATTGCTAAAATCAGAATCTCTTTTTTTTTTTCTGCTTTCGAAGCTGGAATACTATTTCTATGTTCTTGTTTCTTTTAGGTAGGATTAATTTGCATCTTTGCTTCGCTGTTAATTACTAAGTTGTACTTGCATGGAATGTTATTTTTTGTCTCATTGTGGTATAATATTGCAGATCTGGCTTAATTCTATGTTGTGGGTGGGTAGGAAGCACAGAGAATAGAGTGCTGGACTTGGAGTTAGGAAGATCTGCCCTGAGTTCAAAGCCAGCTTCAGACACTTAGTAGCTGAGTGACTCTGGGCAAGCCACCTTCAGCTTCATTTAAAAATTGGGGATAATAATGGCGCTTACCTTCCAGGGTTGTTGTGAGAGAAAATGAGATAATATTTGTAAAGTATTTCGCAAACCATAAAGCACTATATAAATGCTAGCTATTACCATTATTAATTATCTTGTTATTATGGCTCAGTATATTGCATAGATGGAGTATAAGTTTCTTGAAAAGTGTTGTGACTCCTTTGGACCAAAAATTCATACATGTGTCCTTATTTTATGAGTAGATAAAGAATTTTAAAATCATCATATTACTAAGTATATTTGTCCTGGGTCCTGACTCAGGGCAGTGTCCTGAGTAGTGTAGGCTGGAAAGTAAAACAAAATAAAATGGGTGGAGGTCATTCAGTGTTTAACAAAAGGAGATTTACTCAGCCATAGCAGGAAAATGATATTCAACAAAGACACTTCAAGTTTATTCATCTGAAGGCTCCCTTTCCTGAGTTGCCCACCGTTTTCCATCAGCCAAGCATCAGAGAACAGTTAGAACTTTTCATGGATGCTTTTGTCCTCAATCAGAAGGTGTTGTCAACAGTCTGAGCCTTCAGTCCTGTGGGCCAACCAACACAAAAGGATGGCCTCAAGATCTCTTAACTCACACGGGAGAAGGGTTAGGTTCAATGTCCTACCATGACACTGAAAAGAAATGTCAAAAAGATGGAAGATCACAAGATAAGTCATGGCCAAGTTAGGACTGGAGAGACCACTCAGTCAGTACTCTGTGAATCACCAACCTTCTGGGTCATTCAAAAGTATCAGACACATTGAGAGTGGAACTTGAGAACCGATTTGATCAATATACCCCTAGCAGAGGCAGAGGAGGAGTTGATAATGAGAGGGAAGGCCTTAATGAGCACAAGAGGTCTCCTAGAAAGGAGTTGAGCAAAGTAGGGTAATATGTCACATACATATTACCTAAATTACTTTGTATATATATGCCTATATTCATATATGTATTATTGTTGTATGTACATATACATATGTGTATCATATATATGTCCTATATAATTTATACACACACATTGTGTATATGTATGTGTATGTGAATATGTATGTGTATGTGTATGTTTATGTGTATATGTATGTATATGTATATGTGAATGTGTATATGTAGGTATATGTATATGTGTATATGCATATGTGTGTATATGTAAATGTATATACACACCCACATCCAGGGTGATTGAGATGCTATACCAGTACAGCTTGCACCCTAGTTCATTGGATCAATCAAATCTTAAGGACAGTTTCCCAGCCTTTTAGAGAAAAACTCATTCAGCCTACCTGGAAGAGACCCTAGATGGTGGTGCTTCCACAACAAAGTATAAAGGAGTTGGATCAATCTTTGATGAAATTGAGGCATTATTCTACATAACCCAATGACAAAGTGTAAAGTTCTTCAACCATCTGTGTTGTCACCATCTGAGTGGAATTTATAGAGTATTGGCCATTGGATGAAGACCATTAAGGGACACGTGGGAGCTTTTGGCTGTTGGCGGGTGATGTTTAAAAATCAACAGCCAATTCCTAAGCAAATGAGTTGAGAACAAAGCTACAGAAAGAATGACAGGCCGCTTTTAGGAGCACTTTTTAGCAGAATACAGAAAAAAAGGGGCAATTTCTTTTGGCAGTTCCACTTTGCAGCAGAAGCATATAATCCAGTCATAATTGAATCAAAAGTAGTGAGAGGAGAAAAAGAGCCTGATGCCTGGAGCTGAAACCCTGCATAGCTGAGGCTCTAAGTTAGCAGAACCAAATAAGTTCCCAGGAATGCAAAGGTAGGAGATGCAGTTCTTTTGGAAGTACAGAATATAGCTTTATCCAAGGCCCTGATATCAGTTAAGCTAGATGTTCAAGACCATGGAAATGAGTCAGATGTCAGATCCATGCTCCCAATCCAGAAATAGATCTGGGAGACCCAATTGAGTGAATGTCCCAGTAGAAATGCTTTACCCCACAAGAAGTACATTGAAACTATCACAAGGAAACACTGGCTAGTCAAGTGGTATCAGGGTTATAAGTTGCTTTGGCCAAATGTGTTCCTTATAAATATACCTTCTGACTTATGAACTTTATTTACGTATGTATCCACTGTTCTCACTGATGCAGTGTATATTTGTGGGGGAGTATACCTCGGACTTTGCCTTGAGTAAACTATTTGTGTCATCTGGCTCAATTTAATAAGGCAAACATCCTAGTGGAGGAACAATGAGTTTGAGATTTAGAGGTGTGGAACCACAGGGTACCTTGAACCTGAGATAGTCATCGCCCAGGTACCCAATCTGAAAGCTGAATCGGGGGACAGAATTCTGGGGGAAATTTATACTGTATGGGTTCACTGCTGATGTATTTATATTTGGTGTATCCAGTGCATTTGCTGGGACCCTTTGGAAAGGTTCTCACTGAGGATTCTCCCTCTTGGATATCCTAGCCTTGTACAAATTTACTGCAGAAAACATTAGATTTTTCCCCCATCTTTTATTTTCATACCAATTAAATGTTTTCATTCTAAATGTAATCAGACATTCTTCTGATACTTTCCTTTACAAGTCAGCCCACTTAGCTTGAGATAATTTTTGCATGGCTGATTGCTTAAATTCTGATATCTGTTATCTAGCTGTATTAAAGGTGATATGAGCAATGAGGATGTTGCATCCTTAAAGTACTGGTACTTGGGAATGTAGCCAGTCACACAGAAGACCCTTACTTAAATGAGATCATTAGAGACTGCAGGTCCATTGAATGAGGTTTATCTAATGTCTTAGAAAGCCCAAGTAATTGTCTCCAAGAACTTTATCCCTTCTGAGGGCTCATCTTTGAGGCTTTTCTGAGTTTATCTGAATTCTTTTTAAGCTAGCTAGCTTGTCCTAGCTAGGCAGTGGTTTCCTTAATAGCGTGCTTCCTAGAGAAGCTACCAGGAGGGCTCTGTAACTAAAAAAGCTAAAGAAATACGTGTCTGGCTGAGCTGTAAATCTGGCTTTTGTGAACAGCTCCACAAGAGTCTTTACCGTCTAGAGGGGAGGGGGACAAAGGAAGGGAATAGAACAATTAAAATGAGCCATTTGAGATGTTGCATTTCTTAATGTGTACCCAGTGCTGAAGTCTCTTGTGCCTTAAAAAGTATCTCTGGTAGAGGAAATCAACTGTTATCCTATACCCAAGAGCCATATTGTACACAGGTAACTTTTTCCAGAAGTGAACCCATTACCCACTCTGAGAACTCCCAAGAGATTAGCCACTTCTAAGCTTGACTTTAGAGATTTCCCTAGAAATCTAGTGTTACTTGAGGGTAGAGACAGAACCAGAGATGTGACACCTTCACTTTAGGATCAGATCTCCTAAGATTGACTTGACTTCCTAACAGTCCAGAGCCTCCCTGTACTGGGGCCCTCTGGGCTACAGGGTATCAACAGCACAGTAAATAGTACTAAAGTTTAGCTAGTTTGATGTCCATACAGCAATTGTGTGTAATGTCCATACACAATTCTCTGTCACTGACCCTACCCTTACTCTCTAACTGACGGACAGGTAAGATTTCCAAAGCTAATCTCTAGTGCACAGGCTTAGTTGTGTTTCTCTACCTCTCATCTTGCAGTCTTCCAGTTCTAAGGTCCGTGATTCCTGCTGCTTATTCCAAGTCTGAAGGGGTCTATAAACTTGAATGCGGAAAAAAACTCACATCTATTTTCACTAAAATCTGATTTCTTTTGTATTTTATTTTATGTATTTAAAATATTATTCTGAAAAGGTGTCCATAGGCTTCACCAGATTGTTAGAGGGTCCATGACACAAAAATAGTTAAGAATCCTTCACTGGACCACTTAGCAGGAGAGGCCAAATGGTATAGTGCAGGGCTGTCCAACCTTAGGTTTTTATTGAAACAATAGACAATATTATTTTGATTTGCCATTTTAATGAGAGCTCTGCAGTAGCTCGGCTTCATTTACTAAAGCATTTATATAAATTTCTATGTTTGTAGGCAGGCCACATAAATCACACTGTGGGCTGCACGCAGCCTGTGGGCTGCATTTTGGACAGCCCTGGTGTAGTGGATAGAGCACTGGACTGGGAGCTAGTAAAACCTAGGTTCTAATCTTGACTCAAGTTTTCTAGCTGTGTGACCCTGGGCAAGTCACCTAGATTCTCTGAGCTTATTTCCTCATCTGTAACATGAAGGTAGTAGTAATAGCACCCAATTGACAGGGTTATTGTGAAGATAAAATAAAATAAAATGCATTAATTTCTTGCTACATAAATGTGAACTCTCACTATTATGCCCAAGCTAGAAGAACAGCACTTAAGAAACTCCAAAGTATATGAAAACCTGTACTTAGACTATTGAACTATTCTGCATATAGCCTGCCACCTCCTCCTTAACAATATCTCTATCAATGGAGCCGCTTGGGGTCTAAGGCAGATCAGGACAATTCGACAAAAAATAGGAATTTACCAGTAAAACATTTTCTTTTCTGTTCTATAAGGCTTCCAGAAGAACAGAGCTTCATGGAGAGAAAAAGAAAGTGCTACAGATCAGGGAGGAATAAGAGTCAGGTAGGAATGGAAGGAGTGAAACTGCAAATGCTTTTCTTGTTTAGATAAGATAGAATACTTAAGAGCCACTTCGGTTTGGGTTACATAAAATGGAGCCCTGCTTGACAGTCTTTTCTTCAAAATCTCTTCTCATTCACTACATTTAAGAGACTGCAACAAAAACCTGGATAATGGGCGTTATTGGTTCTGACTTTGGGACTCTTTAGTAGTATTATTTATACTTGCCTTTGCTAAAACTCTATAAAAGAGTTGACTCCTCACCAATGTATCCAAGTCTTGAGCCCTTATCTCAGTTCTAAACTTCACAAATTAAATTTCTAATTGAATTCAACTAATTGTCAATTAAAGGTCAATTCTTCATTCTCTCAATATCTAAAATTTTGTCAGTTTATCTAATATGGTGCTGCTTTGATTATGAAGGATAGGCCAAGTGACCTCAAGGTGTAGATAGCTGAGATGAGATAAAGTTTCATATTTGAATATGCTTTTCTAGAAACATTATAAATCCTCATTAATAGAATCAAATGGATTAGTTAAATATGCCTTCTGAGAGATGAATATTATGTTCATCATAGATCTCCTGGAGTCATGGTTGGGTATTACATTGATTAGAATTTTTAAGTTTTTCACATTTATTTCCTTAACAATATCAATAATCATTGTATAAATTCTTGTTCTGTTTATTTCACTTCACATCAGTTCATCCAAATACTTCAGCTTCCTTGGACTCCAACCCTTTCCTCTTTTCTTACAGTGCAATAATATTCCATTAAATCCATGTACCATAGTTTGTTTATCCATTTCCCAATAGATAGACTCCCATTTTTTTCCAGTTCTTTGCTACACCAAAAAGTGCTACTACAATGAATTTTGTCTCTAGGTCTTTTTCCTTTTTATTTGATCTCTTTAAGGTGTATGCCTAGTAATGGTATTGATGCAGTTTGAAAGATTCAGGGACCCCCAAGAACCGGGGTGCCAGAAAGGGTTGTCTGGAATGAATTCATGGACTCAAGCATTGTTTAAGTCAAATTGGCAAAGGTTTATTGTAATGCTAATATGGTGGGCAGAGCTCCTTAGAGAACTTGCAACCTAACAGAAATGATGCTAAGGCTTATATAGGAAAAGTAGTGGATTATGTGGCAAGTATGCTAATTAGGTGATAACATAAAACCTTGATCGAAGGTGTCATACACTACTGGAAACTGGGGGGTGGGAGGTGTTTCCTACGGGGTGTGTTTTTGGTCTTTTATGTCTGTAGCAGGATAGCTTTGAGAGCTGATGTCTATAGCTTGACCTCTGGATTGTATACGATAACTATAAGAATCAATACATGATAATTCTGCTGGTACAAGGTACTACTGTTCATACAAAGGAAATTCTACAGAGGTCAACTTGTTCTTATAACAGGGAAAGAGAGTTTGCCTCACTGAGGCTCACTCACAAGTTATTGCTAGGCACAGTGTCCTTGGGTTGGGGAGAAAACTGTCAGGGATAGTGTTTTGAGGCTAGGGAGAAATGTGATCTCGAAATTGGAGACCAAGTAGAAGCACCCAAGCACCCCATCATTCCCCCCTTAAATGGAGGAGACTTCAAATCTTTTGCAGTAAGGGACGAAGGCCTCAGCTTCTGAAACCGCTTCATGCTGGGCTTGGGCATAGTGCTGTCCCTGCCTCTTGAGGTCCCATTTAAAGGGTTGATGTTTGTACCAGTAAGGCAATAAACACAACATCAATGATAATAGTGAGTATTGCAAAGTATGAGACTCTCCATAAAGAATGTAAAAGAAGTATAGTATTTATTCAGACATCAGAAAACCATGTCCCATAATCAAATCTTCAGCTCCCATAGCCAGTCAGCCCACTTTATCATAACAGCAAAGAACCTAAAACACCATATCACAGCCTGGAAACTCGCCATCCCAAAACCTCTCTGACCCCCTGCTGGCGTGGGGGTGACCCCAAAACAAACTCACAGTACACCTAAGTCAGCCTGTTCAGTTCTAACAATCACAAGGGCGGCCATTAGCACCCATTAGTAGCCATAACATCTTTCCCTCTCTCAACATTTTCTGTGATATAACTTCCTTTTCCTATCAGGAAGCTCCTCTCACCATGTAACTTGGGCTTCCTGTGAAGTAAGCAGGTCACATGGCCTATTAATGGGTAGCAAAGATCTTCAAATTCAAATTGGATACAGTGCTTTAGCCAGTATCCAGAACTTGGCCAACACCAGATAAAGAAGGTTGTGGCCTCAGACAGAGGGTCATATCTAGCCTGGTCATCTGCAAGTGGAGGGAACTGAGCCTAGAGGAGACAAATCTGGCAAGGAGATTAAGCAGACAAGGAGCAAAAAGGAGTAGGAAAAAATGACCATAAGCGGGGTGAGTATGGGCTAGTATCCTTCCCATAGGGCCATCTGAAATTTGATTGAGCTATTGACTTTCAAACCAAAATACATAATTTTCCTTGCTTCTTAAAATATTGTCAAAGTTCCTCACATCTTCTACTGAGTCAAAGGGTATACACAGTTTAGGGACTTAAGGGATATATCCCAAATTGATATCCAGAATGGCTTTTCCAAGTCACAGTTCAATTAATAGTAGATTAGTATTCCTGTTCTCCTAGAGCTGCTACAAAAATTGTCATTTTTCTTTCTTGTCATCTTTGCCAATCTTCTATACCTGAGGTAGAACCTCAGAGCTATTTTAAGTGGCACTTCCATTATCACTAGTAAATCACTAGCATTGTCTCTTTTTTAAATTTAATTTTTTTTGTTGTATTTTAAGTTCTGAAGTGTGTCTTTCTCCCTCCCTCGCTCACCACCCCACAATAGAGAAGGCAGCCATTTGACATGTGTGTGACTGTGTGTGTGTCTGTGTGTAAAGCCATATTGTATATACTTCTATTTATCCGTTCTTTCTCTGGTGGTAGATAGCATCTTCCTTTATAGGTCTTTTGTAGTTGATCTGAGTGTTTATAGTACTAAGAAGAACTTAGTTCACATTTATTCTTTGAATAATATGCTGTTACTACTGTATACGAAGACTTCTTGGTTCTATCATTTCACTCTTCATTACTTTATGCAAGTCTTTCCATGGTTTTCTAAATTAAACCTGCTCATCATTTTCTTACATTACAATAGTATTCTATCATTCCTATATACTACAGCTTGTTTAGCCATTTCCCAATTGATAGGCACCTCCTTGATTTCCAATTCTTTGCCACCATAAAGAGAGGTGCTTTAAATATTTTAGAGCATATGGGTCCTTTCTCTTTTTTCCTAATCACCTTGGGAATCAGACCTCATAGTGGTTTATCAAAGGGTATACAAAGGGCTAGGTCAAAGGGTATACACAGTTTATAACTCTTTGGGCATAATTCCAGATTGGTCTCCAAAATGGCTGGATCACAACAGTATATTCATATCCCAGTTTTGCCATATCCCCTCCAACATTTGTCATGTTCCCTTTCTATCATTTTAGTCGGTCTGATGGGGTGAGATGATATCTCAAAGTTGTTTTGATTTGCCTTTCTCTAATCAATAACTATTCAGAGCATTTTTATATGACTACATATACCTTTGATTTCTTCATTGATAAACTGCCTGTTCATATGTTTGACCATTTATCAACTGGGGAATGACCCATATTCTTCTAAATTTGAAAAAGTTGTCTATATATTTGAGATATGAGACTTATCTGAAAAACTCTATAAAAATTTTTCCCCCAATTTTCTGCTTTCCTTCTGATCTTGGCTACATTGACTTTATTTGTACAAAACCTTTTTAATTTGATGTAATAAAAATGATCCATTTTAAAATCTCACAATGCTCTCTGTCTCTTGTTAATTTATAAATTCTTCTCTTATCTATAAGTCCGATAGGTAATGTGTTCCACCTTCTTCTCATTTACTTATGATACGTCCCTTTATATCTAGATTGTGTTTCCATTTTGACTTTACCTTGGTAAATAGTATAAGAGATATACTCAGTTTCTGCCAGACTGCTTTCTAATTTTCCCAAGAATTTTTACCAAATAGAGAATTCTTATCCTACAAGTTTAAATCTTTACACTCGTGAAATGTGAAGTTACAATAATCATTTACTACTGTGTATTGTATGTCTATTGCTTTATGATACAATTTAAGATCTGGTACTGCTAAACCTCTTTCCTTTACATTTTTTCATCAATTCCCTTGATATTCTTGACCTTTTGTTGTTCCAAATAAATTTTATTATTTTTCCAGTTTAATAAAATAATTTTTGGTAATTTAAGTGGGATGATATTGAATAAGTAGATTAGGTAGAATTGTCATTTTTTTTTATTATATTGGTTCTGTCCACTCATGAACAATTAATAATTCTTCAATTATTTAAATCTGATTTTATTTGTATAAAAAGTATTTTATAATTATGTTCATGTAGTTCCTGTGTTTGTTTTGGCAGGTTGGAGCATTTTTCATATAGCCATTGATAAGCTGGAATTCTCTCCCTTGAGAAATGCCTATTTATATCTTTTGACCATTTCTCAATTGAAGAATAATTCCTGTTCTTACATATATAGGGTTAATTTTGAGGAAGTAAGGTGTCTTATCTCTCGTACTACTGTTCATGAGCCCCTATCCAATGTTTACCTTCCAATATCAATCACCTGTTAATATATCTCAATATCATGTAACCAGTAGACCTCAATTATATTTTATAAGGGGATTCATAGTGAATATATCAAAGATAGAAATATAAAAAATATCCTCATGAACCAAACAGCACACACTCCCTTCTGTATACCTACTTAGGTCCTGGAAATAAGATCAAACTTAAAGTGGTTACTAGAAAGCATTGCCCCTATCAAACGTACTCCTGGTTAGACATAACTAATGGATGAGGTACTCTCTTGCTTGCAGGACAGAGTGGTTGAATGTTGGATCAATCCATTACTGGGCTGGGTTAAGTAGGTGGCTCTTCAAGACAGATTCTACACTAGGTTGTACTGCTACAATAACTGGCAGACTCCTTACTTTTCAAAGCATAGACATCATAATCTAGTCTGTTCCATATCTGAAACTAATCCATCTATGATCAGGAAAAGTAAAGACATAACAAGAACAGAAGAAACATAGGCATCACATGTTCCTAGCCATATGGTGGCCTGTGTGTGGAGATAAGGAAACCACAGCATTGCCTTCCACTGCCACTGATTATACCTTTCACCTCATCCAGAGCTCCATGGTCTATCTGCTTCACTCAAAAGTTGCCAGGAAGAGCTCTGAAGAACTCTCAGTCATTTGTTGGAGCCTTTTGTGTGCATATCTAGGTCTGGATTAGTAGCCAGATAAAAGGCTTTTCATTACTAAGCAGTAAGCTGACAGAAAATAGTTCTATGATGTCTATACATGCTCAAGATTAAGGCATGAAAGGCCTCTTCAATACACATGGTCAGGAACAAGGTCACGAAGACTAGATGCAGATCGGTACCTGGCAGAGTATATTAAACATGTTCTAGAGACTGGGCCCTAATTGCATAGTCCCCCATTACATAGGATATCAAATCTTTACCAGAAAAGTCTGAATTTTTCCCAAAAAACTTTTCCCTCTTAGTTCTTGCTAAATTGATATTGCTTGTGCAAAGACTTTTCAATTTTATGTAATCAAAATTACTTGTTTTATTTCCTGTGATCTTCCCTTACCCTTGCTCAGTCAACAACTGTCGCCCTAACCTTAGTTGCAGAAAACATCTTCCTTTCTCTTTTAATTTATGACATTTTATATTTAGGTCCTATATTTATTCGGAAATTATTGATATATGGTGTGAGATGTTAGTCTAAAACTAATTTCTGCTGGACTGCTTTCCAATTTTCCTAGCTGTTCTTGTCAAATAGTGAGTACTTATGCCAATAGATGGAGTCCATGGGCTTATTAAACATTATGCTGACATTTTTGATTCTTTATAGCTAATCTATTCCACTGACCAACTTTCTATTTTTAAACCAATATAAAAAGTTTTGAAGAGCATTGCTTTTTGGTACTTTTTTTTGAGATATGCTAGGGTCCTTCCTTTCCACCTTTTTAAAAAATAACTTCCTTGATTTTCGTGATGTGTTTTATGATTTTTTTCTTTTGACCCAGAAATTCTTTATAATCAAAATAGTTTGCCTTTAAGTTTTAATTATTTTTTTAAACATGATGTATAAATTATAGCTTTTATTGCATTGTGGTCAGTAAAGGATGTGTTGAATATTTTTACTTTTCTGCATTGGTTTTTAAAGTTTTCATGCACATGATCAGTTTTTATATAGGTGGCATGTACATTTGAGAAATATGTATGATATGCTCTGTGTCCATTCAAAAATCTCCAGAGATCTATCATAATCAATTCTTCAAAATTCTGTCCAGAACTTCTTTCTTGCTTACCTTTTTGTTTTATTTGTTCAGCTCTAAGCAGCAGATTGAGATTCTCAACTATTATAGTTTTGTTGTACTTTTCTCAGTATAATTTGATTAAATTTTCCTTTAAGTACTTAGATTCTATGCCAGTCAGTGCATATATTAATTATTAATGTTACTTCATTTTCTGTGGTGCTTTGATTAATAATGTATTTTTCTTGTTAATCTTTTTATACCATGATTATTTTTATCTTTGCCTTGTCTGAGATCATGATCACTACCACTTTCTTTTTTTTAAACTTGCCTGAAGCATAATAAATTCTCCCCTAGCCTTTCATTTTAAATGTGTGGGTCTTCATGTTAAATTTGTTTATTGTAAACACAACATACTTTTGGATTCTAATTCCTAACCCATTCTACTATCATCTTTCATTTCATGAGTGAATTCATACCATTCATATTTATGATTATAAATATTAATCTTATGTTTCTTACCATCAGATATTCCTATGCTTTTCCTTCTCTTTATCCATTGTCTCTATTTCATCAAACAAGAATTAGATGGAGGAAAAGTACTGTAATCAACACTGGTAACATATAATTGAAGTGGTCTATTCCTACTCCTCTACCCTTCCTTTTGTCACCAAGGCCAAATTCCCCAAAAGTAATTGCTCTTTTATTCTCTATTCTTAATCTACACTTGATAATGCCACTTCTGTAGTGACATTTGTTTTGTCTGTAGTAATTCCCTGCCTGACTTCATTCTCCCTGTCTCTGTCAGTTTCCCTGCTGAGTTTAATCTATTTCTATAGAAGTTTGCTCTGTGCCCACTAATGATGGGTGTCTCACAAGACTCTGTCCTGGGCCCTCTTCTCTTTCCTTTATGTACTATCTCACATTGAGATAGTATCTCAAAATATATCAAAGATCTCATGAGCTGCCAGGGTCCACCTCTATGCTAACGCTTCCAAGACATATTTCAAGCTGTAGTTTCTCTCCCAAAAAACACTCTCAACTAGCCTATCACCTTTTGGATTTCGTGTGTGTGTGTGTGTGTGTGTGTGTGTGTGTGTGTGTGTGTGTGGAGAGAGGGGCAAGAGAAGGAGATATCAGTTTTTATATGTATAAGGGTGAGCGGGGTTGATTGAAAAAAAAATCCAATAACCCCTACCCAACTTAAAGTAAATGATAAAACAGTCTGGTACATTACATAAACCAGACAAAAATAATCACTGAATCTCTATCTGAAGCTTTGATTTCAATCAGTCAGCTTCAGACTTTATATTTAAGGTGAAAAGCCCCTAAAACTGGAAGGCCATTGCATAAAAATAGTGTTAGGGGTGGCTGAGGAAACTTGGTTGAACACTAGAAAATATCAGATTAGTTGAGACCCGAAGTTATTCCATAGTTTGGAACAAGTGGAACATTTCAATAAAACCTCTAAGGAGTAAGTACTGGTGGTGGGGGGAGGGGGAGGAGAGTGGAGCAGGGGGAGGAGAAGACTTGGCTTTGGCATTGACCTAGGCCTCCTTGCTCTTTTTTGGCTGGAGGAAGACCTTCAAAGGGTCTGGAGGGCTTTGGACTCATCTTCTCATTGGCATCCTAGCATAGTCCAGGACAACAGTGGCTGGTAGCCATTTCTGCATTGGGAGCACAAAACAGACTGAATGCAGATTCATACCTCTATAAGGAGCCCAGCAATAAAAAAAAATACACCAAGCTAAGGAGAATTTCTTGAGGAACCCACAATGCAAAGGAAGGGACTTCCTGCATCCAGGAAATAGAAGTTACCTCTCTATCATGTATGCTCCCTAAGTTTGAACCCACTTTCCTCTGGACTTTGTATATATTGGGACTTTTGTCCCAATTATTCTTACTGAACTACCTTAGTAAATTCCTCTTTCTAAAAGCTACTTATGACTGGCTGATTAAAATAATAATAATCAATTAATAATACTGGGGAGAATAGACCAGGATAAAATTTCCACTGATAGCATTAGAGAAAGCCACCCCATTGCCTCTCAGGGACACTCCTAGAACCTTAAGGAGGAAATATAAATAAATTGAAAGAGTCCAGAGAATTACTACATGAGCATATCCCCAACACAAAGCACAATGCCTAGCACATAGTATGTGCCTAATAAATGTATGTTGATTAATTGATCAACTACTAGGTGACTTTTTGAACAAGGTTTAGAAAATCTCCTGCAATACAAGCTAGGCAAATTCTCAACACCAGATTGCCACGCAGAATTTTCGAGGGGTGGGGGTGGGTCCTCTCTTTCTCTTCACCCCCACCAGAAAAGCTCAAAAAGAGAAGTCATTCTAAAGGCCATTGGGCAAACACCCAGTTATCTTCTGCACCCCATGCTATTCCATGGCTTTGCTCAAGGATGTCTGAACTCTAAAAACAGGTATTTCAGGAAATAGATAATTCACTCTACAGAGTGAATTTCAAACAGGTCTTAATGCTATTTTATCCCAAATAATAGTATGGAAGAGACACTTAATGGAACACCCAGTTCTGGACTCTTTTTCACTGAATATATAGAAGTTGGACATACAAAATTTAGTGGAATAAAATATAAAAATGGAAATTGATGTTATGTAATTATTTAAAATGTGTGCACAGGGAGTTAGAAAAAACTCTCCTGCCAAACACCCACAGTGAAAATCCCCTAATTTACAAGGGATTAAATGAACTGCATAACTGAGGACAAGCAGACCACACACACACA
>CM053622.1:400371684-400409458 GCA_028646595.1 Phalanger gymnotis | reverse complement strand
TTGTGGGTTGTGAGGTCTGGTAAATGCCACAGCTCAGTAATTCAGGATGCTAAGGCACTCTCCGCCAGGCTCCTGGTCTGGTCAGTCAGCACCGGGCCAAGCACGCTGGGCTCTGCTTGGCTCAGCTCCGCTCCCCTCAGCTGGGAGCTGGGAGCTCCGTGCGGGACAGACTTTACCCAGATACCATCCAGGCTGTCCTGGGCTGGAGCCCTGCTCCCCTCTGCCACTTTGTGGGTTCTGCAGCTCTAGAATTGGTTCAGAGCCATTTTTTTATAGGTTTTTGGAGGGACTTGGTGGGGAGCTCACGCCAGTCACTGCTTCCTAGCCGCCATCTTGGCTCCACCCCTTGCTTTGTTTTTTGACATGGGCCAGTCTGCTCCTCCTTGGGCAACCTGGTGGCCTTCCACTCACCATAGTATTGCCAGACTTAGTATAAGCAACTATAGTGAGAATTAGTATGTTAACTTAACATGAACGACTCCCTTTCATGTTAAGACTTTATGACTAAGTAGTTGTTTATGTAAGTTGTTTTTCTGTAATAAGACAAGAACTTATGCAGAGTTTGGCAATGATGTGTGCATGTGATCCCCAAATCTGGTAAACAACTACTAATGATATGTGTGTCACCTAGATTTTGGTAAATACCTGCTAATTATGTGTGTATCTCAAATCTGGTAAACAACTGATAAATCCTTGAAAATGACATTAGTAAACTAAAGCTTTGATTGATGGTTTCCTTTCATAATAAGCTTAAGTAATTGATCACCAAACAAAACTGAGATGTAACTTGTAAATGCCCATTGTCAGAACTGAAAAATACAGTGGAGGATCCAGCCATTAGCCTGCTCCTGAGTAAAGACTGGGATAGACTCCCACATTCCATGGACTTGGAAATTTGAGCATTCCATGTTCACTCAAGACAGTGCTGATTGACAGAGACTAACAAGAATGAATGACATCTCAAAGGGATACACACGGCTTCTGGCTGAATAGAAAAGGAACCATGTCATAAGCATCAGTATAAGACATGCTTACTGGGAGCTGCAGGAATCAGATTGATGGTTTGGGTTTCTTTTTTCCCTAGAGAGGCTGATGTTTGTATTATTGAATGGTCGATAAAGTTTGATTGCAAATATTGATGAGTATAAGTCTTTTTAGTGTACTATCAGCTCCAATAAACACATGCAATGGTAAATTAGTTTTCTGTGTGCACTGTGTTACAACCCCCAAATACCTTTAGACCTACTTCAGCTCAGAACTCCTAAGCTCAAGTGATCTACCAGCCTCAGGCTCCCTGGTAGCAAGGGTTACAGGTATGTGTTACCATGCTTGGCTAAGCAAAAGCATTTAAACAAATTGCATAGTAATAGCAATTACAATAGAACATTTTCCCCATTAACCTAAGGCGTAGTCTTCTGCACACATACATACCATCAATGAGGAGAATGAGAACACAGTAGGGATCATATATGAAGGGCAAACACATAGAGAACACATGTGGATGGTCATATATGTGAAGAAGCAACTTATACATCTAATACACAGAAGCAGTAACATCTTCTTGTGATATCACTGTATTGCTCCATTGGCCTTAGTGACTCCTAGGCGGTCTCAGCTGAATGTTGATTTGCTGGCCTTTTGATAATTTGCTAGGCAGCTGTGGTAGCTTATGCATGTTGGGAAGCATTAACATATGGGCACATCTCTTCAGCACTACTTTCTGGTCATCTCAACTCCAGTCTACGAAGGTATGATTGATTGCTAGAACATGTGTTCAGACCCTGCCTCAGAATGTAATAGCTATGGGACCCTGGATAAATCACTTAACTGTCTACAAGCTCAGTTCCTCATTTGTAAAATAGGGATAATTATAGTGTCCACTCAGAAGGTTTGTAGATCAAATGAGAGTAAACATGTGCTATATAAACCTTAAAGTACTATTAAAAATTAGATATCATTACAACATATGTAAGGTGCTTGGCAGATGTAAAACTGTTATCTAAATGTGAAAATTATCATCATTGTTGCTTGTCTGTTGGTATTTTAAAAAATCTGGGTCCTGCTTAAGAAGACAGAAGAAGGGCAGATAGACAGGCAAAGGGTCCGTGTAATTACTCTCCATGGGGAAGCCTAAGGCATTGCCCTAACTCGGGAAGCCCCAGGTGGGAAACAAGACCATAGCAATATTCCTACTGTGGAATCCATAGGGGGAAATGAAAGCGCGTAGGAAAAGCTAAACAGGGATAGAAAGAGCATTGCTATGATAGGGAAGATTCCCTGTTAGAGGGAAGGAGACAACCATGGCAGCCTTCAACTGGAGAAGGCCCACTGGTGGAAGATCATGGCAGCACCATGATCAGGGACAGCCAAGCATAGAGCTTGAAAAGCCAGCCAGCCAGCCAGCCCTCACACCAATGGAAGTAGAAAGCAACAGCAAGAACACAGGAAAGTGAGGTCAGAACCAAAAAGAACTTGACCACCCCCATTCAAGAGTACAGGAAGGTGGATCACTTGACCCTGGAACACATAAGGAACTGAAGTTGTAGATAAGAATAAACAGGATACACTTAACGCCATGAAGAAATAATATTTCAAGAATTGTGCAAGAGGGAAAGCCAGAGGAGAATAACTCAGCAAACACAAGCATACCCTCAACCTAAAAATGGCTTAAAAATGAAAGTACCTAGAAAAATTAAAGTAAAAGATTAAAAATGGAATTATAGGTAAAAAAGAGTTCTAGAGAATATAGCCATATGAAAAAATGCTCCAAATCACAAATAATTATTTTACTGTAAGTCTGTTCATACAAGTCTTTCTGTGTCTCTTTGAAATCAACTATTTTCTCATTTCAGAACAATGGTATTCTGGGAAGTGGATAGAACCAGAAGAATGTATATAAAAAGGAACAATTTTAAAGACTTTTATAAGTTGATGAAGAATGAAATGAGAACCACCATAGGAATAACTTATTCAGTAACAACATTGTACAAACAACTCTGAAAGCTGTAAGAACTTAGATAAATGCAATGACTATCCATTATTTCAGAGAACTGATGGTGAAGCATCTGATTTCCTGATAGAAAGGTCATGGATTCAAGGTGCAGAATGACACATATTTTTTGAAAATATCCAGTTAAGGATTTTTTTTTTGTTTAACTCTGCATATTTGTTACAAGTGATTTGTTTTTCTTTTTTCCCCTAAATGGATGGGGGTGGAATGGGAAGTTGAGAAAAAAGATTTGTTAATTTTTTACAAAATTAAACTTTAATAAAAAGCATATTATTGATAGAAAAATGCAAATTAAAGCAAATATGAGACTCGACCTCATACCTATCTTTTCAACAAAGTTGACAAAAAAGAAAATGAAAAAAGTTAGAGGTGGTATGGGAAAATAGGCTCTTCGATGAATTGTTGAGGAAAATATGAATTGGAAATAGTCATTCTGGAAAGGATTTTGGAACATCCAAAAAGTTACTAAACACTTTCTATCCCTTGGCCCAGTGATGTCACTACTAGGCTTTTATTCCAAGTAAATCAAAGAAAGAAGATTACATATATACAAAAGTATTTGTAGAACTCTTTTTGTAGTGACAAAGAACTGGAAACTAAGGGGCTCCCCATCGATTGGAGAATGGCTGAACAAATCATGGCATATAAATGTAATGGAATACTATTGTGCTATATGAAATGAAAAAGAGATATGGTTTCAAGGAAACCTGGGAAGACTTGAATGAACTGATATAGAGCAAAGTGAGCAGAACAAAAAGAACAAATAATATTAAAATATTGATATTGTAAAAACTTTTTGATAGATAAGAACTCTGATCGATGCAATAATCTATCATGATTCCAGAGGACCAATGATGAAGATTACTATTTGCCTCCTGATAGACAGGTAACAGACTAAGGACCAATGAAACACATTTTTCAATACGGCCAACATGGGAATTTGTTTTGCTTGACTATGGGGAAAAAAGAGTTCTGACAACAAAAGAAAAAGGAAGGTAGTAAATATCTGATAATGGAAAATGAAAAAACATGTCAAAATAGCATACACTCTGAAAATTAGAATGGACAAAACAGAATTCAATTACTTAAATAACAAAAAGAAATATGATAACAAAATAAACAGATTGAGAAAAGAAAGAAAATATTTGTTCTTTTTAAATTGACCTGAAAAGGTTTCAAGGAGATAACTATGAGTTATCAGATTTTGAAAAACATGACCAAAGAAATCACTTAATTCCCTATTTCAAGAACTCCAAATTGAAAATTGGCCAGATTTATTAGAACTGGAGAACAAAGACTGAAGACAGAAAAAAAAAAATCTATTGATTGCCTTCTGAAAGAAACTCCAAAATGAAACCTCCCAGGAATGTTATAGGCAAAATCCAGAACTTCCAGGTGAAAGAAAAAAAAATATTGTGAATAGTGATAAAAACTTCAAATACCAAGAAATCCTTGTCAGGATGATGCAAGACTTGTATCTATTTTAAAAAAAAGGAAAATTTCAGAATCTGCTCTTCCAAAAGTCAAAATATACAGGTTGACAACTAAGAGCAATATATCCTGCAAGATGGATATAATCCTATAGGTAAAAGATCAAACCTTTCATAGAATAGAGAAGTTTCAAACATTCATGGTTTTTGAAAAAAAAGAGCTAAGTAGAAACTGAAATGTAAACACAGGCAACAAGAAAGAACTACAAAGGTAAAATTAGTTGATAAATTGGAAGGGGATAAACAAATCTGAAGTGCTTACATTTTGATGGAGGACAAAGAAGCATTTCCCTTAAGAATCATAATGATGTATGTTCAAGGTCAAAGAGGAAATTAAATGAGACCATCAAAAACTGGAAGAGGTGGTTTTACTTTACTCTGATGGTCTTAAAAGAAGAAATAAAAAGAAGGGAAAAGGAAAATACTAAGGAAAAAAGGAGGAATAAGGAGGAAGTTGATATTTCTCAGAATTAGTGTGGACAAGAAAAAGAATATAAAGAAACTGAGGGAGGAGTGAAGCAAGTAGTAGGCATAATATGGAACTCATTCTCATTTGAACCAACAAAGGAGAGCTAAACACACACACACACACACACACACACACACACACACACAATTTCTGCACAAAGTACTTAGTGTTCAATAAAAATTAAACTAACAGGAAATTGGGTGGGGAGAAAGGAGAAAGATTTAACAGGGGTGGTGAAGTTAGGCAAGGAATAGTCACAGAAAAACAAATTCAGTTTTAGAAGGTGGATTGTAAAGGGAAAATTAAAAGGAAAAAAAGTATAAGAACTAGTGGTTAGGGAAGCGGGGAGGAGCCATAGAGTAGAAGCAGATTGCTCCAAATACAGATCACTAGAGTTGTTATCTTCTTTCACTACCTTCTTCTCTATAAACAGTAGGAAAGGGAACAAATAGAGGAAAAAGTACAAATGTTTGGAAAGAAATACACAATTAATAATCATATTAGTGAATGTGAATGGAATGAACTTACTCATAAAATAGAAGAGCTTATCAGAACGGATTAGAAAGCCATCCACTAGTATTTTCTCTTAAGAAGCACACTTTTCACATGAAGATTCACATAGAGTTAAAATGAGGTTATAAAGAACTTTTACTATGCTTCGAGTGAATTAAAAATGTAGGGGTAGCAATCATTATTTCAGATAAAGAAACAAACATGGTTACAAGAGATAAACAAGGAAATTACATTGTTTTGATAGGCACCATACCATGAAATAGTATAAATAATAGTAAAATAGGACCATACCATGAAATGGTATAAATAAAAAAAAAGTATAAAGGCTTAATCTATACGCATTAGGTGATATAGCATCTAGTATTTAAAGGAAAAGTTCACTCAATTACAGGGAGAAATATAAAGGAAAATCATAATAGCTGAAGACCTCAATATAGCCCTTCAAGACCTAGACAAATCTAATTTTTAAAAAAGTTAAGGACCGAATGGGAATAACAAGAAATATATATATATTTCTTGGCTGCTTATGGCACCTTTCCAAAAATATCCTCATAAACAAATGTAGTAAAATAAAATACATTTTCTGACCATAGTGGAAAAAATATAATCAATAAAAGGCTTTTGAAAAAGGAAATAAAATTTAAATGGAGTCTAATGTACAAAACATAGACATTATAGATAATTGTACTAAAGAAAATAACAAGAATGAGACAACACATCTAGGCTTTTGGGATTCAGATAAAGCAGTCCTGAGAGCAAAATGTATATCACTAAACAACAATTTATATCAACAAACAAGAAAGAAAGAAAAGATCACTGAACTGACTGTGCAATTTAAAAAAATAACTAGAAATGTAACAAATAAAATGAAAACTAGACGCAAAAGTACAAATTCTGAAAATCAAAAAAAGAGATCAAAACAATTGAAAGCAGGAAGTATATCAAATTGATAAAACTGGGAACTTAAAAAACCAATAAATTGTGGGCTATTTTTTTAAAAGAGCACAGAATTAAATTGCCACTATCAAAAATGAAAAAAGGAGAATTTGCAATAAATGATCAGGAAATAAAGGAAACTAATAGAAATTATTTTGCCCTACCACATACCAACAAAACTGTAAATGAAATGAATGAATGTTTTAAAAAATATAAACTACTCAGAATAATAATATAAGAAAAGGAATTTAAGTAACCCAATCTCAAAAAAGAAATTGAACAAGCCATGAATGAACTCTTCAAAAATAAAAAGATGGATAACTAAATGAATTCTATCAAATATTCAAAAAACAACTAATTCTACAATAACACTATCTGAAAAACAGAAGAACTCCTTTTGTCGTACAAACAAGATTTTAATCCCTAAATAAGGAACAAAGTAGAAAAAGAAAACTATCAGCCAACATCCTTAATGAATAGCAATACAAAAATTTTAAATAAAATATTAGCAAAATGTAGCAACATATTAAAAAGATCACACATTGTGACCCAGTTGGATTCATGCCTGGAATGCAGGGTTGGTCAATACTAGGAAAATTATAAACTTAATAGACCATTTTCAGAATAAGAACCGTAGTAACTATACAATTATATCAACAGATATAGAAAAATGTTTTGACATAATACTCATTTCATTTAAAAAGAATAAAAGCACTAGAAAAAACATAATATTCATCTGGAGGAAAAAAAAGAAAAAGAATCTCACTGATAGTTAAGGAAAAAAATTCGGAAGGGAAGGGTCTTAGCAGGACCAAATACCAAGCCTTAGGACACAAAAGAAATCATTAAAACTGTTTGGTACTGGTTAAAAAAAAATAGAAAAATTGATTAGTGGGACAGATTAGGAACACAAGATCCAGAAACAAATGAGCATAGTAGCATAGTGTTCAATCAACTCAGGGACCTCAATTATTCTTCAAAAAATCTGCTGTTAAAAACTAGAAATCAGTCTGGCCTAAATTAGGTTTAGATCAGTCTCACAGTACACATCACAATAAGCTCTAAATACATACAGGATCAGAATAAAACAAATTGTAGGAGAATAGAAGGAGAGATTTTAATGGTTAAGGATAGGGAAAAAGTTCTTGACTAAAGAAAACTGAGAAAATTTTAGAAAATGGGTAATTTATTTTTAAACATACATTTTCCCCTAATTACATGTTAAAACAATTTTTAACATTTTTAAAAAGTTTTGAGTTCCAAATTCTATCCCACTTTCCTCCCCGCTTTTGGAGACGGTAAGCAATCAGATCTAGGTTATACACATGGAATAATGATAAACATTTCCATATTAGTCATTTTGTACAATAAGACTCAAAATAAAAAGTGAAAAATAGTATGCTTTAGGCTGTATTGAAACAATATCAGTTCTTTTTCTGGAGGCAGAGAATATGCTTCATCATTAGTCCTTTGGGATTAGCTTGGATCATTGTATGGTAGTGATTCTACTGCATAATATTACTGTTACTGTGTACAACATTCTCCTGATTCTCTTCACTTCACTTTGCATCAGTTCATGTGAGTCTTTCTAGGTTTTTCTGAAATCATTCTGCTTGTCATTTCTCATAGCACAATAATATTCCATCACAATCATATACCATAACTTGTTTAGTCATTCTCCAATTGATGGCCATCCCTTTGAGAAATAGACAATTTAAATTATATAAAATTGAAAACATTTTAAACAAACAAAATTAATACAGTTAAAATTAAAAGGAGAACCGTTAATTGGAAAAAAATTTTGAAGCAAGTTTTTCTGATAATAGTCTGATAACCAAGAAATATGCCGAACTGGTTCAAATACATAAGAACAAAAAACTCCCTAAGACTTAAACGTTCATATGGACAGGCAATTCTCAAAAGAAGAAAAGCAAGCTATAAACAGCCACGTGAAAACATGCTCCAAATCACTAAGAGAATGTAAGTTAAAACAACTCTGATAGTCTATTTCATATCCATTAGATTGGCAAAAATGTTCACAAAAAAGATAATGACAATTTTCGGATGGGCTAAGGAAGAATAAGTTTAGTAACGTGTTGCTGGTGGAATTGAGGATTGGCACAACCATTCTGAAAAATCAATTTGGAATTATACTCCTCCCCACCAAATCACTTACCTGTTCATTCCCAGTGATATTACTACCTGGCTTATACTCCAAAAATATAAAAGAGGGAAAGGAAGCAGTTGTACAAAAATATTCATAGTAACACTTTTTTTCTTGTAGTAAAGAACTAGAAATCAATAGTACACTCATCATTTGGGGGAGAGGGTTAACAAATTATATTATATGAGTATTACTCTTCTATAAGAAATTATGGAAGGAATACTTTCCAAGAAACGTGGAAAGACTTGAATGAATTGATGCAAGATGAAATGAGCAGAACTAATAGAATAATTTATACAGTAACAACATTGTAAAGAAAAGCAACTTTGAAAAAATTATCAACTCTGATCAATTCAAAGACCAAACATAACTCCAGAGGACTGTTGATGAAATATTTGTCCCACCTCCTAGGAGAAGTGATGCACTAGGAGTGCAGAATGAGACATTAATTTCTTGACATGAATAACATGTGAATTTGCTTTCCTGCGCAATGCTACTATGTCTGAGGGAGTATGTTGGGGAGAAGGGAGGGAGGAAGGGAGGGAGGGAGGGAGGGAGGAAGAGAGACAGAGAGATGCAAATGAAGCAGTTTAAGAAACGCTGAAGAGAAAGTAAAGAGGCTTAGAGGAAAACACAACCAGGGAAACTTTGGAACTAAGATGATAAATTTCTTATACATTTTTAAAAATCCATGATGTGAATAATGGAGATTTGTGTTTTTGTGCATAATCCTTTTTTCTATTGTTCTTTGTATATGGAAATGCTTGTATTTTCTGATGTTTGTCAAGGTCAGAACAAAAAAATTTAAAACTATGCAAATTATGTTAATGTCTTGCTTAGTGAGCCCCAGTTGTCTTCTAGAGATGCCTGTTCTTCACAAAGTGCTCATAAACTTCTTCAGTACTTCCATGGGTCCCTGATCTAATCTGTGCAGATTGTACCACATTTTCTCCATCCATATCTTCTTATCCCATGTGATTCTTGGTCACATATTTTAATAACCTTTAATATTTTGTGGATGCCAATGTAAGTCTTGTACTGTTCATCTGTGATGAATTTTTGCTACATCACCATACCTCTTTTACTAGCCAAAACGTATTGCTACATAATGGTTTTTATGCTACTTTTCATGAATACGTCTTCATTAGTAATAAGCAGCCATTTATACACCAGCATTTCCATTGCCGAGAGTTCATAAACTCTCCACTCAATAAATCAATTCTAGAATTGTGTTGGGGGCTGACTTTATTAACCTACTGTCTAGGTAATCCATGTTTCTTCCTTTCTGAAAATAGGAACATTTGCCCATCTCCAGTCTTCTGGCATCTCTTGCATTTTCCCAATTCCTTGAAGATTATGGTGATTCATCAGTCTCATCTGCACATTCTCTTGATACCCTGGAATCTAATTGTCTGGGGCAGGACATTTGAGGTTACTTAGGATAGCAAGATACTCTGTTACTATTTTTTCACCTATGTGGGGTTTCAATTTCCTCTTAATCATGTTTATCCTGCCCTTTGCAGTCTGAAGCTAATTCTCTTTCATAGGGGTGATTGATGGAAGTACTCTCTGACATTCTGGGTCATCTTTCTGGAAATACTCTGCTGTGCGCTGACGTAAGATGTCAGCATGTAGTGTGCATCAAAAAATGGCCATTTACAGATTTAGTCGTCCTTCGGGAACTTCCACTGCCACTTTACTTTCTCACCTTCAGCACTTGTGTGGGTCCCTGGAAAAGGCAGGTAGGTTGGTTTATGCATCTCTGTTAAGGACGGTGGAGGAGATGATGCTGAATGAGGACTTTAAGAATCTGTGTCTTCCAATGTTAATTCATAAGGCTTTAATCTTTTGGTGGGTTCTCTCAATGGATTCAATAACTGTTTTACATTTGAGGCTCAATTCTTTTTTTTGGAGAGGGTAGAATTAGTGGGAACAGGGGAGATGCCTAGTCAGCCATGTTGGTCATATGAGTAGCCCACCTTTTTCAACTAAAAGCAATAAACATTTAAGTAAATATCTGCGAAGTACTGTGCTAGGTGCTGGAGGATATCCAAAATTTAGATAGCTATGGCCCCTTCCCTCACTAACTTGCAGGGGGATATGACATATATATGTATATCAATCTATATAAATATATCTGTGTTAATATACATATATGCATATATTAATATATTGAAATATCATGTATAAAGCATTGGCAATATCATGATACACAATACATGGTTAAAACAGACTCATATAAATAGGTTTGAAGGAGAGGTCATTACCAAGCAAGGGGATCAGGTAAAACTTCAAGGAGTTAGCATTAAATGCTAGGGTATCATGATGGATTTTTTTTCCCCATCCTTATAGACATCAGTTTTTTCTTTTTAACAAGTCTTTCATATGACTTGTACATTGAATCCCAGGTGAATTGTTTATTACCATGGCAGAAGAAGTGTACTAAGCAGGTAAAAGCTAATGACCTAAGGGAAGTTTGAAGAAAAGTTGGGAGCAGAGTACATACAAACCAATTAGGTTTTTTCAAACAATATTTTTTTTTTTAAAAAATTGTCTGTTTTTTAAATCTATATGGGATAAAACCAACTTCAAAATTATGTGAAAGTTTCATCCGGGGATCTATATTATCAAAAAAATCATGAGATATAGATATGACATTTCAATTACACAGTATATGAGATTATATTAAAATACAAGAAATCTTATCTTTTAATCTAATAATGATAGCTAACATTTCTATAGCACTAATCATGTTCCAAATGCTTTACATCTATATTTATATTATATTTCATGTCATTTGTTCTTTACAACAACCTTGGGAGGTAGGTGTTTTTTATTATTCCTATTTTAGATGAGGAAACTGAGGTAGAGGTTAAGAGATTTTTTTAAATTAGGGTCATACAGCTAGTATCTGTGGCAGGATATGAACTCAGGTCCTCCTGACTCCAGGTCTGGCACTCTATCCACTGAGCTATCTAGCTGCCTAATCTACAAATAAATTAGAATAAAATAATCTACAAATAAACAGAAAAAAGGAAGACAAACAGACTTAACTGCTGAATCCAAACTTTTGAGTTTCTCTTATTGCCCTACCTTATTGATCATACAGTAATTATTCTATTTTAGTCTAAATATTTTAAAATACATGGTTTTTTCTTACCATAATGATGCCACTTACTACTGAATAAAATTCAGACTGTGCAAAATTATCTTAAATAAAATCATTTGCATGTTGATTATTTGGGGTAATAATTTTTGTACAAATATAAGGTGGCAAAAACATTTCCCAAATATGTACAATTAACCCGATGAATGAGAGAGGGCTGCATTTCTTCCCAATGACTTGACAGGTGCAGTATCAGCTCCACTTTACTTTAGCATAGAGATAGTACATGAACATGCTTTAAATGCCTTCTATGTACCAGGCACTGTGCTAAATGCTGGGGATACAAATAAGAAAAAGTGGGGAAGTGCAATACAGGGTACCTAGCATGGGGATATGACGTTGAACTCAGATGTCAAAACCAAGCAGAAGAGCTGATGGAAAACAAAGTTAGTTGGAAAGAGATAACTAATTACTCCATTTTCTGATGCGGTTACAAAATCAATTGAAAAAGATGTCTTTAAAAATGCATAGTGTGAAGGGGACTAATAATAGTTTATTTTCATTTTATAGGCATCATTTACCTATGATTCAAACATGTCCATAAACTCTTATTCCTCCATCTGTAGTCCACACTCACAGTTTTTGCAATATAAAGTTGCTAATGAAATAAAGCATTTATTCTTAATTTATTCTGAACATAATTTTAAATTCACCACATTTACCAACTCACCCTCGTATGTAGTTTCTTAAATGGAACCTAAAATCTATTTCTGAGTCATAAAGAACGTATATAGGCAATATCAGATTTACAAAATACCTATGTATCTTTCTCTCCATGGTCAGGGCACCATGTTATCTATGTGAAAAATTCTTTTGCCCCAATGTATCTTCTCATATTGAACCATGCTTTTTAAAAATTGTTATGGTAAAAATGCAAAAAATTTAGGTTTAGCTGGTTTATCGTCATCTTTTAAACAGGCAAATATACCTTAGATGGTAAACGGTAACTCAGTCATTTTACTGTTGGTCCCCACACTTGGGATCATTACACTGAGGGGACATGTGGAGAGGTGGGGAAGGAGAGAAACGACTGTACATCAGGAAGCACTTTAGGTAATGAGGCTTTTGTCATTGTTGTTCCCTCATTTAAGACTCTCCATGACCCCATTTGGGGGTTTTCTTGGCAAAGATACTAGAGTGGTTTGCCATTTCCTTCTCCAGCTCATTTTTATAGATGAGGAAACTGAGGCAAACAGGTTAAAGTGAATTACCCAGGGTCACACAGCTAAGGTCAATCTAGAATTGAGCTCAGGAAGATGAGTCTTTCTGATTCCAAGCCCAGTGCTCTGTCCACTGAGCTTTATAAAGGCAACAGATAATCAGGAAGGAGAGCAATACAATTGTTGGAGTGGGATGCAGAAAGGGAGGAGGGAGGATAAGACAAACTTCACTACTGAGAAATTTCACCTAGGACCAATCGCACACTAAAGAAAGGGGAAGAAAAAAAAAAAACTCTGCTTGTACAATGTGACCTTCTACATCCGGATCCCAGAGTATAGTTCAGCTGCCTTATGGGTTAAATATACTTTTGTGAGTTTGCCTGGGAACCTATCCATGAGTTAGAACATTGTTTCTATGAAGAAAACAAATCTATTTCAAGTTTCCAAAACTTGATTTAATAATAGTTAACAGTCGATATTTATATAGTGCTTTTAAAGCTTGCAACAGAGTTGGCACAATCTCATTTTAGCCTCACAAAGGTCCCATGTCGGAGGGATGACAGATTTTATTATTCCCATTTTATGGATTAGGAAACTGAGGTTGAGAGGTCAAATGATTGGAGGGTCACACAGCTAGTAAATTTCAGTTGTGACTTGAACCTAGCTTTTCCTAACCCTAAGTCCAGCATATTGCCTCCCACTAAAGTTCATTTACACAAACCTTTTGGAGTATGGCCCATATGTAAGCTGGGTATTCCCTATAGTTCTACTGAATAACAAAAATGTAGTTTTTGTAAAAAAATAAACATAAATTTTATTAAAACAAGTCTTCCTGGCTAGGGATTTAACTCATGAGCAGGAAACTTTTGGATCTATTTACAAATCTGTCATCACACTGATATATCTAGATGTAGTGAGACTCAAGAGATGCTGGCAGTCAGGGAAGAATTCTATTTCTGATGAATCTTTATTTTGAAAATAGGTATTTTAATAGGTTCTCTTTTTTTCTCCTTCTAGAGATACTAGCATCTTTTTGACAGAGCACAATTTCTCCTCCTCTCTCCCAGAAAAAGCAGTATATATTTAGTACTCTCTAGGCATATCATGTTTTCTTTTACTTGAAAATCATAACGATGTGGTCTCGCGGGGTATAGAGTTATCAGCAATTAAAAATATTTTAGGTTTAATTGTGCTCTTAGTTGGAATTGGATCTTCTATTTGTCCTCTGTCTAGTGCCCTTGACTCAAATCTTTCTGAACCTGGCCTGGGGGCACATGGCTTAGTGGACAGAAGAGTGAATTTGTATTAAGAAGCAAGCTGTGTTGGAATCCCAGCTTTGGCTACTTGGTAGCTTTGGGATACCTGGACAAATCACTTAACCTCTCTGTGACTCATTTTCCTCCCCTACAAAATAAGAGTTTGGATGAGACCCCCCAACATCCCTTCTAATTTCCGGATCCTACAATTTCTTTAACATCTGCAGTATATTCCTATGTATTTTGGTGGGTACCAAATCAATTTCCTGAAAGCTGGCACTTCTAGAAACTTTTATTCCAATTATGAACATTTTTGTAAATGATCAATAACCATATGAAGATGCTCCAAATCACTAAGAAATATGCAAGTTTAAAAAGCTCTAAGATTTCTCCCATCAAGTTGGTAAAGATGATAAAAGAAGGGCATGGTGGTGAGACTATGGGAAAAAAAGCTAATCTACTGGAAAACAATTTAGAATTATGTGCGATAGTCACTAAACTGTACTCTGACCCAGGGATCCAACTTCAGGGCATAAATTCCATTGAGTTTCAACGTCAGAAAGATAATAATATCTACTGCAGAATTTTTTGTGGTAGCAAAAATCTGGAAACAAAGTGGATGCCTTATTGGGGCTTGGCTGCACAAACTCGGGTACATGAATGCAAGAAAATATTATTGTACCACGAATGAAAAACGAGTGGGATTCAGAGAAACATGCGAAGAGTTGTATGTAGAGATGCGGAATGAAGAAAGCAAACCCAAGAGAAGAGAATATACAATGATATAATAACCTGAAAGAAAACAATGGCTAAATTCCGACTAAGGAAGGAAAAAATATTGGTTTTATTGGACAAAGAGTTTGGGGATGACTGGTACAAAATATGGCACAAACTGTCAGACGTGGTCAGTTTGTCCAACAGTCTGGCTTAGCTGTTTAGGAAGGCTTGGTGTGGGCAGGGGAAGGTAAAGTGGAGAATATATTGGTAAATGACTGCGATGTTATAAAACTAGAGATAGCTGGGTAGTAGAGTGAATAGAGTGTTGGCCTTGGAAGACCTGAGTTCAAATCCTGATTCAGACACTTATTAGCTATTTCCCTGATAAAGTCACAACCTTTCTCGACATGTTTCCTTGTTTGTAAAATGGGGATAATTAGTAACACCTTGTTCGTTGTGAGGAACAAATGAAATAATTTAACAAAGCTCTTAACAAAACTCTATGAGTATTCATTATTAACCGAGGCAGCTAGATGGTACAGTGGATGGAGCATAGGATTTGAAGTCAGGAAGACCTGAATTCAAATATGACCTCAGACATTTGCTATCTATATGGCCCTGGGCAATTCACTTAATCTCTGCCTCAGTTTCCTCATCTACAAAATGAGGATAATAAGAATATTTACCTTCCAGGACTGTTGTAAGGATAAAATGAAATGACATATCCAAAGTGCTTTGAAAACCTTGAAAATATTATGCAAATGCTATTTTTGTTATTAGCAACAACAAAAATAAAACTAAAAGACACCAACAGTAAACTAAAGTTATATTTTTCCTTTTTTCTTTTTAAAAATCTAGAGAGTTAAGTTGGGAGTATCTACCTGCACAAAATTTGGCCTTCCCATTTGGATACCATGTTAGTACCTCCAAAATCAGCATCAGTGCCCAGTCTGAATCTCACAGTGGGAAGTTTTTGTTAATATACAAAATAATTAGACTGAATTAGGGGCAATGCTGCAAGGGGTAAATTTCTGCTCACTGTAAAAAAAAAAAAGCTTTAATAACCATTGCAACCATCGAATGGTGGATTAGGTCGCTGACTTGAGAAGTAATAGCTTCCTTCTAAGAAGAGCCTGGCAACAGGAATCTGGATAAACCCCTTTCAGTGAATGTTGCAGAAGGGATTCTTGCTTAGGTATGGATTGAATTATATGGCTTCTGAAGCGCCTTCCAACTCTAGGATCTTGTCTATAATGACAAGATGAAATAATGAAAAGCAACCTCATTTTTGTATTTTACCAATGCTCTGTGAATACTTTTTAAAAAATTGGACTTGTGATTTCAATGATATTTAGTCTCTTTTCCCAAATGAGACTGGCACCTGCCTTGTAACTTACAGTCTAGAGAGCTATCTGGTGGCCCTGAGAGGGTAAAGTAATTTGCCCAGGATAACAGAGCCAGTAGGTGTCAAGAGTTGTTGCTTGGACCAACCTCAGCCTGACTCTGAGAGTGGTTCTCCATTCATTACACTACCCTGCCTTTCTTGTAAATACATGTTACCACTTTAAAAAGATTAAACTAAAAGCTAATGAAATGGTCTATATTTTCTTTCTGCAAATAATCTGAAAAAATATCCATACAATCAGGTTCTCTGTATTTAAAGTTTACTTAAGGGACATTTAAAACTGTTACCTACAATTAGGGCCGTCATATAAAAATACTGCATAAATGTCCATGGCTATGATTGTTAGTTGTAAGAATCTTCTGGAAATCAAAGTCTTATGTGAAACAAAAAAAAGTCTTGATCAGATTTTAAACTTCCTCCTGTCTGTGTTTAGATTGGACACTTCATTTTTAAGTAAAGTGGAATCATAAAATATATTATTTTAACTTACCTGAGTTCAATTATGCATGTTAGGCCTAAAAAAATGTCTATTTAAATAGAGCAGGCATTCTGCCCACCGTTCCACTCAGTGAGTTAATGCAGAATGAATGGGAGATGGGAGACATTAATCTACTGTTAATCTCAGTCGGCGTCATTTCCCTTGCACCTTTCATAGTGTGAGCATCTCCAGGCATTTGTGTGTGATTCTAGAATTTCCTCTTCATCATACACATTGACACTGTATTCATTCTGTTTAGGCTGATATAGTTAATGAGAGGTCAACCTCAGCTGGCCTCACTACCATTCCTCGTCAGCTAGAAGGGAACTGCTACATTCCTTTTATCTTCCTTACATAGTCAAAAGAAGAAACAGTTATGTGGTTGTGAGATCACCCTTTAATGGTTAACACTTAAGTGTGACACCCTTTTAAGAATATTCCCGCCCCCCACTAAACATCAATTTGTTTGTTTGGCTGGTTTCTCTGTTTTTGTCTTCTTTTTGAGTAGAAGTCCTAGGTTCCTTCAGCTACCCAAATCAATAGCTTATTTGGAATTTGTGAAAAATAAAATCTGCAATTATTTCCATGTCAACTGGTTGTTCCACTAGTTGTCTGATACGGACTGCTTTTGTTTAAAGGGGGCTTAGCCCCTTCCTAGCTATATTGTTTAAATATACTGCAGTGTACTTAATCAGTGATTTAGGGAATTTTCAAGGATAATTTTGACCTCAGTGATTTCCACTTTGCCATTTGACTTTAGAACCTACTACCTGCTCCTGCTCCAGGATATAACTCAACTGTAATGCTGCCGTAACTATGTACAGTGCTAACTAAATGATTTTTTACTCCTTCATTCATTCACTCATCTCATAGACAACTGAGGCAAATTGAGTCATCGTGAACTTCAGTTCACTTGGCTCTAATGATAAAAAATTATATTGACTAAGCAAACAGAAGAAGAGTTAGAAAAAGCAGCTCTAGTAGAAATACTCTGTAATGCTTATTCAAGTGCTAACATTATATAAGCTAATTAGTAAGCTAATATGAGTTAATTTTCTTAGCAATCTACTTTGAGTCCTTCTCTCATGCTACCTATTACTGAATACTGATTTGTAATACGAAGACACAGTCCATTAGACTGTGCTCCTTGAGGGCAAGGACGGTCTTTTGCTTTTCTTTGTATATTTGTTGCTTAGCACAGTGCCCAGGCACATAGAAAGAGTTATATTATTTCACGAGTGAATAAATGAATAGAAGAACATTATATCTGGCCACAAAAACTAAACCAAACTAAAACAAAACCTAAAAACTTAACGGTATCTGAAATTACATAATGTGAGACTACTACTCCCTTATAATACTTTAGAATAAAATGCCAAATTTCTCTCCCCAACTATTTTCTAACTACATGTAGTTCTTATTATGTACAAGAATTCTAATAACGTCAGTACTTGTAGGTGTGGTTGGTTGGCTTCTATTACTGCTACTGTGACTACTTAAGTTTTATATTCTGCTAATATCCACACTATAAATTTTATCTTTGGGGCCACATCGACATATAAGATGTCATCAAGTATGTAAAAGTTTTTAGGCAGTAAAAACAATACGAGAGTAAAACAATATGGTATTAGCTTTTGTTTTCTTTTTAATAAAAGTATTCTTAACAATGGCTATTGGCTCAAAAAAAAAAAACAAGAGAAAGTCAATTAGGACTGCAGGACTCTTAACAACAATCTCTCTTGGCTAATGTTACCGGTCTAAGAGGAGATAAGCCATATAATTTTACAGGAAGAAAGTCACTGAGTCCTTCAGAAAACACAGTCTGGCAATCTATCTTCAATACAAAATAACGAGGTGGCAGGAGTGCGACGGAAAAACCAGTCTTCGAAAACATCACATAAGGGAATCCAGCTGCGCTTGCATGGTCTCTAGCTATTTACAAGGAAAAAAGAGAAGAAGAAGAGGGGGTAAAAAAATTCATGTGAAGCCTTGTTTAGAAACATGCAAACAGAATAGAAAGAACTATGTTAACAACCATGCATATGAAATCCATTCACAAAGCAATAAAAAACACACCACTCATGAATATATTTTGTTTTTATGAAGATTTTAGAATTCAATGATGCAATTTCGCTATTCAATTTTTAAAAGATTGCCTAAATGCTACTGTTTTTAATATGTCCAGCTGTTTTTCTGGTAAATTATTACTGCATAATAACAAGGTTTAAAAAGGGGAGCAGGGAGGTACTATTTTTTGCTAGATTTTAAAAATCAGTATTTTTAAAGAATACCAAATACATTCAAAGATGAATCTTCATCTCGCCTCCTATATCATTCCTCCATCCACAGCACTGAAATGAGACTATTTCAACATTACCTACATATAAGGGATCAGGACTATGAATACATGCCTCTTTAGTTAATGTTTTACATGTGGATTAACAATCCCATTGCTTTAATTAAAACCACTTCCATCTTCTTCCTGCTTTTGTCAGATTTTACTCATTTAGGCAGTGTTTCCCACTGTGAACCATAAGGTGTTTACAAGGGAAGTTGAGCATACACCACTTCATAATTGAGTATTTAAAAACACAAATTTATAAAGCGAAGGAAACTTAAAATATCATATATCGAAAGTCTTTTTAAAAAATACAGACCTTGTTATAGAACTCAAACAACTCCTCATGGTTGAATTCCACACAAACTTTCTCCAAGTTCTGCCAAAAAAAAAAAAACACACAAACAAAAAAGCCCAAGCTTAGTCCACATGCTGCAATTTTTTCTTTCTGGTTGTCTTCAGAGTGTACCCTAACATTAGCATCTGACTCAATGATTTTTAAAAGAACATTTTTTTTCTACTCTATTCAACCATACCATTCCTAGATGTCCCTAAGACATATTCTACTTTAACAAGAGTTCAAATCTATAGTTGCATCTGTACTATAAGGTGACTACACAAAGGTTAATAACATAGATACCCACAAGAAAATAATATTGTTACCAGTTTTTTCAACTCAAAGATAATACACATGATTATATTTCATCTTTCTCAGCAGTCCATTTGAGATTTCTAAATACCATTACCCAAAGACACTGGAGGTAGTGTATCTGATTGAACTTATGGAGCCATTAATGCAATATGCCAGCACAGAGCTAATACCTACTGGCATTAATCTAACAGTTACAATCTTAATGTCCTAAGATTGCTATATTCAGACTCAGCAAAAATGAACAATTAACATGACAATTTCAAGGCTGGGACTTGTCTTGCCCTTTCAAAACACATTATATGTGCATATGCACACACACATTTTATAAAATCCATTAGGAATAGTACAGATGCTGAGTAATAATATTGTTGGCATCATTATGATATCAAAGAAAGGGCTACATTATAAACACAGTCTTAGTTACTTATATAAAGCAGGAAGGCACTAGTCTGAACTGTTTGTTGATTCATTAAACGTTTAAATTTGATGCAATGTCTTTTGGAATTAAAATGAACAGTGAAAGTCTCTGGGGAAAAGTACACAGACTGTTGGACTATGTATCCCACAGTCCATTGCTGGTGTCTTAGTAAATTCTAAAAATCTTAGTACTTATGTAAAGGACTGCGCCTTTCTTATATGGATATTTTATTTGATAACAGAGAAGGAAAAGGAGTGTGAAACCGAGAAAAAAAGGATGAGGAGAAACACAGGTTGTGCTGAGAAAACCCGAGAGAAAAGCAGCTCCTTAGATAAAAGTTCAGAGATGAGCTGAGAGAGAACATTTCTTCAGAGGAAAAGGTACTGAGTGATGGTAAAGATGGCGATGGGTTATTGTTTCCCAGCAATTAATTTGAAAATGACTGCTTTCAGGAATCTGAAAGATATTGCTGGCAAGAGTTAGGGATAGATTGAATCAAAGAAATGCTTGGGGAAAAACTTCACGTTAACTTTCTGTCCCCTATCTGAGAGAAATGTATCGTAAATTTCTCAATCTCAGTTAAAGATGGCTCAACACTGGATTCCAGATCAGAAGACTAGGAGTCAGCAAATGAGAAAACTGAGTAAAGGAGAAGGATGGTAGAGGCTGACAGGAGAGGCCAATAAGAAAAAGTGTTGGCAGAAGCCAAGATTTCAGAGGCCAGAGAAGAAAAGCAAGAAAGAAGTCTGTGGAACTGAGGAGGTGGCAGCACTGAAATCAATTGACTAGAGGCTCTCCTGGTGAAGCAAGGTGCTGATCTGATTGGGGGAGGGCTTTGCTGATTGAAAGGAAAGAAATCAAGGAAAGGAGAATCCTCTGCTCTGTGTGAAGAGATGGCTAAGGAAAAAGCTGCCTTGGTTTCTAGTATCTTCCACAGCTTGAGGGACAGGAAACCCTTCAAAGGTTTACCTATATTGTCCTTAACTATTCTCTATGGCTAGAGAAATGAAAACTTCTTAAAGTCTGTAGTAGGGCTGTCCAACCTTAGGTTATCTTAGGGCCACATTAAAATAAAATAATTATTCGAGGGCTGCACCCAGAATAAAAAATACAGCACATTAATAGAAAGCAGAGGAACACGCATCATCAATACCACTGGCAAAGGTGCAAAGTGCGAAAGCAAACACAAAACAACAAAGTGACAACACAACAGTATAAAGGTAGGTGCATACTGACTAGTCTGCATCGTACAGACGGAACACATCCCACAGAGTGATTGAAAATCCCGTGCGATATGTTCCATCCATAATAACTGCTTAAAAACACCAATGAAAATTAACACCAACAAGATTATTTATTAGTGATGGAATTAAAAATCTAATATGCATTCCATGCAAATTATTACTTTATTTTTTTGCTCATGAAAATTAAAACCCATTGGTGGGCCACATAAAATCACACTGTGGGCTGAATGCAGCCATGGGCCATATTTTGGACAGCCCTAGTCTATAAGATAGCAAGACCTGAGTAGCTTTGCAGATCCAGGAATAAACAGAACTGCTTTTTACCAAAAGAATGTCACACTGCATAAACACCTAACCAAGTAGAGCACACCTAAGAAGCTCTGTAGACCTTAGGCTTAAGGCTGTAGTTAGCCAAAAGCTGAACCCTGCTTTCAGAGCATGAGAGTAGACGGCTTCATCCAGCAGCAATGGAGGCTTAGAAAAAGAGCCTTCTTACCCACCCATAGACACATGTACAGACTGTTTCCTAAAGAGACCACAGAAGCCTACCCATGCAGTCTAGAATTATGAACTGCTTCAGGCATATGGGTTTCCCTCCTCATAGACCACAAGGGCTAGGTTGCTGTAGGTTTGTGACCACTCTACTTCCATGTATATTGTACATATTGGTGCAAGAATGTGACCTAGGTGTGTGAATGGATTTTAAAAAAAATTCCTGAAGTCGTATCCTGTATAGTAAATATTTTATTATGAGAATATTTGCTTCTGCCTTCTTGTTTAGTAAATCCTTCCTGTTTAAGAGTTAATGGTATCATTGTGACTGATTTGTGTAAATGAGAAACATACTGGTGGGGACCCAAAAGCCACAGAAGTAGCTAACAGGAGTTTATCTTCTTACATCATGAGAGCGAGTTGTAAGCAATGTCTTAATCATGTAGCTACCACCTCTGGAGAACCACCTATATCTGTCAAAGTAAGTGCAGACTGGGGTGGCATGAGCCAAAACAAGCCTAGGAAAAGAGAGAGTTGGGGGCTGGTGCCATGCCCTTTATAAGGGCCATACTACTACTACTACTACTACTACTACTACTACTACTACTACTACTACTACTACTACTACTACTACTACTACCACTACCACTACCACTACCACTACCACTACTACTACTACTACTACTACTACTACTACTACTAATGATAACATGTATTTATATAGTGCTTTAAAGCTTGGCAAACTCTCTCTTACAACAAGCCGGTGAGGTAAGCAGTGGCTAATATTATCACATCTCTTTCAGATTAGGGAATTGAGGCTTTAAGGTTAGGTGACTGCCTGCAGTTTTATGCCTTGTCACAGAACTAGATCTTGAACCCTGATTTACTCATGAGTTTCTAAGTCAGTCTTAGTGTCCCTTTCAGAAGTGAAGTGACTTGGTCAGGATCACAAAGGCAGTGATTTGCATAGTTGGTTGAATCCAGGAATTCTGATTCCAAATTTGGTGCTCTGATAGACCATTGCTCCAAATAGTTGAAAGGTACTAAACACAGACATTTTGAAATACATTTTTTGGCCTTTTTTGAATATCCTATACTATTTTCCTTACTTATTCCCAGCTTTGTTTTTCTTTTCCTATTTTCAATGTTCACATTCTAATTCTTTGTCTGTTTTACGTTCTTTAAGATAATACTGCCATAATTCTAAGTTATTGCTGTCTACTTCAATGACACTTTCTCCAAAAAGCCAATTAGGGTTGTGTACAAAAACTGTTCCGCTTCATAAATCCAGAGCTCACAGGATCTAGTTTAGCACTGCTTCATTTTCACCCAGATACCAAAGTATTTAATCCTTAATATTAGTGTGTCCATCTAACTGATGAAGTCTCATCCCTGTAAGGCTTTCTTTAGAAGAAAAATTAAGTTTCCCAAAAAAGACCAATTCATTTGCAACTGCCCTCCTTAGTTGACATTACAGAACTTAGCCACATAATAGTCACAATTATTTTGCAGGCATTAACCCCAAAGACAAGAGTTTGACAAACATGTAACAAACACTAGCTCCCCAGTAGTACCAGGGGGTGGATGGGTCTGCTTAGGTCCTGAGAACAGTAAGTCTACTTTATTCCATCTCCCATCTTGGACAAGCATCAGGAATGAATATAAACAAAGCAGAAAAGAGGGCTTGTCCCCAGCTGGCAGCCTAGCTGATTCCACAGCAGAAGCCAAACAAGGTATAATGGCATACCTCTTCTCAACAATGACTTTAAGCTAATATTGTGAATACCTTGAGCAAAACTTAATAGGAAATTTGTGCTCCCAATTTTGAGTTTTCACCTTCTTTCAAACTGTATAAGGAAGAAAGTGAAGTGACTGCTGACTTTGTTTTAAAGGTCGTAAATGATAAAATATAATTGCTGTGAAAATGGGGTAGAATTAAACTATTTTTAAACATTGGTACTTTTAGTGGACAATGAGCTGGGCCTAGAATTGCAGGAGAAAATGTATTGGGTTGTATTTGAGAAACTGTGTAATGCTTTCAAGGATCCCAAGTTGCTCCTTGCTACAAAGTACATTTTTAATACCAATATTCTCTAAGGGATGTTATATAGCTCAGAATTACAGAACACCAGAATTTTAAAAGAATCAAAACTACAGGTCACACAAAGGGCAAAGGAAAGATGCATGGTGGGTGTAAGTAATCTGTAGTGTATTATAACAATGACTTGTGCAACAGAAGTGGAGAAAAAGACATCATCACGGATGCATACTATGGAAAAGGAAGTTAAGTTGCTGCGCAGAGAGAATGATCGATCACAGATGGACAGTCCAAGTGCTGCACTGGTATCCATCAATGCCATCCACTGGTATTGACCTATCAAATTAAAGTAAGGACGTTTTAAAGTATCTGTGAACAAAATCATTTATGTACGTTGATATGCTGTTTGGGGAACATACTTAGCTAAAAGCATGAAAAAGAAAAACATCAGGATCTCATCTTCATCTAAGAGGATTGAGGGAAACCTTGTAAGAAGAGGAGAGAGTATGTGTGGGTGGGGGGGACACATGCTGCCTTTGTGATATGAATATATGAGGTTTCGGTTTCTGTAGAGTGTAGCTATCATATTTGTCCAAGCGTCCATATAGAAAAATAGAAAAATCTACCCTCAACTCCATTTTTTCTTTTCTTCTGCTTCCATTTGTTTCCCTTGAGATCTCATATATACAGTTTTCTTTTGTCATATCTTTAAGAATAGTTAGAGAAGAGAGTAGGAGGGAGAAGTAGTGAAACTTTATCTGAAATATTTGCTTAAGGATTTCAACTTTGAATTATTATTAGTATTTACTGAGCATCTTCTATTTGTTCAACAAAAAATGTTGCTTTTAAAAACCCAACTCATATATTTATAGAACTATGATGCATAATTCCATAATTAAGGGTAGCTGAAAGCCTCCGAGAAGATGGAATAGGTAAAGAATCTGTAATTTCACCAGGCTGAGTAGCTCCTGGTGTGACAAATCCCTCCACCAAAACACATAGTCCTATGAAGTTGCTATTGCTGGCAGGCTTAATACTAGCAACTTATTCAGGTTTGACATCAGGACAGAATGAGGCACCTGCACTGAATAATTAACAAATGAGGAAGGGAGGGAAGGAGAGAGGGAAGGAGGGAGGGAGGAAGGAAGGAAGGAAGGAAGGAAGGAAGGAAAGAAGGAAGAAAGGAAGGAAGGAAGGAAAAGAAAAAGAAAGAAAGAAAAAAGAAAGAAAGAAGGAAAGAAGGAAAGAAAGAAAGAAAGAAAAAAGAAAGAAGGAAAGAAAGAAAGAGAAAGAAAGAAAAAAGGAAGGAAGGAAGAAATAAAGAAGGAAAGAAGGAAAGGGAAGAAGAGAAAAGAAAGGGTTAAGACCTAGAGATCTAAGTCTGGGTGAGAGGAAGAAAGGAATTAGAAAATAAGGGGTCCTATCAAATTTTTTTCTATGCCAAAGATATAGTTTTGATATGAAAACCAGGGAGAGACAAAGGAGAGAAAGAAAACCATAGCTCAACATTTTTCATGAATATCTACACAAAAGCTTTTAATAAAATACTAGCAAACAGACTACAAATAACATTAAAAAAATATACTATACAAGTAGTTTGGATTTATATGAAGAATGCAGGTTACAATTCGATGTTATAACATATTAATTTGTTCATTCTTCTCTCCAGGTAAACACAGCTTCTGTTCTCCATGGTGAAAGCTTAAAGTTTTCCAACTTAAGGATGCTGATGGTTCCAACATGCCCAATTGAGGACTTTTTTTCATTGGTTTCATATTAAAATAAAGTTGCCCACATATTTATGTTGAACATTTATATCACCTTACTTATGCACAATAACAGGGCTAGCCTAGATGGCCTCAGGTCTCTTCCAGGTCTAGCTCTATGACTCAGCAGCTTTTCAATCTGTTTTCCCTTTCGTCCTCTATTTCTACCCTCTATCAAATAGGCATCTAATGATATAGTTCAGCGAGGCCGAAGACATCAATGTTATCCCCAAAGCACAGCTCAGGAACTATTTTTATTTAAAAAAAATCTTTGAGAATGCAAGAACTCTAGAAAATATCATTCTTAAAGGGGGGCAGGGCTGGGTTTTTTTCAGATGTTTTAGAAAATATATCAATTACATTTATTGGGGGAAAAACCTATCAAATAACCACTAAATATTTTCCTACTGCTAGCCAATATTTTGGGGTTTAAGTCATTATCTAGCTTCTCCTCTTTTTTTTTTATAAATTTCTCCTCTTCTTCTTCATAAATGCTTAGTTAAGCTTAAAACTTTATGAAGATGATATTACTAGAGCAAAAGAGATTAAACACCACAGGATACTCACCCTTGAGATCGAGTTTCTTTCCCTTCTTGGACATTAATTCCCCCACCACAGTCATCTCACTAAGTAGAGAATTAATTTTTCAAATTTCAATGTAATTACTTAGAATGAGATGTACTAATTGAGGCACTCGCCTCCAAGGTGGTTGAAAAATAGGGATTTGGTCAACTACACAGGGGAAGAAAATGTATTTTTCTAATTAGTTGAGTTTGGAGAAAAAAACCTTTGGATGTAATGTCTACATCTTGGTTCCTTTGATGATTTTTTTTAAAAAAAATCTTTATTTTTCCAAAATTAATTTATTCTTACATGCTACTTTCTCCAACCATAATGATAACATTTGACTTGGAAGAATACCAGCAATATTGATGGCATGTCTAATTTTTACTTAAAATTTTAGGCCACAGTATAATTTAAGCCCAGCTTTAATTTCTTCCAGGCCTTAGGCCTAAAGATCAGTGATAATTTGCAATGACTGATTTATACCCTCAAAAGTAGATCCTAAATTGGACCAAATGTCAGAAATAACATCTCTGATCCTTTTTTTTTTTTAAGAACTTGAGGGGTGGGAAATTGTGGAAAATGGTCTCAGGGATATAGACCAAATTCCACTAATTATCCATTAAAATCCTTTTCAATACAAGTGAATATGTATATCCTATTTGGCTGGAAGGTTTAAGACAGTCATAACAAGGAAGCCCGAGTGAAGAGATGTTTGGGAATTCAAAGACAATAATTCAAGTATTCCATAGCACAAGATGACTCTCATGTCACATAACTCCAGACTTGCCAAAACCCAGACAAAGCTTCTCAGTAACTATTTTTCTGGCTTTCAAAATGTCTTCTGGGCCATTACTTGCTTAGAGAGAAGAAGTAACTTTTATATTTCCTGAGAATATATTTGAACATTATAATCCTGAATGTGATAATCAATATTTAAATTTAAAACAGCCATTCATGTTAAATAGCCTAGAAATTCTGTAGAAGTTTCCAAAACATCTAATTTGACAAACTGTCAAACACATTCCTTCTTATTTAGTATGTGGACAGAAATTAAATTTAGGCCTCATTCAGAAAAAGGGTGGGACCTGATCCTGATCTGAGAAGTCTTGGGATGACTTATGAAAGAAAAGGATTTGTGTAAGTCTCATGTCCTTGTCCATGGTGCTCAGTGCCCCTAGAGTGTAGGCTTATGATCTGTCTCAATGTCTGCATATACAAAATGGTGCTCCCTTCTCCTGTTTCTGTCTTTTCCTTTGGCTCCTTCCTTCCTTTCAGTTCTCTATTTATCTTACCTATAGAAATAGGAGAGGGTGGGAGGGAAAGGTGGTGGATTTTCTTAAAGGTGTCAAATTTCAATTAATCTGTTAGTAAGAATTTGTTTAGCTTCTACTATATGCCCAATACTGCATGACACTTTTTTTTTGGCGGGGGGGACCCAGCAAGATAGTTACAGAATTTGTTGTAATATCATTTATGAATTATTATATAAAGAATGTCTTGTACTTAGCACACTTAATAAATTCTTACTGATTGGCTGACTGCGGTAAAAGTTGACATTTAAATAGGTAGAGAAAGCCAAATAACTATTGTTTATTCTAGGGTCGCCAGAAAGACAAAAATACATATTCCTCCACTCCACCATCATTGAAGCCTTAAATTCTACCATAAGTGATTCGTTACTTTGTGGGAAAAAGAGGAGCAGTTGTGATAGCAATAGTAGTAATTAGTAAGGGCAATAACAGTATGTGGTGCTTTAAAATTTTCAAAACACTTTCTATACAAGCTTTTGCATAAACCTCACATTAACCCTGTGAGGTATGTATTAAAATCCCTATTTTACAGATGGGGAACCCGAGGCTCAGAGGCGAATGATTCCATTTAACTGAGAATTATCCACATACCCTTCATTTCTCCTCCATCATGATGCTAGCTTTTTGTCCAGTTTCATTCAACAAACATGTGTTAAGTATGTGCTACGTGCAAGTTCACTGCTCAACTCCTATCCAAGGGAGGAAAAAAGTAAAATACAAATCTTTTGATCAAGCTACCTTTTAGCAAAGTGAATTTGAAGGCTCAATGAAGGAAGAGGCAGACTATTGGCTAAAATAAGTTTGTAGACTGAATTTGCCTACTGAGTTATTCATATAATTGCTGTTTATCCTTTTTACTAATAATTGTCCCCATTTTTTTAATCTGAAAAGAAAGAGAATCAGTATCATAAAACTTGGTCTGTCAGATTAAAATGAGTAACAGGAAACCAATTTCAACTTCTCAAAATTATATCAGAGTCTCTAAAACATATCCGCACTTGAGCAACTCTATGCCCAATATATGTTAAATGTGGATCATGTAACTTCATCTTTCCATCATGGTATCATGGAAATGGGACAGCTAGGTGGCACAGCGGATAGAATGCCAAGTCTGAGGTGAGGATTATCTGAGTTTAAATTCGGCCTCAGACATTTACTAGCTGTGTGACCCTGGGCAAATCATGTTTGTCTCAGTTTCCTCATCTGTAAAATGACCTGGAGAAGAAAATGGCAAAGAATTCCAGGATCTTTGCCAACAAAATGACATATGGGGTGATGAAGAATCAAACACGACTGAAATGGAACAATAAAAATCACTGAAATACACAGACACTCAAAAAGACCTTTTTGTTAAGCAGAGGTGTTCAGATGTGAAAATCTTCCATCTATAATTTAAGTAGATAAATCTTAGAGAATTGACTGAGTCACACCGAGGCTAAATGACTTGCCAGGTATCTCATATCTAGGAAGGGTCAGAGGTTGGATTTTAATCCATGTCTTCTGGTCTCTGTTTGGCACTCTTATCTTTGTTGTGCTGCCACACATTTCTAAAAAGTTTTGTCTTAGATATTTCCTTGGCACTTAGAAGTGAAGTTTATGACAACAGTGTTTACACATTCTCCCAGCAATGAGATTCTAAAGAAATTTTCATAAAATACAAAACAATTTCAAATATATAGATTCAGAAGAAATTGAGTTTGCTAGGAGTTCCTGCTGAAATTCTATAATGCCTTCCAAAGAGATGCAATAATGTGATAAAGTGATACTAAATATTTCAAAGTAAACAAGTGGAGGCACAGGTTATCAGGTTTGTCTTTTTGCACACTGATATCAAGAGACAGTAATATTATCATGTGTGATTGAAGAAACATTTAGCATATTTTAGATGCATCTGATTCATTCAACAAACCTTTATAAGTACCTACTATGTGTACAGCCCCTGCAGACATTATTCCAGAAGCAATTTACAGATGTGGCCTCACACCTCCTCCTTTGTATACTGAAGCCACACTGGAGACCCAGCAAACACAGTTCTTGTCACTGAAGCTGAGAGCTCTGGTGACTAGAAAGATGGGGGTATCATTGACAGAAATACGGAAATTCGAAAAAGGAATGGGCTTAAGGGGTAAGATAACTAGTTCAATTTTGGACATGCTGAGTTTGAGATGTGTAGAACATTCAGTTGGAGGGGAGGAGAGGACAGAAGAGGCCAACTTTTGGGTGGTGAGCCCATTCTACATTTGAATAGGTTGGTCTTTATACTACAGATTGACTGTTGACTAACATATCATACGTGAATTCTTTCAAGATTTTGGGCAACCTGGTATAGAGAAAAGAGTCAGAAGTCTCAGGTTTAAGTCTTAGGTCTGTTTTGTTGTTTGTCTTTTTTTGGTTTTGTTTTGTTTTTACAACCTGTGTGACCTTAGCAAAATCATTTTTAACCTCTCTGGGCCTGTTTTTCCATTTCTAAAAAAAAAGGAGGTGGGGTAAACTGATTGCTAAGGGTCCTTCTGTCTCTAAATCTTATTATACCTTGTATTCCAGAGCTTGAACTCTGTTGGTAAAGCTTTCGAGAATCTTGAGTTGACTCTATGCCATAATCAGGAAGGAGAGTAGGAGCATTTCAATGGCAAATGAACGGCAATACAAAATAGTGGATTACGTTTTCAGGTGCATGTGTTTCATTTTTCCAGATAGACTGGATATCTCTTGAAAACAGGGCCTTGATACAACACTTTTGTACAGTTAGCATGGCCCTTTAAGCACAGAAGTATAGGGTGGTCAAGAAACATTACC
Source organism: Phalanger gymnotis (assembly GCA_028646595.1). NCBI lineage: Eukaryota > Metazoa > Chordata > Mammalia > Diprotodontia > Phalangeridae > Phalanger > Phalanger gymnotis. The sequence continues at coordinate 400,379,073 of CM053622.1, read as the reverse complement.
TAAATGATTAACTATTGCTAGGCTCACAGAAAATTCTATGTATAGCATTTTGAGTTCTACAGAGGAAAGATACTAAATTAATCTCAGTAATTAAATAAGTTAATATACAGACAATAAGGCTGGGTGGCTGTTCCTAAATTTACCTTCAATCTACCATTTTTCCAGTAAAACCCATTAAATTCACTAATGGCAATAACTAAACGTACACAGACTGGAAGATTTATTCTATTTCTCCTGCCCTAAACATCTACGATTACAACAAAGAATACACTTAGAAAACTCATTTCTTTTATTGACTAAGCTGCTCTCATGCATTAATATCAAACTCAGACTTTTTTCAGTAGCTACTCGGAAACCATTATAAAATGAAAATCCAAAGATTAATATTCTACTCACTGCTTGAGAGAGATGAAAAATGGGTTCATTTCCCCCTTTATTTATTTACTTTTATAGTTAGTTTGTAAACATGTCCAAAGAGCACCCAGAAAGTGCTGCATGCTACCATTTGGAAAATTCCAATGGAGGCAGAACTTTTTTAGGGTCTGATTTTTCTGCAAGCTAAAATTTTACTACCTTCTTTTTCCATTAGTATTAGCAACCATAGTTACACTTTTCAGAATAGAAAAACATTAACTTCTTAGCAATTATCCAGACAAAAGTATACTGGGATGTTGGAGCACAGAGTGGAGATACAAAAACCACAGACTTATGTTCTAACTTGATTTTTTTCATTTTGTCCAGATTTCAGAGATTGGAATAATATTACTTTAGGAAGCAGAATTTTGTTCTTTTTTTTTTTTACACAGTGGACCACGACGATTTTTTTAAGAGTATGGTCTTTCTATTCCTTGCCCAGTTTGAGATAGTTTACACAGCCTAATCCTTGCATTTGAAGAACAAAGTTGTTTCTTCCTCTTAAAGAAAAAAAAAATCCCAGTTTTGCACATTCCTTTGCAAGGGCACATACAGTGAAGGGAAAAAGAAAAGTCCTAAGTGTTATTTAAGCCTCTGCTAAACTGGTTTATAGTACAGTAATTATTAAACAACATTTACTAAATTAATATCCAGATACATTTCAGGACCTTCACAATTATTGTTAAAAACATTAAACAAATAACACCCCTCTCCAATTCATTTTTGCTCCCTTCTCCGCCAAACCCTACCCCTTAGAGATGGAATGAGCCATGATATTCCCTTACATGTACTAGCTTCAGTCATTGAAAAGATAATTTATTTATATCTTGCTATAGGAAGCTGCACTCAATCTCTGATGCTCCCCTTCAATTCTGCTCAACAAACATTTATCATGCACCTACTATGTGCAGGTACTACACTAGGTGCAGAGGAAAGGAAATCAAAATGAAATAGTTCCTGCCCTCCAGAAGGAAACTGCATGTATACGGATGAGTAAATAAAAAATCTATCCAGAATAATAAAGATTTTACTGTTATTCCACTGGTAATGGGACCCTGGTTAGGAAACCCCTTCTACAATGCAATTCAGCACCTCCTCTGCACCTTACAGTCTTTGAGAGTTGCCCAAGCTCAACTAGAAATGGGGACTACGAACAGTATATAAGGATCCCCGCAGACTAGAATGCTTTTTATTTATCTTCTCGACTGAGGCACAGAAAGAGCCCTGTTCTCCTTCTACTTACCTATCCTTTTTATCTCCCATTCACTCTGATGGGTAGGGAGGACTTGGGGGTGAAGAGATTCAGTTCCATTTGCTGCAGCCACTACATCCTGAAACTGGAAATCTTGTTCCTTTTCAGTGTGTTCCTACCTATGCTATTTGGCAGTGACTATTAAAGCATAAGGCCCTTAACTGTGATTACTGTCCAAGCCTGTTAACTACACTGTTTGGGACTGAGAGGGAGGAACATAAGTGAAAGGAAGAGAGATTTTCCCCAAGTCTGGACTGGAGTGGGGACAAGCAGAGAGAAAATTTTATACATTTTGAAGAAACCTGATCACACTCTAGACTCTTTCTGAACCCAGATACTTTTTCCCAATTTTTTCCAGTTACATGTAAAAATAATTTTTTAACATTTGGTTTTTAAAATTTTGAGTTCCAAATTTTCTCCTTCCCTCTCCTCCCTTCTCAATGAGAAGGCAAACAATATAATACAGGTCGTACATGTGCAGTCAGGCAAAACACTTCCCTATTAGTCATGTTGTGAAAGAAAACACAGACCAAAAGAAAAAACTCCAAGAAAAATAAAGTTTTTAAAAAGTATGCTTCAATTTGCATTTAGAATCCATCAGTTCTTTCCCCAGAGAGACTCTTAAGGAGATGTTCATGGAGATATATAGTAGATTAGTACAGGTTGTATCAAGACATACAGGGTACTGGTATGGTTGTATCCAAATGCCCCCTTTGGCACATGCTGCTTATACCTAGTCTTCCACAGCATTAGAGAACCCTTTTACCACATCATCCATGGGTCCCTAGTTCTCTATTTATGTGAGGATGACAACTCTCCCTGCCAAAATACCCAAACATAGGAGCAAGGAATACTAATGACTGGCAGTCAGGAAAAGCCACTTGGCCTTTGGTGGCACTTGAGCTGAGTCCCCTGAAGAGTCCTGTGGATTCCAATCAGTGAATAAACATTTAAGTTCCTACTAGTTGCCAGGTATTGTGAGAGGCAGCAATGAGAAAAGAGAACTTTCTAGGACTGTCCTGTGCAAAGGCAAGTACAGGGGAGAGAACGTCTTCAAGGTAAAATGAGTAGGTCAGCTTAGCTGCTTAGATAAGTGCTAAGAGTCCGGTATTATAGATGATTTGAAGAAAAAATTATCTTTTCCCTCGTTACAAACACACGTAGTGAATCAAAACAAATTCCCCCACTGTCCATGTCCAAGAAAAACGTATCCCACTCTATACTAGTTCACCATCTATCAGGAGGTGGGAGTATGTTTCATCATGAGTCCTCTATGATCATGGCTGGTCACTGTGTTGACCAGAGTTCTAAAGTCTTTCAAATTTGCAACAATTATCTCAATAAGAAGCCATAACAACAACTTTATAAGAAATAATAAAAATAGTGAAACAAATAAGACTTTTTTCGACTGGAATAATAACCTCAATTTTCTACCTCACTGAACAAGTGCAGACATGAGAACTGTGTTGATTGATAAAGATTACAATTCCTACGGTTTATCCAATGTTAGTATTATACTTATTAGAATTGAAAGACTACCTCAAACACTAATTTGCACTGGTTACAATAATTAAAAGTTGTTATATCATGAAAAAGGTGATTTTACAAAATGACAGGTTGTATGTTCCCAAGACTAAATCACAAATTCAGAATATAAAAGGAATTAGATTCAGGAATATACTTTAATGAACTATTCTGAAGGATGGAGGCAAAAATAGGATAGAGGAACAATCAGTATAAAGTGCAGAACCTATTTTTACAGATCCCATCAGGCCTCTCGTTCCAGAGGCTGTCCATTAAAACATATTGTCCAGCTCGACAAGACTCTAGGGACCCATCGGGATGGCTCTGCACTTTTTCTAATGATAACAACAGACAAACATATCAGGTTTAAAATCTACAATAATTAATGTACTTCAAGCTATAGAACACATTTTATTGCCAATTCGTGGTTGTAACAGAAACTTTAGTTTATATGCAAGTGAAGTGAATGATTTCGGCAAATTATGTGGTCATAAATATGCTTCATTTTCCCCTAATTTTGGCCAAACAAATTTAGAATGTTTAGCTAACTCAGGGAGCATGTGCTGAGTGTTTTATGAATTAAGAAAAGAAAAATTAAGAAAAGGACACTGCTAAATTTTACCACACTCTCTCCAGCTCTGTTCTCCAGGTTGGGGAGGGGAAATGGGTGAAGCATCATTCATAAGAACATAAGACGAATTAGATTTGTACACATGGGGACAATATTTTCCAAATACATTTGTTCAAAAAGGATGTGTGTGTACTGTGCCTGTGCACATGCGTGTATGTATATGTGTGAGTATATAAGTCTCATGACACCTATCTACCCAATAAGCAAAAATTGTAGGCTAAATGATGTCCTCTGTATATAGATTGCTTAGCCAGTTTGAATTCGGCCCTCCATACTTAAACGACCACTGTGCTAGCTTAAGTTATATTGATTCAGAAGCCTATCATTATTATACACCTCTAGTTATGTAGAAAAGAGTTATAGCTATCTATATGATATATAAATAGGTTAGTCAAAAGTTTTATCATTAGAATGATAAAATACTGGGTGAAACATTTTTCACAAATGGAAGAAGTCTGTTTTGCCTATGAAGGTATTTTAGCTTATAATTATATTGTAGCAGTTTATGCCTTCCAAAATACTAGGGGTTTTTCTGTTGCTGGAAGCTTTTTTTTGTTTGTTTTTTTGGTAGTACAAACATGGCTACATATTTTGCAGAAATCTCTTCACCTCTTCTTTTTCCTAAAGAGCATAATATACTGTGCATGAAGAGAACAGATACCCAACTAACCGGAAAAAAATTTTCCTTAGCTTTTATTAACTGTAGCACATTACCTATTTACAGATAAATCATTATACTTTGCAGCCTTCCTGGACTGTAATCAGGAAGATTAGGCTTTTTGAATGTGATAACATGGAATTCTTCAAAAATGGTAAAAATTCTTGTTAAAATGGCTTGGTTGAGAACTAGAGTTTTGTCCTATAATAAGTCTCATGTGATTTTAACTTTTTCTGGAAATTATGCCTCTTCCTATTTTCAAACATTAAATATTTATCTAGGTACAGTTAAATTCTCTAAAGAATTTTTATTATGAATTTGAAATAGGTATACTGTTCATCTTTTCAAACTATGTTGTATATCACACTTACAACCTTGAGGTTCCAGGAGAGGTATATGTATTGAATTAAAACCATATTATTTGTTCATTGCAGTGATCAGAGCAGTCTGAAATTTGAGACCTTTTGGTATCTGGCACCAAAATTTGGGTTTCTCCTCTGTCCACAGAAATACTGGTTTCATAAAAAGAAATGCTTTCTTTTGTCTCTTTTAGATGACACTGTATATTATGCATTCTAATTAACCTGATTTAATTTACAGTGTAAGGAAAAAGGTAATTAAAAACATATGCTAGCTTTATTTTTGTCTTGTGCTGTCATGTCAGTCTTCCAGACAAAGGAGACCAATATGTGTGCTTAAATGGGTGTTAATTTCATAATTTAGCTATAATTTACACCTCTTATTAGCTAATTGGAAGTTCTGCTTCTAGAGACTATAAAAGGAGATTTAGTGGCTGTTTCTGTGATCACCTCTTACTGAACGATAGTTGGCACCTAAAAACCCTCTGAAATTGGCAAGTTTCTACAACCCATACCCCTGAGACCTAAAGAGTTGGAAGTGCTATGATGTATGATAATATGTTTCTACATATTTCAAAAAGGACTTACTAATTTTTTGATATATGATGTTTTGGTTCCTTCTTTGGTTATGGCTTTCAGGTAATCCACCAATTCTTAAGTTATTTCTCCTTGATCTGTTTTCTAGGTCAGTTGTTTTTCCTATTAGATACAAAATATCTGACCAAAGTCTTTTGACTTTGTTTTAATATTTCTTGATGTCTCACAGAGTCATTAACTTCCACTTTGTAAATTATAGCTTCTTAGGGAGTTTGTTGCCTGTGTAAGGTTTTATATCTCTTCTATCAATCCTCTTTCCAATTCTTTCTTCCAAAATTCTCATTTATTTTCCAAATTTTCCCTCTAGCACATTCCATTATAAAATCATCTTAAATTCTTTAAAAAAAAAATCTTGTTTTATGTCATCCAGGAATTTTAATTGAAATTGTCCTCAAGCTATGGTTTGTTTTTTGTTTTGTTTCTTGAGGCTTTGCTTATAGACATGTAGAAAACTTCCCAGAACTTCTAGAAACAAAGGACAGAGTGAAAATAGAAAGAACCTTCTGATCACCTCCTGAAACAAACTCTAAAATGAAAACTACCAGGGATGTTATGGCCAAAGTCCAGAGTTACCAGTTCAAAATAAAAACACTGTAAGTAGCCAAGAAAGAAAGAATTAAAGCACCAAAGAGTTACACAATTTACCAAGCCTTTACTATAAAAGAATTGATAGGCTGGAATACAATATTCCAGAAGGCAAAGGATATAGGTTATATCCAAGACTAACTTACTCAGCAAAATTGGATATAATCATATGGGGGGAGAGGGGATGGATCGTTAATGAAATAGAAGACTTCTAAGCATTCCTGATTAAAAAAAAAAAACCAATGATGTTGAGAAACTGAAATATTTACCCAGAAGCCAAAAGAAACATAAAAAGATAAACATGAACAAGTAATTATAAAGGACTAAATAATGATAAACTATTTATATTCTAATATGGAGAGATGATGCATTTGTCCCCTCAGAACCCTTTCATAATCAGGAGTCAGAAAGGGAGTCTAATAAGACAGAGGGCCTGGGAATGATTTTGTTATATTTTTATGATCCTAAAGAAAACACAGAAAGGGAAGAAATATATTAGGAGGGGAAAGGAAAGAGGAAATATAGAGGAAATTATCTCACTTAATCAGGGTTGTAGAAGACACAAAGAGGAAAGAGTCAGGGAGTTGGCATCCCATGAATTTAATTCTCTTCTGACTGGTCAAAGGAGGGGAACATACACACATACACACTGGATGCAGATATACATTTCACCCAACAGAGAAAGAAAAAAGAGGGAAAGGGAGAGGGAAAAATAAGAGTTGGGCTGATAAAGGGAGAAATTAGTTCTAAGCAAAACGAACTAACTACAGAGAGCAGATTGCAAAAAGTAGTTTAAAAGAAAGAAAGGGGGCAGCTAGGTGGTACTGTGAGTAGAGCATTGGCTCTGGAGTCAGGAGGACTTGAGTTCGAACTGGCCTCTGACACTTGACACATTTACTAGCTGTGTGACCTTGGGCAAGTCACTTAACCCAAACTGCCCTGCCTTCTCCCCTGCAAAAAAAAAAAAAAAGGATAAGAACTTGTTACTGGGCTACAGGTGAGGGAGAAGGGAAGGGCAGGAGAGCAGAAGCAGACTGAACCACAACTAGAACAGTAGGGCTAAGCACACTCCTCTCTTACCATCTTCTTTCTAAAGAGGAAGCAGAAAACAAAGAAAAGGAAAAGGAAAAGAAAACAGGATGGAAGGAAATACACAATTAACTATCATAACTGTGAATGTGAATGGGATGAACTCAGCCATAAAATGGAAGAGGGCAGTAGACTGGCTTAGAAAGCAGAATCCAGGGGGCGGAGCCAAGATGGCAGCTGGAAAGCAGTAACTGGTGTGAACTCCCCACCAAGTCCCTCCAAAAACCTATAAAACAATGGCTCTGAACCAATTCTAGAACTGCAGAACCCACAAAGTGGC
>CM053622.1:400348336-400371184 GCA_028646595.1 Phalanger gymnotis | reverse complement strand
AACCCATGTGCAACCCACAAGTGTGGCACCCTGGGCTTGTCTCAGGCTTTGTGTCTGTGGAGATGGGGAAGGCCAGAAAAGCCTTCACCCAAGCGACTGACCCAGACTACACTCTGGAATTCTTGTGCCATTCTGAAGCCTCAACATTCTCTGGCTTTTCATCCTGAAATCTTTATTACAGCCCTGGATTTCACAAATTATAAATACCCTCTACCCCTATGGGCCTCCTTGTCAGATTGAATGGCACCTCCCAGATCCTCCATTTAAAGAGGGCACATACACAAGTCATGTTTCATTCTTTTCCAGGATGTACTGTGGACTTCTTGTACTACGCTTCTGTATCATTCTTGGTACTTTCCTATGTCTATCTGCCCATACTCACTACTTTTCAGCTTCCTTCTTTTTTAAAATAAGCCCTGATATCAGCTTTTAAATGTAAATTTATATTTCTTTCTCACATCTGCTAATGTGATTTTCCTAAAGCAAGTGATACATTATTACTTAGAATAGAAAGTGCTTGAATTGATAATATTTTAAAAGCTAAAAAAACCAAGATGGGCCCATACATATTCACGTGGCTTTCCTGAAACAGAAACAAGTTTAGATGAATCTAAATAACTACTTAAAGAACTTTGGTGAGGATAGGAATGGGCATGCAAAGGTAAAGAAAAAAAAAGGGTAATCTAATAGATCCCTAAATGCAACTTTATAAATTTCAACATGTTTTATACATGAGTTATTGTACAAATATTCCCCTTCACCTATACTTGCACTTGAAGAATAAGTTGGAGGGGAATAGGAGAAGGGAAGACCATAACACATTCAAGGTACTCCTAAAATGAGAGCACTCACGAGTACCAAATGATGGAATTACTTTCAACAGTCATCTAGTTGACACAGTTATTTCAAAGCAAAGTCATTCATGAAACAGAAAGAACAATAGTGACCATACATCTCTCCCCCATAATCCTAAAGCTTTCTTTTCCACAAGTACATGTGGAATGCATGAGAAGATTGGTCATAGAGGTCACCGGTGGAGAAGTGTGCTTTAGGGAATACGTGTGGACAAAGCAGATGTGAAGAGTACCACATGTGAGATGCTGCAAAGTTACAGGACTGCTAATGTTGCCACACTGTTCCTGCCAACCTTGGTCTTGAGGTCTCCACTGGATGCTGCTTCACTGCTTGACCATAGTCACCACAGTTTCAGATTCAGCTGGTATCTTGCCTAGAATACTACTGTATGCTTCCCAAAAGAACCCTAGAACTAGCAGGAGTCTTGGCTTTGGTGCTTGCCGTCTCCTGAGTGCGCTTCTAGCTCTGGGTCCTGGATTTGACTCCTCTCACCATCTTGTTCAACTTACAGCTGTACTCCACTCCCTAATGAGTTCTACATGTACTTTTCCTGCAAGATGCCATTGCTAGGGGAGGGGGAGGAATGCAAGGCAAAGAGTTAAGAGCAACAGCAGGAGATAAAGTCTTCCTTTACAGCTGTCTTTCTTACTAACCACCAGAGCTAAATATCTTGAACTGGCTAGTTTGCTTTTTAAAATATAGTCCCCAGGTGCATAGATGATCATCTCAAGCAGTCACAGAAATGTTCCTCTGTGGTATCAGCTGTCTTCATCTAATGGCCAAGGTCCTAAAATCCTCTCAGAGAGATTAAGAAACATTTTCATATTTTGTGGTCAGATTGCTTACTTAGTTCTCTTATACTTTTAACAAATATAAGTAAATGAAACATGTACTCCATCTCTACAGGACATGCTCTGGCTTCTTGCTAAAGGGCTGGTTGGTTCCTTGGTTGTGACTGGGGGCGGGGAATGAATATTTTCTTAGGCCACTTCTGGTGACATATATGCTTTGGCTTCTTGCTAAAGTGCAGACGTGACCAGATGTTCATAATTAGTCCTTTGGTCCCCACCACAGAGGGAGTGGGTAATTATGGGGCTAAGTATATACTTAGGCCACTTCTAGTAAGTTCATGTTCTAGCCCTTTGCTAAGGGGATAGAGCAACTAGAGACACCTGGTTCACTTTCTGGTACCTCCCAATGAGGTAGGGTTCCTGTCAAAGAGGATTACTGACTGAGCAGAAAGAGCTGAATGCTCAGGAGGCTTAAAAGAAAAAAAAAAACTCCTCTTCACATTCTCTCTTCTTCTGTTTGAAGGGGGTTGTTTGGGACTTGGATAGCCTCTCCCTTGGAACACCAGTAAGGGAGAGGATCCTTCCCCGCTTCTTCCTGGCAAAAATGACAACATTATTCATGTAGAATCGAAAGTACATGTTAAATTTAGGTGCAACTGACATTGGGCCTCAAATCCCTAGTTGACTCTTCTCTTTTCCTTAAGTACAGGTGACACAAGAGCAATCCTAAGGTGGATGTTTCTTGCCTTGATGGCACCCTTGTGAGTCTGCCAAGTTTGGTGTTTCTTGATGAGGTGTCAATTACCCAGAAGGAGGCAATTTCTGCAACAACTTCTCCAAGGAGAAGACAGCCTCTGTGAGGAGTTTTCCAGAAGATGAAGACATTGGAGTTGCACAGTGCTAGTCAAGTAAAAGTGAAACATCTATTCAGTAGCCCCTTAAAAGTTATTCCAGGAGGGACAGTTTGCTCTATCTTATTTTAAATAGACATCAACTAATCTGTGGGGTTTTACCTAGTTCTTTTGTGGCAGAGGAAATAAATAGCTATACTATGCCTTATCTACTTTGTATACTGACTACCTTTCTGAAGTGGACTCTGAAGTTAATCCCTTCTGGGAGATCATAGACATGAGCCAAATCTAGGCACTGCAGTTTTCCTCAGTTGAAAGCACTCCACTTAGTCCTCTAGGTCCATCACATCAGGGTTATCACTGACTTAAAAATTTTCTAATGCCTTCATATCCAATCAATTGCCAAGGCCTCTGATTTTGCCTCTACATTTTCTCATGTTCCCTTCCCTCTACTTACACAGCCATCACACTTGCCTACACTTTCATCATTCTTACCTTTCTGATTTCTCTCCTCCTCCTTTTCCTCCTCTCTAATCTATCACTCAAACAACTACAAAAATAATCCTCCTAGGAAGTAACAGGTTTAATCATGAGACTTCTCCTTTACTCAATAATTTCAGTGACTAACAACTGCCTCTAGTATTACTCTTCATATATTCCGCATTCCAGTCAAATTGGAAACAGTTGTTCTTTTAACTCAACCTTCCTTTTCTTTGTGTGTTCGCACAAGCCATAGCCCACAGGCAATGTTCTCCTTTCCTCATCTCTGCCTTTCATAATCCTTACTTTTCCCCATTCGAGTACAATGTAAACCTGAGTAGTGGAAGACAATGCGCCTTTGATTTTCTGTTACTTTCCCTTCTAAAGCTATTAAATGCCTCATATTTACAAAAATAATTAAGCACTGGATTTGCCACTAGAGAACTTGGCCTCAAATCCTAGCTCTGCCACTGATTATGTGCATTATCTGAGGTCATCTAACATCTCTGAGCCTCAGCTTCCCCAACTGTAAAACGGGGGAGTTGAATGAGAGGATTGTAAATGTCTCTCCCAACTAGAAATCTGTATAATCCTGCGTATGTAACATGGTCATGGCCTTAAAGGATCTTATAAAACACCTGTATTCCATATTATCCCAATCATTAGCCTATTATTGAATATCACCTGTGGAATGTTCATATGTTAGTTGAATCCGATCAGCCATGTCTGAGCTGAGATTTCAAGCTCTGCTGACTGGCATTCAATGCATCATTTCTACATGAAAAGTATTAGTGATAACAGCATGGGCTTCTACATCAGGTTTCAACTTAGCTGTAATATTGCATTGGAAGTTACCTTTAAATTCTAATATTTCTTTGGGGTGGTATTTGTAAGAGCTTTGCAATCATTAATTTAGCTCAATCTTATAAGGAAAAAAAACTACCTTCTTGTGTAAATGGCAAGATTGATGGCTTAGAAAGAGATATACTTTCAAAATTAGGTAGGCCTTCTAAAGCTTGCCACAATATATGTATGTACCTACTTTCTGGAAAAGTCAATGAATAAAGAACAAAAACTTAAACATCAGTTTAAACCCTTTAACTCATCTAAATGCAAGAGCAGGAACTAGAGGCCTCAATCTGAAATATCATGATTTTTTATCTGGAAGGCTGAAGATTTCTCAAAACTACATAAAATAGTTAACATATCTACTGATGACCAGAGACATTGTTTTTTGAGGCTAAACATCTTTTTTTAACAGTCACTAATATTAATGAGTTCTGTGACCTGGCCTGAAGAAATAAGGCAATTTGTTAAATATCCTGATAATGAGGTATCAATAATAATTCTAAACTTTGGATGGCCTTGTGAAATTTTTATATGTCCAGAAAATGAACAAAGGTTTCGATGGTAGTTCACATATCTGAGGAAAAAATTACACAACAGAGAATGCATCTATCAAACATATCACTTTTTGATTAGAGGTCATATAGGAAGGACTATTTGAAAATCAAAGATTAATGGGATAGGGAATTAAAGCATAGATTATTCCATAGATGACTGGAATACAACGTGAGAGCGGGTCAAATCTGTTCAACCCCAAAGTGATTACACATAATTTTTACTTTCAAGCCAGTCCTGAGTAACAAATATAAAATTGAAAGGTTGGCAGGGTTTTGCCCAAACAATTGTAGAAAAATTACTCATTTCTGACAAGGGATTGGAAAAATCAATTATAAAAATGGAAAACTTGCAAGTAGCCACGTTATTCAAGGCAGAATAAAGAAGCAAGCTTATCTCTCAAAAGGATGAGAAAGGATTTGCCTTTTAAAAAAAATGTATCTGTAAAAACCAGAGGGAAAACTAATGCTGTGTTATAGGCTAAGGGCCACGCTCCCAAGGCTAGCTCTCTGTGTAATGACTTGAGGTCTTCCTGCTGGAACCAAGTTGTACTAACATATATTATTTTGTAATGTTGATATAGTTAACAGCTGTCTTAATAAATGTGTATTCTTTCATATAGTTGGCTTAGAAGTAAAAACAATACTGACAGTCATAATACTGTGGTTTTTACAGTATAATAAAACAAAGCAGTAACTGTTGCCAATAGCTGTCAGGAAGGCAGCAGCCTTTCAACCATTATGGGGCAATTGGCAGTTGGCAAATAAAACTTGGGAAAAGTAGAGCTTATTTGCTGATGGTTATAGTACGGCATATAATTCAGCTATTGTCAAACTGGCTGTGTTACAGAATCACAGCTTTTGAGAGTTGGAAGGGACTTTACCAGGCATCTAGTCCAAAGGAATTCCTATTATATCTCACAAATGGTCCTCTGGCCTCTGCTTGAAGAACTCCAAGGAGGGGGAACTCACCACCTCCCAAGGCAGCCTGTTTCACTTTCAGCCAGCCCTCTGTGGTAGAAAGTTTTTCTTGCCTTTCAGTCTAGATTTGACTCATCGCAACTTTCATACATGGCTCCTGGTTTTGCCCCTGGGGTCAAACAGAACACATCTAATCCTTCTTCCTCATGGTAGTCCTTCAAATACCTGAAGACAGCTGAGTCTTCTCAACCATCAGCAAGTATTCATTAAGTGCTCACTATTGGGCAGGCATTGGACTAGGTGCTAAAAAGCTAAATGTGTACATTTTCTTAAAACGATCCTCTTGTGACCGGGACTTGAAGCTCTTCACTATTCTGGTTGTTCTCTTCTGACACTCTCCAGCTTTTCAATGTTCTTCTTACACTGTGCCACCCAAACATGAAACTCCAGAAGAAGTCTGATAAGGGCAGAGTACAATAGGACCATCTATCACCTATACCTAGAAGCTACGTGGCCTAAGATGGCATTAGGATTTTTGGTTGCCATATTGTACTGCTGACATGTATTGAGCTTAGGGTCTACCAGAATCCCTATTTTTTTTTTCAGAGCTGCTGTCTAATGCTTCTTTTGACTTATAGCTAGGAAGTTGATTTTTTGTATTTAAGTATAAGACTTTACATTTATCCTTCCTGAATTTCATCTAATTAGATTCAGCCCCATGTTCTAATAGGTTGTGATCTTTTTGGATCCCGACTCTAACACTCAATGTGTTAGCTTTCCTCCCCAGCTTTCTGTTATCTACCATTTGTGTCTTACCCAGCTCAAAATGTTGAACAGCTCAGAGCCAAGCCGGATCCCAGGGTACTGCACTGGAGGTCTCCTATCATCGTGACAATTAGCCATTAATAACTTACTAACTCCTGATTGATTCTGGCCATCCAATCAGTTCTGAATCCACATCAGAGTATTATCATTTAGTCCCCAACTTTTCACCTTCTCCACAAGGATATTATTAGTTATCTTATTAAAAGCTTTGCTAAAATCTAGGTAAAACATATCTATATTTTTGGACTCTTCAAAGCACATTTTCCACATCAGTAGCAAATGCCTGTAGTGAACACTTCCCGTTTGATGCTTCACTTGACAGCAATGCTCAGAAGATGACAGAGCGGTACTGTCTATGTGGCAGTACCAATTAAAGAATCTTATACAATTTTAATAATTCATGGGAGACACCATGGGAAGAAAGTCATTAAGTTTGCAAAAAAAGCAACAAACAGTTTGCTTTAAGCACAACAAAACAAAAAAAAAATCCCAAATATTTATAATTATATTGTTACTTTTCAAATAAGCTACTTTATATAAAGTGCTAACCTGGCAGTTTGGAGATAGCCAGAAAAAACAAAACAAAACAAAACAAAAAAAACGCCTATCCGGCTAACAATTCTGAAACCTAATCTTGTAGCCCAGCATTTTCCCAAGTAATTTGATTCTGAACATTCTAGGACTTGAAGTACATTTATGTGATGTAAAGTTTCATAGTCAGTGCTGGAGAGGACCACTGTGGGCAGAGGGAGTGCATTTCAAAGAGCTAGAATTACAGCACTGTACTGGTGCATGAAAATTAACTCTAAGGTAGAGATCAGGGTTGCAACATTGCTAAACCTTTTTGGTGGGAATAGGGGAAGAGGAGGGCCCATTTCAGAGAGAAACAAAATTGTGGGGTAAAGCAGAAAATGGCATATTGTCTTGAGATACCTATGTGGTTCTGGACAGGGACAGGCCTTCCTGTCCCAAACATTGCCTTTGAAGATCTACAGTGGGAGTTTCTAGTAATCTAGTGTTTTCCTGTGCTTCTTGAGCACAGAGTGTCAATCATGCAAAACTGATTGGGGTTTTGGTGACATGAACAGAATTTCAGTGTAGAAGAGAATGAAGATCTGAAATACATTGCAACATTCCCTCACCATCTCTAAAGAGATAAAATGAAAACTATAAATATTATAATTATCAGACATCATCCATCTTTTGCTGTCTTTAAAAAAATGACCTGGTCTAGCAAAATGAAATATTAAGTACCTGAACATGAGATATGAATTTATTCAAAGGGGAGCTGTATCTATATAATAGAGATTTACTTTAAAGAAAGGATGACTACTTCTTAAGGCTACCCAATAATATCCGAATTAGACAAGATAAATAAGTTAAATGTAGTCCTAGGTAAAAAATACCAGTAGCAGCTTGCATTGAGAGAACACCTTTCTCCCAAGGAGCTTGACATAGCTTTGTCAGAAATGGTAAACCTTTTACCAAATTTCTAAGTAGGTAAAATGCACATTAAGAGGTAAATGGGAATTTAACAATTTAGTACATAGAACAGAAACATCAGTGAAAAGGGGGAAAAAAGCAATGTATGTATATCTCAGATATAACCACATGAGCTGAAAAACTATAATCTCTCTCAATTTTTAGATTAAATGTCCTTTGTTTTTCATGTCACTGTGGCTGATGCTCTCTCATCTTCTGATAAGAGACAGATTATCAGTGGTAGAAAATCAGGTCTTCGAATGGAAGGTGCTATGGTGAAGACAAGTAATGATAGGTGCTGCTAAATGAATTGTCAAGCTACACAGTCAGATTGTAGTGAAGAAATTTCCTGAACATGAGAACTTTCACTAAATGGCAATTTTTGGAACTAGGAGAATGAACCAGAATATTAAAAAGAAGAATGGCTTTAAGCAAACAAATAACATACTTCTCAAATCATGGCTTGGAATGTAACTGAACAGAGACTGAAAAATAAAAAAATAAAAAGATCCCTTTCCTTTTTCCCAGGAGTTGCCTAAATCCCATGGCACTTCCAGAGAAATAGTTGGTTTTGCTGGTGTCCACATGGCAGCTTACGTTGTCCTTCGAACTACTTCAGAGATCTCAATACCTCTGGAGTTCTGACTCTATTAGTATGGTCCATTTGCTAAATCTGGAATGCCTACCTACACTTTTCTATAAAACCAGCCCCTGGAGTAATTACACACTGTATCATGTCAAATATATCATTAGAGTTCAGGATATACATGAAATTTAATAACATAACTAGCTTCTACTTAACAATAGTTTAAGCTTGCAACTTTTTAAAAAAATGATTGAAAAACTATAATTTTTAATTAATATTGCTTTTATACTACTAATAATCATTTTACTATTTCTACAAATACCAAGACCCTTTACAATAAATAAAAATCAAACTTTATTTTAGTTCGTTAAAGCAACCATAAACAAATAAAAATGTTTTACTGATTTTTGAAAGTCAATCATGAAATTTGGCAATACTATTTTTTACTTTACCTATTTAAATCTAAGATTTGTTCACTCATCCTTTACACCTTTCTTGAACATCTACTGTGTACAGAGTACTAGATGCTTCGGGAGAGGGAGGGGAGGAGACAAAGTTTAGACAGGAAGAGGTCCCTGCTTCTATAGACCTTAGTCTAGTAAAAGGATAAGGTGCAAACAAACAATATTTGTATATGTAGATGGAGCTGTGATTTAATTGCTCTGCCTTGGAGATGGAAACACATTTGTGGATTCTAACCCTGTGTGAATCTTGTCCATATCCTCCCCTAAAACCTCCACACAGGATCTACCCAACACATGAGACCTTATTCTAGATCTCAACGTTCCTTGGGTATCAGTAGTGTTGAGGCTGTCCATTTGCCATCCTTCCCTTTCACTACATGACTAGCCCACCTCTTCTGACCACACATGGGATCAAAGAGCACAGAGTTTAAAAGGGACCTTAAAGGTTATTTAGTCCAACTTCTTTGTTTTATAGTGGAAGAAACTTGCTCCCAAAGATACTACGTGATTTATACGAGATCATACTGATACTATTGAAAAACCCAGGATTTGAACCCAGTTGCTTTTACTCTAAATCAAGCATTCTCTTCACTGCTCTATTTGCCATACTTTTCCTCAACAGTCACACAATTTCTTGCTCACGTTATCAGTTGTACATCATTATCGAAGACAACTTGTACCCTCTATGTATCTTTCCACTGGATTCTTTACACCCTCTGTATCTCACCATTATCTTTTGAGTTATATTTAATTTTGATTTCTGGTGATTATGGTTTTCTGTGATTTATATCACTAGGTGAATACTAATATTAAAAAGTCACATGTTGTGATCAAGGAACAGTTTAGAATCACTTAAAGTGCTGTTCAATCTCCTCCTATCCAGTTCAGGGCCTTGCTTATTACCTATAATGCCTGTTCAAATATGTGCACTGGTGGATTGACTCATTGAAATTGCCATCCAGTTATATGTGACTGTTAGGAATTCTCCTTATATCAAAGAAATCTTCCTATTTGCCAACTTCCACTCTTTGTTTCTAATTCTGCCTGGGCTAAGCAAAAGAAATTGAATAACTATTCCAAATTATAATACTTGAAACCAATTATCATGTCTTTTTTTTTTTTTTTGAGGAGGCAATTGGGATTAAGTGACATGCCCAGGGTCACACAACACTGCTACCAAGTGTTGGAGGCCAGATTCAGACTCAAGTCCTCCTGATTCTAGGGCCTGTATTCACTGCACTGTCCTGTTTCCTAAGTGGAAGCTGTCCCATCACTAGCTGTTCCGTTTTCTAAGTTTTCTCCTGAAGCGATATACCCATACCCTTCAATCTTTACATGGAATAGTTTTTGAGTCATTATCTTGGTCACCACTTTTTAAACATAATCTAGCTTTTTACTAGCCTTACTAAAATTTACCACTAAAAACTGAAAAAAAAAATTTCAGATGTAATCTGACCAGCACAAGAAGATGACCATCTAATTGACTACATTGTACATTCTGTTTCCAAAAATTATCCTAAGATCGCATTACCCTTTTGGGGGCACTGTTAAAATGGAAGGCGATCCACTAAAATTCTCAAGACTTTTAAAAATAAAATTATTCTATGCTTCTTTCATTTTGTACATGTGCAATTAATTAATTTTTCAAATATAAGTATAGAATTTGACATTTTTCTCTAACACAGGTCATCTTATTAGATTCAACCCATTATTCTAACCTAAGATCACTTTAGAGGGGATAAAAATAAAAACGACCAAGAATAGCCAACGGAAACTTTTTTAAATCAGGTGGTGGTGGTGGTGGTGGTGGTGGCAGTGGGAGGACTTATTTTAATAGAGTAGAAAGGGTAGTGGATTTGGAATCAAAATGACTGAGTTCCAATCCTAGTTCTTCCACTTACTACCTATATGACCCTGGATAGAAAGAACACAACTCCTTTTGGGCTCAGGTTTATTACCTGTAAAATGAGAGACTTGGGCTAGATGATCTCCTATATGCCTTCCAGCTGTGATCCTTTATTACAATTTTATTACAATCTTTTATTACAATTAATCAGAAAATGTGGTATGAAGATATTAATTGAATCCCTACTAAACACAGAATTTTTGCAGACCACTACAATTTGTGACGACCATGATCTGGAGAACAATTGAGAGTTAGCAATGAGACTACATTTAAAAAAATAGCAATAATAAGAATAAGCCAAACACAACTACTCCTCCCACCTTTCGTTCCCACCCTGGCCAACATTAATATCTCTGCTAAGATTACTGAAACCTCTAAAGCAAAGAGCAATGTCATACAGCTTTCAGATTCTGATTCTCCGCAGGGACACCTCTAGTTTCTGATTGCACATAACTCTCTTATTCAATAAACTTCTTTGCACATTATAATCAAGTTCTTTTTAATCAAAACTAATCATATTGGTAAATTAGGTAGTACTAAGAAAGATGAAATTCATTATAATATTTTCTTTTAGGTGTGCTTTTAATCAGTTAAGGATGCAGATTTTTTTTTAAATAATCAACAAACAGTAACTCCAGTGAAATCTTGTTTTCTCTTTATCTTTTAGTCAATCATGTGACGGTAAAGATGTGCTTATTGTGGACAATGACTTGTGAAAGCCTGCCTATTCCTTACTAATTTTCAAGTCACCAGTATCATTAATATGCATTTATATGATTATCATAAAAATTTTATAGGTATGGGGAAGTAGGCATGTATTCCCCAGCATTTTGGTCAGACCCCCTGTGGTAAACTTTTGGGAGAATATGAATAAGACTTGCACAAGATGAGCAGGAACAAAATGGGCCGTGATCTGCAACCTTGGGAGGGAAAATGGAAACTGATTCGATCACAGATCTATTTGAGTATCTGAGATGCATTCAGACTTTTAGGAGGAAAACAGAAAATTTTCAGTCTAGCAACTTTAAAAAAAAA
Source organism: Phalanger gymnotis (assembly GCA_028646595.1). Taxonomy (NCBI): domain Eukaryota; kingdom Metazoa; phylum Chordata; class Mammalia; order Diprotodontia; family Phalangeridae; genus Phalanger; species Phalanger gymnotis. The sequence goes on along the minus strand of CM053622.1, from coordinate 400,359,588 downwards.
ATAGAACAGACTTTGACCTAATATGAGCAGAAGAAGAAAGGTGAATCAGATTTTTATCAATTTCTACAAAGAAATATCTTTTTAAAAAGTCTGGGTTGGTTTTTATCAACTCTAACATATCTATTAGCAGTTTAAGTTACAAAGACAGAAATTCTTACAAATTCTAAGTTTTACAAAGACAGAATTTTAGAAGTTCTGTTGTCAAAAATTTAACATGTTACTTTATGACCTTCTCCCCATACTTTCTGATGCATTTTTAAAAGAGCATATAACATAATACTATCACTAAAAAGATCTGAATATTTATGTCAACAAAAATGATTCCCTAAACTCTTCTAAACATGAAATAATTATTACAATTTCTAAATGCTGCTTTGCAAAATTCAAACCTGGGATCTAATTTGCATTACTTTTTAAAAATCTAATTAATTAAAAACTTGGTTTGAAATAAATTCATCTATCTATTCCAACTAATATTTAATGTACCTCTACTTATTAGTAGTGTTTTTAAATTGCTTTAAACAACCACTGATTCAAGTGACACTTGATTTTCTCCCTAGTCTGAATCTTCCCAAGGTAGGTCACTAAAGTTTTTTTAATAAACCTTATTAAAATGTGCAAGGCATCTTCCCTTGTAATACTGGGAAATTAATTTCATATGCCATACTCCCAAAGTTGAAAGATCATTCTATTTTGAAGGCAACATGTCTTCTATACATAATATGTCAATATACTGTGGACTGTTTACATTAAAATAATTGAGTCAAAAGCACCAATCTTAACAGTCTGTTGACAAACACATGTAAACTGCTTGATGGATAATTTTTAAAAATTGCAGAGAAACTTCTAAATGGCTATATGAGTAGAAAGATTTCACTTTTAAGTTATGAAATCATGGTAAATGTTAATGATAAATAAGTGACTTTGTTACAATTACTTTTTCTGAAAAAGGAAGCAAGTAAAGAAGGAAGGAAAAAAGAAAAGAAAGGAAGAAAAGGAGGATTTAATAAGAACTTACTGTGCCACCACACTGCCTCCAAAACATATAAGATATCTAGATGCCAGCAACACAACATTCTCATCCTCACTTTTATAGTTCTTCTTAATTTAATTATTAATTTATATTTTTAAAAAACTGAACAGTTCCTATACTTTAGCAGGCATCTTTTTAGATCTACCCCAAATTTTCTTTATACTTTCAGTTACACCTGAAGATTTCTTCACCAAAAGAGAAATGGTACAATTTATTTGCCTTTAGACTCACAATCAATTCATCTTTTTCAAAATAGAAATTTATTCATATTTGCCGTACATTTAATCCTCATTAGTTTAAAGTCAGAAACATTTTAAAATTCTACACAATTATACAGTGTCACTGTACTGATTTTAATTCACTTGAAAAATATTTGTTTTCAGTCATTCAGTTGCGTCTGACGCTTTGTGATCCTGTGAACCATACTGTCCGTGGGGTTTTCTTGGCAAAGATACTGAAGTGGTTTGCCATTTCCTTCTCCAGTGGATCGAGGCAAACAGAGGTTAAGTGATTTGCCCAGGGTCATACAGTTAGTGAGTTGGCACTCCAACTCTATGGATCTCAGTTTTCCATCTGTAAAAATTAGTTTGCTGGGCCAGATTATTTCTATAGTGCCTTTAAGCTCTAAATAATATTATTGCATGGTTAAAATAGTTAAATGTATTAGAAGAGATCAATATCAAATACTATTCATGCTAAGCTTTAAAGAAAAATCAGTTCTTGGCAATTTGCTTTACAAAGAATCTCTCCAGATGACCAAGAAGCCTCAAAAATGAGCTATACTACATTAGGGTCATCCATGTAAAACAATACCCAAATATAAAGTCTAAAGCAGGAAATTGAAATTAATATTATAGTCTTTATGCTATTATAAAGTAAAACTGAAAATGTTATCATAATTTTGAAGAAATTTACCTTGATGCTAAAAGGAAACCATATTAATGAAATAAAGACAGTTTCTAAAATCACACAAATGTCTTATTGGTATCGGTTGCAGTTTATAATCACAACTGTAATTTGACTGGTAAAGTTTCTTGATCTTTAGTTTCTCATTATGTGCCCTTTCTTTGAATTTTTATTTCATAATTTTCAAAAGATAATAAATGTATCCCACTGCATAGCATCTCCAGGAATTGATAGGCATAGAAGTTCAAAATATTACTTAGAAGAAAAAACAAAGTCGGTCTTGCTGTTCTGTACCTACAAGCTTTTCATTAAAATTAAAAATGTATATAAATACCTTTGCTTAATTTTAAAAAAATGTTTATTACAATGCGATGATTCAAAAATTGAGGCCATGTCAGAATGAGAGGAAAACAATAAGGCCAAAATCCTTTTTAGAGAATTCCTTTTCTCTGATTTCTTGAAATAGAAATCTAAGGACCACTGATCAAGGCTCCTCAGATGATCTCTACTGTCAGAAAGGTACACAGGAAAAGATGATTTCTATGGCAACCAAAGCACAAACCATAATGAGCTTTTGCAGATCAAAATTAAACACAAATTGCACTTCAGCATAATTATGTCTTCACTGGTGACCTTCAGGCAAAGGTATAATGTTTTCCATATGCTTGCTCAATGCCCATAAATGAACAGAGGGTTGCAAACTGAACCAATTGAAGTTTCCAGTGAACTTCAAGGTTAATCCCATACAAAAGACATAGTAAAAGTCCATTGTAGGGCTTACAATGGATGGGTGATTGTTGTTCCAATTTAAAACTGCTTCTTTTCTCACTGGGTACCCATCTAGGAAACAGCCATAGGATTTTTATCAAGTAAAATAGCATGCGCATGACACCACTAGGTATTTTCTAATGCAGTGGGATATACTTACATGTATAAATTTTAGTCACATATTTTAGCTAATTTATTTACTAAAGATTAGAGTCAAATATGGCTCAGTATTCATATCTATGAAAATTTAAGGAAATGAGAAAAATCCAAATTGGGTCTATCTAATTGTGGCGTTCTGAACACTAGTGTGCAATTTACATTACTCAATGCTTTAAAGACAGGGAATATGCTCCTCTCTTCTACTTAATGAGATTAACATTTCTCAGTGGCTTTAATAATATAATCCATATCTCTTGTGAGCAAAAAAAGATATAACCAAAGAGAGCAAATAAATCTGGATTTGCATAGTTAGCATGTGGGCACTATTAAATATTAGCCTTGGTTTATGCTATCATTAAATTCAAACTAAGATTATGAAATGTAAATGTATTATTCAGCTCTTCCAATCATGCTGCACCAAATTTTTAGCAAATATAAATGTCTCTGGAAGAGAAAAAACCATACAGGAGCAGTTACATCTACTAGATACAATTAGAAATCTCACCACTCCAGTCCATCCTCCATTCAACAGCCAAACTGACTTTCCTAAAGCACCAGAATGATCATGTCATCAACATATTTAATAAAGTCCAATGGCTCCCTGTTATTTCCAGGATCAAATACAAAACCCTTTGTTTGACATTGAAAGATGTTTTGAATCTAGCACTGGACCCCTCTCCATGACCATTCCAATCTTCTCAAACCTCATATCCCATTAGGTGCTCTTTGATCCAGTGACTCTGGACCTGGATCACCGACCTCGTCGCTGAGGCACAAACAAGACACTCTACTTCTCAGCTCTGGGCATTTTTTCTGGCTATCCTTTATACCTAGAATATTTTCTTTCCTCCCTTCACCTCTTGGTTTCTCCGGCTTCAAGTCCTAGCTAAAATCTCACCTTCCACAGGAAGCCTTTACCAATCCTTCTTAATTCTAGTTCCTTCTCTCCATTAATTATTTCCTATTTATCTTGTATATTGACTGGTGTGTGCTTTTTGTTTATTTTTCTTCCTCCCATTGGATTGTGAGCTTTTGCCTTTCTTTGTAGGCTCAGAGCTTAGCATAGTGCCTGGAACACAGTAGGTGCTTAATAAATGTTTATCGACTGACTAGATACCTAGCAGTTTAGTTACTAAGGGCTACATAAAATAAACTGCTCTTGTAAGTGGAGCTGATTTCATTCTGCAGAAACCCAACAAAAACAGAGGCAACTGAAGGTAACAACTGATGAATCACCACTTTGATTTTTTTTTTTAATTCAGAAGAAGACTAAGTAAATCTTATTGGGATTACTTTTTTTTTTTACCTTTTTGCAGGGGGGAAGGCAGGGCAGTGGGATTAAGTGACTTGCCCAAGGTCACATAGCTAGTAAGTGTGTCAAGTGTCTGAGGCTGGATTTGAACTCAGGTCCTCCTGACTCCAGGGTCGGTGCTCTACTCGCTGCACCACGTAGCTGCCCCTAGTAAATCTTATTGGAAGTAGGTTTGCTGTGTCTTCTCATTTCTATCAACTTCTGTCTATTAGATAGGTCTGGGGTTTTATATCAAAATTCCATTTCATTACTAAAAATTCTCTCTGCATGATAATCCTGTTTGCCTCCATCATGGAATTTGTCATTGGTATAAAATTCCCTCTATTAGAACCCAACCATCCCACTGTGGCAAGGTCAGCCTTGGATGGATAGTCCAGCATGTTCATCATCTCCAGCTAAGTCAGGTATTTCATAAGCTTCTTTAAAACCAATGTTTTTATATTAGTTTAGAGTTTCCTACTCAGCCACAACTGCTGAGGGCATAGCTCCAGTATATGACCAAGTAGTTCTTTTGGAGAGGGCAATCAAATGGGAGAGCTGGACCAGGCCTAGAACTGGAGCAGGGTTGTCAGATCAAATATAATCGATATTCTCAGCCTCTTCAAGCAGCTTTAAGTATTTGAGTGACATCTCAGCCCTTATCCTAAATACAGAGAACCTTGGAGGGCCCCCAAGTAGTGTTGGCACCTCAAGGACTTGGCTTCTTTCCCAGTCCATATAGATGGGCTATACCTGGCCTGGCAGAAGCTCGCTCACTTCCTTACATGTGCAAAGATAAAGATCTTTTCCAACACCCTCATAATCCACATCTCCTTGGATTCCAGTTAAAACAACTGGAGATGCTGTTCAGGTAAGTTCTTTAAATTCTATGAAATTTTTCGATGAATCAATATTTATTGAGTATCTCTGCCTGCCTCAGTTTCCTTGACTCTAAAATGGGGATAAGAATAATACCTAGCTCCCAAGGTTTTTGTGAGGATAGGAAATATTTATAAAATGCTTAGCAAGGCACTCGCCATTTCCTTCTCCAGTGGATTCAGGTAATCAGAAGTTAAGTGACTTGTCCAGGGTCATATAGTTACTAAATGTATAAGGCCACATGTGAACTCTAATCTTCCTAACTCTAAGACCAATCTACTGTGCTACCCAGATGCCTCTATAAATATTTAAGATTTAAAATTGGCTTTAGAAATAGAAATAGAAAATAGAATTTTTTTACATTACAAAATAGTAGCAGTTTATGCAAATGAAACTTAATCTAAACTCTTAATGTTTGAATTTCATGAAGCTAGGGGGAAAAATGTCATCTCTTTCCCTGTCTTCATTTTTCTCCAAATCTTTGTTTAACCTTATTCCTGTCTCCTAATCATGTTCTATTACTTTCTGAAGAAAAATTATCTTTTACTTTCACACCATTAGCTTGTATATCTTTAAAGTTAAAATCCTACATATTTACATGACATAAGCTGTGTTCATATTCCTGAAATAACCATACTATAGCACTGCTGAACTAAACAATATGATCTCCCATGATCAACCACCTAGCTTATGAAATATGCTGAAGCTGGCTATGCCATTCAGTTAAGACTACCATCAGGAACTCTAACAGGCTATGTATGCCCTACCTGTCTGATTACAAGATAGAAGAATTTTAAATTCAACATGTCCAAAACTGAAGTCATTATCTTTCGCCCTAAACACTGTCTTCTTCTTTACTTCCCTATTACTCTGGAAGGTACCACCATCCTTCCAGTCAACCAGGCTCACAACCTGGGTGTCACATTTTATTCCTCACCACCCACATCCAGTGAGTTGCAAGGCCTGTCAATTCTAACATCTCTCCCATACTCTCCCTTCTCTCCTCTGACACTACTATGATAGTTGCCTGCTGGTTGGTCTTTCTACACCTCAGGGTAATGCCACTCTAATCTATCTTCCATTCAGAGCTACGAAATGATAAAGCCCAGGTCTGACCATGTCATCTCACTTCTCAATAAATTCCAGTGGTTCTTTATTACCTCAAAATCAAATATAAAATCCTCTTTTGCTTTTAAAGCCCTATATAACCTGATCACTTCCGATCTTTCCAGTCTTGTTTCACTTTACTCCTCTCTGTGCACTTTACAATTCAGTGACACTATCTTCCTCGCAGCCCTTCACATGAGACTTTCTATCTCCCAACTGTGTATTTTCACTCCATGTCCCCTATACCTGGAACGTTTTCCCTCCTCATCTCCATCTCTTGGCTTTCCTGGCTTCCTTCAGGTCTCAGCTAAAATCTTCTGCCAGTTCCCATTAATTGCTAGCTTCTGTCCCTTGTCTGAGATGAGTTCCAATTCAGCCTGTGTAAACTGCTTGTATATAGTCCCATTCATGTTGTCTCCCACATTAGACTGTGAGTTCTTTGAGGGCAGAGCCTGCTTCTGCCTCTCTGTATCTCCAGCATTTATTTAGCACAGGGCCTGGCACACAGTAAGCACTTAGAACAAATGCTTGTTGCCTGATGGACTGAAGAAAATTGCTGGCAACAGGCTATTCAGCTTCTAGTAGAAGACATGCAGTGAGGGGCATCTCTACTGCCCCCTCAGCTTCTTTCCCCCTCTCACTTCTGCAGAGTTTTTAATTATTATGGAGCTCTTCCTGATATTAAGCCTAACTTTGCTTCTTTGGAACTTTTACTCGTTGCTTCTGGTTCTGCTCTCTGGGACAAAACCAAACAAGCTCTTGTCAGCTGCCCAAAGACCACAACTTAGCTATCTACCCCAAGTCTCCTGTTCCCTGGACTAAATGTCCTCAGTTCTTTCTACCTATCCTCATGACATTGACTCAAAATTCTTCACCACTCTAACCGACCCTCCTCTGGATGTTCTCCAGTTGGTCAATGTCCTTCCTAAATGGTGGCAACCAGAGCTGAACATGATACTCCAGAAGTGGTCTGGCCAGGACAAAGTATGGAGGGCCTGTCACCTCGTCATTACTGGAAGTGTTGCCTCTGCTCTTAATCTCATTAAGCAGCACTTTTTGTGATAGCAAAAAACTGGAAACAAAATGGAGCAATGGCTGAAGAAATTGTGGCATCTGAATGTAACGACATATTTTTGCATCATAAGCAATAACGAATAAAAATTCAGAGAATCACAAAAAGATTGGCATGAACTGATTCAGAGTTAATAAAGGGGAAGTTGCTGCCCAAGATCACATTAGCTTTTTGGCTACCACACCACACTGACTCACAGGCCAATGAAGTGCCCAGATCTTTTTCATACAAACTGCTGTCCAACAGCATCTTATGCTTGGTGAAGTATATCCTTTAACCCAAGTCTAAGATTTTACATTTATCTCTACTGAATTTCACCCTATTAGCCTCCGTCTAACGCTTTAGCCTGCCAAGATCTCTTGGGCTCCTGATTCTGTCATTCAGTATGTTAACGATATATCTTTCCCAGATTTGTATCATCCTCAAATCTGATGAACATTCCACCTATGTTTTTATCAGAGTCGCTGATAAAATTGTTAAACAGCATGGAGCCAAGTACAGATTCCTGGGGGCACTCTATTAGAGACCAGCTGCCAAGCTAACACTGTTAATAAATTACTCTTTGAGTGTGGCCATTCAACCAGATCCAAATGCATCTAATTTCATTATCATTTAGCTTGGATTTCTCCATCTTCCACAAGAATAACATGAGAAACTTTACCAAATGCTTTGTTAAAATCTGTGTAAACACAAGATAGATAGATACATAGATAGACAAATAAAAAAGAGGACCAACCATTTAATCTCTCAAGCAACTAAGACTGTGTACATATGTGTATATGTGTGTGTGTGTATGGGACAGGGAGAAAGGGGCAGAAACTGTATCTACTTCATTTCCTTGCTCTTCCAGAGTTCAATAACAGTATCAAAAGATGAAACAAGGTTAATCTGGTCTGACCTGTTCTTGTTTAAGCTTGGGCTAGCTCTATATAATCACTGCTTTCTTTTCAAGATGTGCTTTAACCATCTGCTTCATTACACATTTTAGAATTTTCCAAGAACCAGAGTCAAATTCATTGGACTATAGTTTCTAAACTATTCTCTTATCTTTTTGAGAGGGTAGAAGAGTGAGGAGAAAATCAGGCCACTTGTCCACATCCAGTCCATAGCATCTCACCTGTTCTCTACCATCTAAAAGATCAATGAGCAGTTTCTTAGATCTTAGAGCAGTTTCAGTGGAGTTGAAGGGTTAGAAGTCAGATCAAAAAGGATTGAGGAAAGAGAGAGAAGTAGGGAAATAAAGGCAATGACGATCCTAGCAACTCAGTGAACTGAAACTACTACACTGAAATGAAATTTGTGTGCTAAGTGTAAAAACTCCAAGGATTGACTGGCATAGGAAAGATCCTGGCAAACTACTGCCTAAAAAAATTTCAAGATATCTATCTCTTACTTATTGGTGGCAAACCTGCCAAATATTAAGTCATCTTAAAAATTATTTAATTTTGGCCTAATTCTTAAATGTGAATTTGGGGTTGGGGTAACTATTCAAAGGTAGGAAGAGGAAGAAGAAGAAATTAACCAAAAGAGCCATAAAGGTTCTCATATTTTACAAAGACCCTAAAATCATGTTGGCTGTGAAGTAAATAATCAGAGGCAAGATATTTTGCTTTGAGCTAGAAAGAAAATTCTTTAAAATACATGTATACCTGGGAAGAAAGAAAATGCTCTTTTTTTTTTAAAAGGTAGCATTTGTAAATCCACCCTTCCTGTGATTGCTGGGTCTCTAGATAGGAAATTATGTAAGTGGGAGAGAAATGGTTTGGGGCAGGGAGGAGCAGTTGTGTGCTGAGACTAGTAATACGACTACTAAAGTCACTCCAGGGTATTTTAGAAGTTATTTGTGTCCTAGAAAACAGGACTAACAGTCTGGTAGCCAAATAGTTTCTTGTTCAAATTCAAAAATTCTAGTGCAATCTCATAAATTTAGAAGAAAACTGAATTTTAAAAAAACTAACTTTCTATACTTAGTTCGTTCTTGCTAGATTCATGAATGAGTTTTTAAAAGAAGACATCTGTGAAGAAGGCAGTTACTTGGAGAAGTCCCTACTCATCATCTGTTTGGCCATTTTAAAATGTAGAATCCCACAACTGCACAATCAATGAAGGAAACTTGTCCGTGCTGACATTACCTGCAACATAACCCTGTTTTCTCTTCATAAAAATGAGGTTGTTTTAAGATTAATTGTCCAGTTTATGGGTAAAGAAAATTAAAAATTTAATAAGACATATTAAATCTTTTTAATCCTCAGTTCTGCTTACTAGAATTCCAATCCCCTGATGGTAAGCGCTTGAAACATAGATCAATTTGGTTACTTACAAGTAAGATAAAGAAAACAGAAAATTGCAACTGATATGTTGCCACTCAAAAACATAGTCAAGGGCTCTTAAAGCCTAATTAAGTTTGAAAGCTGAAAAATAAATTCTAATTTTTTGAAGAATGAAAATATGTAATTTCTAACATATAACTATAAAATATATCACAAAAAGCAGGAATGAAGAAGGTACTTCACAATTAGATTTCAAAAAATATTATAAAGATGTAATCATAAAAGTAGATTATTGGTTAGAGTACATAAGTAAGACCCAGAAGCAATTGAACATAGCAATCCAATTCAAACTACTACTTCAGAATGTCTATTTAATAAGAACCTCCAGGAAAAGTGGAAAGAGGTTAGCAGAAATTAAGTTATATTGCATCTTATACCATATACCACAATAAGCTACAAATGGATATATGTCTAAATATAAAAAAACCACAACATAAAAATATGAAAATGGAAGGTTCTACTGCTTAGCAACTATGGCTAATGAGAAATTTTTAATCATAAAAGGAACAGAAGTCTCAAACATAGAAAAAGACAATTTTCAATATATGAAACTAAAAGGCTTTTACACGAACAAAATTAACGTAGCTAGAATAAGAAGAGTGGGAAGAGATTATTGCATAAAATATCTTTGATGTAAGTCCAATATATATAAGGAAAACTGACCCAAATGCACATATAAGACCAAAAGTCATCTATCAATAGTTAAATGGTAAAAAAAATATTTTTAAAAAATTGTCTAAAATAAGAAATATAAACTATCAACAACCACACAAAAATGCTCCAGATCATTAATAATAAGACAGATTGTTCTCTTTGCTGTTTGTCCTTTGTGCTCAAAGAGGACCATGACATCAGAAAGGTGATACCATGACATGCTTACCCATGTATGTGACTACTGCCCACATTCTTCAAAAAGTTTATTACTAGGGATCCAACTCAATATGCCAGAGGCCTTCTTTGTTTTGTCTTGAGGGCATCAATAAAGCACTCTGGTGCTCCACCTGTCATCCCTCACTCTTATGTGCTCAGACCATCTTCCCCACCTGTCATAAAATCCTTAACTCCTGTTTTTCTTTTGTGAGGTGGGTAGCCTACTCACACCCATAATGCAATTTCCATCACCCTCTCTATAATGTTCATCTTCAGTCTTTGAAAGACAACGGTATTCCATGACTTACTATACTATAGCAGTAGTGATAAAATGATAGCGTTGGAAAGATGGGCCTTTGCTTTCATGTGAAGTTTGGGGTCAGTTAACGGACTTTGCAATTTCCCAAATATTCTGCCAAGATTTAATTCTTTATGTAAAAATAAGCACATCCATCTCATTAGTATGTAAATTTGCTTTCACCTTTAATAAATGGTAAGATGATATGTATACCAAAGAATTGTTTTAAAATATATTTCTTTATGACAGTAAATGTTTGAATTACATACGTATTTTATATATCTCTACACCTGGGTTCGCGTAAAAATGTCTCAGGCAAAAAGGAGTCGTAAGTGAAAAAAGTTTAAGAAGCCCTGAATCTAGTCTAGTCCCTGTACTTTATAAACAGGGAAACTGAGGCCCAGAGAGGTTAAGTGGATTGCCCAACATGACACAGAAAGCAGCAGAGACAGTATCAGATCCTATGTTCTCTCACTTCAAATTTAGCATTCTTTCCACTATACTAAAAGTATGCTTGTAAGAAAGGAATTAACAATAAA
>CM053622.1:400329373-400347836 GCA_028646595.1 Phalanger gymnotis | reverse complement strand
TATAGTTAGTCTTTCACAACATGAGTATTGTGGAAGGGTTATACATAATGATATGCATGGGGCCCATGTTGAATTGCTTGACTTCTTAGGGAGGGTGGATGGGAAGGGAACAGGGGAGAGAGGAAGGGAAAGGGGGATGGGAGGGGAATGGGGCGATGGAGGGGAGGGCAGACTGGGGAACAGGGCAACCAGAATGTACACCATCTTGGAGTTGGGGGGGGGGAGGAAATGGGGAGAAAATTTGTAATTCAAACGCCTGTGAAAATCAATGCTGAAAACCAAACATGTCAAAAATAAATTTAAAAAAAATAAAAATAAAATAAAAAAAAAAGAAATGAGAGGTCAGTCTGGCTGGAGTGTGGAACACAGGAAGGGGAATAATACATGATGAGGATAGAAGGACAGGCTGAGGCCAGATTTGGAGGGCTCTAAGAGCTAAAAAGAGAAATTTTTATTTGATCCTAGAGGTAACAAGGATCTACTGGAGTTGTTTGAGAAGGGGAATGAAATGGTTAGATCTGCACTTTAGGCAAATCACTTTGGCAGCAGTATGGAAGACAAACTAAAGTGGTAAGAGACTCCATGAAAGGAGATTAATTAGGAGGCCATGGTAATAACCTAGGAGAGAGGTGAAGAGAGCTTAAACTAAGGTGTGGCAGTATGAGTAGACAGAAGGGATGGGATGTGAGATATAGTATGGAGTAGAAATGACAAGATTTGGCAAGGGTGAAGGAGAGTGAAGAGGCAGGAGGAAGATCAATATAACAAAGTGGGGAGACTTGAAGAATGGTGGGTTGGGGTAAGGGAGGGGGGAAGTATATTGAGTTTTCTTTTGGAAATGCCCGGGGCATCCATCTAGTTAGAAATGTCCAATAAGTAGTGGTGATACAGGCTTGGAAATGGGCCAGATGCATTTGGATAGAAGTGTGAGTCAAACACAAAGAGATGACAAATTCATGGGAGCTGATGGTCATGAGAAGAGGAGAAACGATATGAAGAGAGGAGGGGCAGAAAGAAAAGAAGTCTCTTATTTGGCCATATGCTATGGATGATGAGCCATCAAAGAAGACTAAGGAAAGACTAGACAGGTGGAAGAAAACCATCAGAGCATGGTATCACAAAAACTCAAAGAGCTTTCACTCAGTGAGCATCCAGGAAGAGAGGGCAGGAAGTGAGACAGGAACTCAATTAGGGAGGAATAAATGGATTGTCCTGTTGCAGTGAAAGACTAGCTGAATTTGAATACTAAGAATTTATAATGTATTCAGGCAGCATAATGGTGTAACTTCCCCTGGTTCAATTCAGTAGACTGTGAATAGGGGCAGAGGACATAGGATGAGGTTTGGCCAGGCAAGCAGAATATAGCACAAGGGGAGAAGATTCAAGAGTAGAGGGACAGTGAGGAGTTGAATTGGCTAAGTTTAGGGTTGAAATTAACAAGGGAGGGAAATGAAATCAGAGCAGGGTTATGGCCCAAGATAGTTTCAAGAGATGGAGAGATTAATTAGCACAATAAGAGCAAAGAATAACTGACATAAAGGGGAAGATGGTCACAATAACATTTTAGAGAGCTAAGTCAGAATACCAGGAACTTACTGCTCCCAGTACAGCACCAGCAATGGGAGTGGTACTCTCCCTGTCCTCCTGAAACCAGCCCTGTCCTCCTGAAACCAGCCACAGCAGTAGTAACGTTCACTGGACTAGAGTTTATAAACTATTCCCTTTTAAAGAAAAAGCACGTAAGACATTAGAATGTAAGTTGAGAGTAGCAGGAAGATGATACAGTCCCCAGCGGCAGGCATGCTTAGATGCAAAGGAAGGAAGAATAGGGAATTCCCATTGGGGTCCATAGCAACGCTGGTGGTAGAGTGGACAGGGAAAAAAACTGAGAAAAGAAAATCCCTCGTGGCACCAATGATAGGGGGGTGGGGAGAGGATCTCCAAAAGCAACAATGATTGAGAGAGCCAGGGTGCTGGTGACAATAAAGACAGGAATCAAAAAGAAGTTCCTGGAGCTAGGCTAGCTGGATTCACCACTTGTTGTAAGTTAAGGACTGCCTGTACTTAGAAAAAAAGAAAAAGTAGCAAGTGGAAAATAAGATATATTTTAAAGTTATTATAAAAACAAGGTCATATAAACAAGAAAATACGAACAGTCTAAATTTTAAATACTATGGTAGCAGTAATGTAATGCAAATGGCTTTGAATATCAGTAAACTTCTTATGTAGGTAAAGCTGATGAATTAGGAATGATGAAGAGACTGCTTGTGTAAAATAAGCTTTGAATGGGATAAAATGTATACCTTTCAAATGGAGAAGCTAGTGAGGTGTCCAAAAATGATACATTTAAATAAAGCAATTTGGCTGGAACTGCATTCATCTGTAAATAATTTACCTGCAGGCTGAGTTGAAAACTAGCTTAAAAGGGTATGAGTTTTTAAAAGATGCCCAATAGTATAATTTAGTCTTTTTTAGGTTAGAAAAAATACTGATTTTTAAAGGAATTCAGCATCCTTTTATGTTGAAGATCATAAGTTTAAATGGTTTCCAGAGGGCAGGAAGCAAATTAAGACTCCTATGGCTGATTTGGATCTATAGTTGTGTGGGTTTTTTTTAAATGGACCTATGATTTCATTGCTATAGGGAACTCATGGTAAGGGCACTCATCTGCAAGTACTTTGCAACTTATAGTCCTAAGGAGTTGTCTAGGGACACTGAGAGGTTAAGGCACTTGCCCAGAGTCACATAGCCAGTAAAATGTCTGATGCCATATTTGAATCAGGTCTTCCTAACTCTGAGGCTGCCTCTCTATTCACTACACAAAACAGCCTCCATATTGTAAATGCAGAAAATATAATGGTCACACGACTACTTTCCAGGAGACTAGAGCTGCTAGTCGGTCACTCACCCTATGTAACCACCCAAATACCCTTCTATTTACTATTTTAAGGTGTCCAAGATAGAAGGTAGGTGTTTCTGTGACTATCTTGGACCCCTTTTTTCTGGGTAGGTTGTATCAATGAATGGTTCAAGGCATTTTATGCACACTAAGAAAAGCCTTTGTGGATCCTTAGGTAAGCCTAAAAAATGACATCTCCATATATCTGAAGCCTTCAGTTTTCCCCAGAATCTCAGAGGAGACGGGCTATGTTTGAGATTTTCTTTCTTGTAAGCTGCCTGGCATAGCACCACACCAATTAGGTATTTCATAAGTACTTGAAAATGATGGTAAATTATTCTAAATTGCCTTTCTTACAATAAACAACTTTCATGGCAATTCATCAAAAACAGATATTTCTCTGTTTTGTCTACATTGTATGGTTGGTACTAGAAACTAAATTAACTACACAGTCACAGGGTCTGTGCGGGGGCAAAAATCTCATTGGGACTAAATTTTTCTTGCAATTGTTGGTAAAAGAGTGGTTTAAATGTGTTTCTGGCTCTGGAAAAGCAGTCTATAATGCGGTCAACTTCTACTACGATCACCTTAATCCAGGTAAAAGTACTACTGCTCGTGAGCTAACTCCGAGTGCAAAAAGTTGTACAAGGCCTCAGAGTTCACCAGAATCCAAATCTGTTCCACCCGTCATTTAGGTAGATCTGGGCTGAAGAACAAGAACAGAGGGGGTCTGTTCCGGATTGGTAGGAGTCAATAAGAGGCTTGGCACTGATAAAGGACCCTATTCTATGATCACTATAAGGTAACATATAAAGCACTTCGCAATACTTAAGGGCATTAGCTAAAGGTTTTTGTTACTATTCTTACCGCAATTATTATTAACCTGAACTACTGTTCAGGTTACCTCCTAATTGATCTCTATTCTCTCCTCTCAAATCCATCCTTCACACCACTACTAATGGGATAGTCTTGAAGTACAGCTATGACCACGTGACTGCGCAAGCTTCCATCATTCCCCACTGCCCTTCAGTTTGGCATTTAAAGCCCTTCACAGTCGAGCTCTGATTAAAAAAAAAAAAAGATTCCCCTCCTGCCTTCTACTACTCCAGTGAAACCAGTCTTCCTGCTTTAACTATGTCCATACACAACATTTGATCTCCCTATGCCTTTATAAGGCCATCCCCATGGCCCAGAATGCTCTCTCTTCACTTTCACTTTTTGGAATCCCTAGCTCTGTTTAAGGCTCCCCTCAAGTGTCAATGCCTTTCCTGGTCCCCTGCTTTGTTGGGTCTCTTTCATACATGTTCTATTTGATTTTCTTTAAACACTTGTATCCCCCTATTGACACATATCATAGAATACAAGCTCTGTGACCGCCTAGCATATTGCCAATAGGTTGCTGAACTTTTTGATTGATGATTCCTTGATTCTGAAAAAGCAGAGGCTTGTAAAATCTAAAGAGTATGTTTATTTATATACACATGCACATATGTCTAAACTTATTAAAGTAAGGAAAATGAGTACAAAACGAACACACTATAAAGCAACTGTTAGGGCAATAGATCAAATACTTGGCTGAACATATTTAAAATCAAGCATCTCATTTCATCTTTGCTTGGTAATACTATTATGGAACTGGTAAATACTATTTTTCACCACAAGATTTATTTTAACTCTGAGTTATAAACTGAGATAAGGGGGAAGAAATCAATAACCACACAAAGATTTCATCTTTTGTATTCCAAGACCCAGAGAAATATTACAGAAACATAACAAATTATGCAAGTCTTACAAGTAGAAGTACTATTAGAAAATATCTCAATCATGTAAGTAGTCTTATTGTCAATAAGTTCTTATACAATGTGATCAAAACATCATATGGAAAATGATGTATTTATATTTATTAAGGAAAAACAGTGATTATATATATGCAATAAACAAATTCTTCATTTCTTCAAGTTCATAGTGTTATTAAATATAAAGTTTCAATTTGTATCCATCATTCTACCAATCTCAAGAGAAAAAAGTGATTTTTTTTTGTTCTTTCTTCAGCGTTCAGATGATAACATAGAAAGACACTAAATGTCAACAAGTCTTGGCAGGGCGAATGTAATCTATTATTATTGGGTCAAAGCAATTTCCCTAAACTTCTAATAGATACTCGCATTTCACAATGTACAGAAATCTCTTTTTGAGATGTCACAATCTTCCATTTTGTATAAATTTATACTACCTGGGAATCAATACAACTGAAATAGCAAACAAACAAAGCTTGAAAATAGAAACATCTAACAGCCCAACAGGATACTTGAACTTTCCACACAGTCTCACATGAAAAGCTGTTTCCTGAAAGAAATGAGGCTTCTGAACAAGATAGCGCTTATATATAATTTCCAAAACTACTTACAGTCACTACTATAAAAGGGTTAGCAGGAAATAGTCCTCTTTGTTCATTGAATTGGACATATCAGAAATAGTCATGTCTGGGCCACATTATAACTGACAATTGAACATATTCATGAGTAATAGGTCAAAATGCATGAGTTTCCAATAAACCTAGATTGAGCCACATTTAAACCTCTAAGGATTCTATGGTATAAACTCTTAGTCATTTTAAACTGATTTAATTTTAAAATTCTTTCTAAATACTGCATGTCTCAGTAGTTAGAAACCAGTTTAAATTAACGTTATATTTAATACTTCAAACTCCAAGCTTCTGCTCTAGGAATCTTGTGTTCAAGCACTACGCCAAAGCAACAATAATAGTGGATTTCAACATTAACTTTAGAGTTGATTTTGAAAGAAATATAGAGGTTCCCTAGGAACTCTCATTCAACTGAACCATATCAATTTTATTTAAACAATAAAAACCTCATCTCTCTTTGCAATACTATGAAAAATACATTCCCAGACTCCTTAATGGGGGCAAATTCCCAGAGAATTATTCCATTGGGAATATTGCCCATGTACAAAGCATAGCAACAAGCCTGTGAGGAAGATTCAGCTTTGACAAAGTACCACTGTGTAATGGTTAGGCTGGTAACCTCTTCTGTCAGTTACAAATATGGATCTGTTTAACATCTTCAATAGTTTAGACTAACAGTTTGGATGATCTTAAATCGCCTTGAATCTTATTCATGCAGCAATTAAAGGTCTTCTGTTTCAAGTTTAAAGTAGTACTAGTATTATAAGTAGCAACATATGGTAAGGAAAAAACTTCATTTTTAAACGCATATGTCTGTCTTCTCCATATAAGTGAGGTACTGTGATTAATAAAGGGAAAATTACATATGCATATAGCCATACAATATATATACACACACACAATTAGTTAAAAAAATGAATTCAAATTTGACTCAAAACATAATTTTCAATCTGAGGAGGAGCATATTATTGTATGTTCTTAAAACTACTTATTGTACTTAAATAACACTTTCCTCACCAGAAACACAGCATATTTCACAAATCCTTAGTTAACCAACAACAATTCTCACAAAACTACTGGGACATAAAGATAACAACTATAAACCAATTTTATTATTCTATTTATTCCCTATCCAAAAACCTCCATAAAAACCAAAAACAACTAACTGTGTAAATAAATTAAACCTCCAGCAGTCATAGGAATGATTGTAGTGAACCAGAGCCGATAAAAGAACCACAACAAAAACAGAGGATCTTCTTGGTCAAATCACATTCAATGGAGTAAAGGCAGCTCAGTGGCAGCCTACTTGGCCTTCAAGAGTCCTTAACCATACTTGTGCCAACCCAGCTTAAAAGAAGAAAAAGCCAGGGCGGATCTTGTGAAAGGTCCCCATTTCTTCAAGCTCCACGGGGCCACTACTGCATTTATTGTTGACATGAGTTCCATTGTCCTCAGACATTTGAAAGAAAGTCACGAAGGGAAATCACAAAGGTCTGCATTGGACAGTGAAACAGTAAGAGCACACAAAGCTGCTTCCAGAAAAGTGGTTAGGAAGATACAAAGAGCTCTCATGAAGTGGGGAATGGCTAATAAAACTGTGTCATGTGACAGTAATGGAATATACCATAAGAAACAAGGAATATGAAGAATTTGGAGAAGAATGGGAAGTCTTAGTATGATGTAGAGTGAAGCAAACAGAACTAGGAAAATAATAATATTGATTTACAAAGTGCTTTACAAATGTCATCTCATTTGATTTCACAGTAACCCTCTGAGGCAGGTGCTATTATCACCCCCATTTTGCAGATGAGAAAACTGAGTCTGAAAGAGGGTAAGTGACTTGCCCAGCATTTCAAAGCTTGTAAGTATCTGAGGCAGTATTTGAACTCGGGTCTTTTCTTCAAATCCAGTGTTCTAGCTACTACACTATCTAGCTGTTTTCTCTAACTAAAAAGAAACAATGTATGTAACAGCTGTATGACTGGACATGGCCTGGAGTAGGGTTAAGAAAACATCCCTTCATTACTGAGATGGGAACTATGAATATATACTATCAGACATGGTCAAATGGTGATTGACATTGCAGAACTACTTTTCCCCCCTCTTCTTTTAAAATCTTTGCTACAATGGAAGGTTCAGTGGATAGGAGATCGGGGAGTGAAGAAACAGGTTCAGTGATCCCTAACAGGAACCAGATGAGGACCAAACAATGTCACCTTCTACAACAACTCTCTGTGTGGGTGCATGTGCATGTGCCTATGATCTTATGTGAGTACTACATGTCTGTCTTGATGTCCTTTTTAGTTTGCTTACAAAGATAGATGGCACTATGCTAATGATAAACTTCCCATGAAAGGGTCTAAATGCTGATCTTTCCTAATCTCCCTTAATGCTAGAACCTTCTCTCTAAGATTATCTTCAATTTATTCTGTATATATATTGTTTGTGTATAGTTGTTTGCATGGTGTTTCCCCACTTAGTGAGCTCCTTCAAAGCAAGTACTGGGTTGGGGGGCGCAAGTGGGGGAAGGATTGCCTTTTTTTTTTTCTTAATCCTCAGCACTTAGCATTAAAAAATCCTTATTGACTGCACTTAACCAGACTGACGGGAATTTCTTACTTCTCTGATCTCCCTTTAAAAAAGTAATAATTAGCTCTAGGTTACTTGAAATTACAAAAAGTACAGGTGGCAAGGGGGGCATGAGGTGAATAGAAAGACCAAGAAAATGCCTAAACAAGAGTAAGGAGGTAGAGAGAACTGAGAGAGTGACAGCGAGAGCGACAGCCTAATGAATTATAAGTGAATTTTTAAAATGAAGAATGGAAATCACTACAAATGGAAGAGGTGAATGAAAGATAAGAAAAAGGAGAAGTTAAAAGACAAGATAGGAAAAGAGAGAAAAGAATGGGGGGGGGCAGATAAAGAATAAAGGGATTTTTTTGTCCTGCCTCTTAGATATGTCATTTCTCTAGCACATACAAGAAGAGATAAATTTATCTTTTCATGAGGAGCTAACTCTCCCTAAAGAAATAATTCATAAAGATGCTTCTTTTCAACTTATATAATCTTGATGAGAGACTATATGACTATCAAAAATAATGAGTATGTGAACTCAGTTATGCATGGAGAGAGATAGAAGTTGAAGAGAAGTAGATGTAGGCATGATTAAGGAAAAACTTCCCAACAATAAGTGCTATATACAAAGAGTGTAAGGGGCTGGTTGCATTAGGATATATGAGTTTCCCCTCAAGAAGTCGCCAAGCAAAGGCTGATGACAACTTGTTGAGGATGCTCTTCAAGAGATTCTTATGCAGCTCCAGACTGGACTAGATGGTCCTCTCTATTTCTGGGACTGTACGAGAAATTTACAGGTGAAAAAAGTAACATTTTCAAAGTAGGATAAACACACTGATTATGACTATATAAGAATTATGTGTTTCATGTAAAACTTACATCAGATTGCTTACCATCTCAGGTAGAGGGGAGGAAGGAAGGGATAGAATTTGGAACTCAAAACTTAAAAAAAACCCAAACCTAATGTTAAAAATTGTTTTAACATGTAATTAGGGAAAAAATAAAATATTTTTTAAAACTTTAAAAAGTTATGTGTTTGCATTAGCAAAGATGAAAAGAATTGGGAATGATGTTTAATTTTTTTAATGAATTAACAAAATATATACTAAGCTTGTGTGATTTGCAATATTTAGGGTATTTTGCAATTATAACATGCCCTTGCTAGCACTGGTCATGGGAGATTAACTGGTCAGAGGAACTTGCTGCTTTGTCATTCTTTTCTTACCTCATCTACCACATGCTTGGAGGCCACTGTGCTGAAACT
This sequence comes from Phalanger gymnotis, assembly GCA_028646595.1. Classification (NCBI taxonomy): domain Eukaryota; kingdom Metazoa; phylum Chordata; class Mammalia; order Diprotodontia; family Phalangeridae; genus Phalanger; species Phalanger gymnotis. Next base: position 400,338,674 of record CM053622.1, on the reverse strand, counting down.
GAGAAGTCACCAATATTACCTGCTTCATCAGGTCTCAAACACATGGCAGCTGACTAGCTATATAAAATATTTCCAAGTACTGCTGGAACCAGATTAATATATAATTGGGAAATATTAAGCACGATAAATAAATATACAATCGAACATAGATACAATTAATGTGGTTGTCTAAGTCAACATGCAGCCCAGTTCAAGGGCCCTTGTTTGTATTTGAGTTTGACATCACTGTGTGACATTATGGCAACCTCTTCCTCAGCCTTTCAGGTTTTGTAAGAAGAGAAAAAGAAAAACATGGGCCAAGAATTAAAGAGTAAAGCATGAAAATTTGAGAATTCATCAGCTCATGTAACTCAACATTAAGAAAACAGTGGTTAAAGTTGTTTTCCATCTAATATCTATAATTATTCAACAAGTATTTATTACTTATTTTGTCAGTATGCCATAAAAGAAATTTTGGCATAATGAAAACTTAATAGTATTCAACCAGCAACAAGTAAAGGAAAATTATTTCATATTACCACATTAATTTCTATACTAACATTCAAGTTAAAGTACAGCTGATGCTTTCTATTATTCCTTATATCCACGTACTGATCTCTCTGGGGTTAATCAGATGGCCATATTTATAAAGGTAGGCTATATTAACTAAATGGGATTTCTATAAAGAAAGTTGAGCAAAGAATACTATAATGGGGAAAAGGAAGCAAAGGGAAAGGATAGGTATTTTTCCACTTAGAGCAGAGAAAATGGCTTATTTCTAGGTGCAATTTGCATAAGATTCATTGTTTCCACTTGTAAAATCAAAGGTGAAGCAATAGACAAGCTGAGATCCAAACAATTATGCTGAAGAGTAGAACCAAATCAGCATATTTTAATTGAGGAAATAATTAAATGTTAATGGAAAACTACAGACTCCTATACATCTGTTATTTTGTAAGCTACCATACATTTTGCACACACTCTACCGATAGAAACAACTGCTCTTTTTATTGACACAACCATTACAAAGCAGGGCAACAAGCCATATGTTAGATACTTGTATTTAGGAAAGAAATAAAATATACGATTGGTATTTCTTCATACCATTATATAACAACTCAACACACTTGAATTTAATTGGCTCATTTATCTCTGAGTATGCCTAACATGTCCTTCCTAAACTTATCCCCCTTCCAACAAGTCAAGTAAAAAGACACTTTTCTGTAGGTTCTTCTCTTAAAATAAAGAAGACAAATCCATGGTTTCCCATTCTCTCCAGTTGTTGGTAGCTTCTCCTTTAAAGTTACATTAGCCCTATGTGGTATAGAACTTGTGGATACCTATTTATGTACTTAGTATGTACTTCTCTCTCCTATTAAAATGCAATTGAGGTCAGAAACTGTTGCTGCTTTTTCTTCGTATACCTGGCACTTGGTACGTTGCCTGTCATCTAGTAAATACTTAATAAATGTGTGTTGATTGATTTGATTTCATCTAGAGTTGGACCCAGCCCAGTTAGATCTTGTGGTAACCCTTATACATAAAATGCAAAATTTTGGGTACCTTAGCTAGAGTATCAGACTTGGTGTCAGGAAGGTCCTGTTTCAAATCACATTTCAGAACTCAAGAAATCACTCTTATTAGGACTCATTTTTCTCATCTGTAAAATGGAGATAACATAATAACACTACCTTCACAGATGTGCTTCACAGAAGCAAATGAGATAATGTATTTAAAGCATTTTATAAAATTTAAAGTGCAACATAAATGTTAATTATTATTATTGCTGTTGCCTATGAGTGACTATTAAGAATTGTTGCAAGTTTCATAGAGATTCAACAAGGTTGAGAAATATTAACTCATTTTAGACAAGACATTCTAAATTGTTATAGAAAGTTGCCATTTATAGTATTAAACGCAGATTTAAAAGACTAATATAGGGAAGTAACTTTTTATGAGGATCCTCTCATCATTAATAACAGACAAGGCATAAAATGGGGAGATCTGTGCTCACAAAAGGCATTAGTCATTGATATGGAAGAGCTAAAAATCAGAGTTCAAGTTGAAAAGGGATTGCTTAGGAAAGGTAAAAATTCAGATGTTCCTGTGCTGGCTGTTTCAAACCTGCGGTGTCTCCTGGAATAGACCTATGACCACTAAATGGAGTGTGGCCCAGCTATTCCACATGGTAAAAAACAAGTGAATGAATATTATTATTCATTTTATGACATGCAGTTAGATGGACAACGTATATAGGCTCATCTGTAGTATGTTCATACCATATACTTACAGATACATACTTATTTACATACATATGTATATACATACATATATGTGTATATATCTATATCTATATCTATATATATATACACATTAGCACAAGATTAGAATACCCTTGGGGAATACAAATTTCTGTTAATGAGCCCCAACTTCTCCCAGAAACAAAGGACCATTTTTTAATACAAATGTTCTACTAGTGTTGTACAGCTGTAAGGTGAAAGATCGCTTAAGATTTAAAAATGAGTCTCACACAGAGGGTAAAGGAAAGGTGCGTGGTGGATGTAAGCCAGCTGCAACAGCTAACAAAGAACTACAGAAGCACGTTATTCAAGTATGCCATCAAAGAAGAAAAGAAGATGGGTTGGTCATGTGGTGTGAACAGCTGAGTGATTCCAGGTCTCTTCCTGGGTCCTCTGTTGTTATCCTAGTGATGTCAGGAAAGTGTAAGGAAGGGCCCTGGCACATTGGAGAGGCCTCAGGGTGTGAACTTTAGAAAGACATAGGCAAGAATGGCACAAGATGGGGAGAAGTGCAGTGTTTGCAGCCTATCGCTGAAAGAAACATTCTCTTCTACGAGATCACGGTTCCACTCTGCGCGGTGAAGTAGCACTAAAGGAGGGCTTCTGTTCTAGTACTACCTCTGTCACCGTTTCATTACACTATGCTGGGAAAGTCACAGTCAATCTCTGTGGGACTCAATTCTCTCATCTGTAAAATTAGAGGTTTAGGCAGATGATTCTTCAAACTCCCTTCTAGCCCTAAAATTTCATAATTCCATCCAATTTATTCAGTCTCTGAAAGAGAGACCTAGAAGGGATGTGAGAAATCACCTACTCTGGCAATAATTAGAAGAACGTCTCATTTGTCTGCTCCCTTCCAGCGCCCCTGCTACTGCTTTAGTTCCTGCCCTCACTATTTCCTTAGTAATGGCCTTCTAACTAAACTCCCTGATTTTATTTTCTCCCTAACTGTGACTAGTAATAAACGCCGGGGTCAGAAAAAAATCCTTGCCACTGTAAGGATAGCTATGCTCATGTCTCTCCCTGCTCAAAAACCTTCACTGGCTGTAGGATCCCTCCTGAGCAAAGTCCAAACTCTTTACCCTCATTACCAAGTCCTCCACAATCTTGCTCTAGCCTTTTCTCATGCTACTTGTCACTTATCAGTGATTCCAGATAACAAAATTATTCAGAATTATACAAACTAATTCTGCCTTAACTCCTTAGTTGGAATGAGTTTGTTTCCCTGCACTTGAAATATACTTCCTTTGCTACGACCACTCATTTCCACCTGTTGAAATTCTACCTATTCTTCAAGGAAATCCAGTGCCCCTTAGATCATAGATCCAGAGCTGGAAGGGATCTCAGAGACAATCTAGTCAAATCTCCTCATTTTATACAGGCAGAAGCTGAGTGAGGCTAAGTGATTTACTTGAAAAATATCACATATTTAGTAATCATCAAATCCTCCAAGTTTTCCTATGTCCCACCCTAATATTCATTCCCCAAGAATGAAGTAATCTCTCTCTCCTCATGGCTCTCACATCACATTATCTGAATGTATCTTATCCATTTATTAAATCCTGGGTTGTAAACCAATATGTGTCTTCTCCCCTGTAAGCTCCTTAAGGATGAGAAGACCATGTCGTCTGATAGTGAGAGAGTCACTGTATTCACCAGTGCCTGTATACAGTACAAAGTACAGGTACTTTGCTATTTGTTAAAGGTAATTCTGTTAATCTGAATTATTTGCATTTATAAGTTCATTTTCTTTCTCTTTAACATCCAGAAATCTTGTGAAACAAAATGTTAGAACTGAGGAACCATGGTTCTCTTAAAGTCCAATTGGGGTTATAGTAAGAGCAGATCTTGAATTCTCCAAGGCTAATGATAACTGTCTTCCAAAAAAATACCCTTCTAAAGGGTATATCCATTCATTTTTGCTGCATAATATAGGACCTTAGTCATGAATGGAGAGAATTGTCTACTAGCCAAGGAAGTCATAAGACAAAGAGAAAAACCACCAAATTCTAAAAAGAAAAATTCATCACCACTAACTTTAGTGCAGAAAGGATGAATAATTTTACAGTTGCGGTTACCATATTAATAAAAAAAAAACCCACCATATTGTATATATTGGTGATGGAGTTTAGTTTTAGCTCCCTCAGGAAGTCCACAAAATATAGAAAATGTTACGGTTAAAGAAAGGGCTCACAAAGAGGGATAGTCACACACTTGATCATACAGTTACCCATGGGTATCCTAATTTAACCATCACAAACTCCAAAATTCCTAGTTTGACCTCTTATCATTCCATCTTTTCTGGGCTGAGCCTGACTCAGGCCAGTCCCCTGGTAGTTTAGGTTTAATACTGGAACAAAATCATATACTCATAAGTTGTTGAATATTTAACAATAGGAGATTTACTTAGCCATAACAGGAAAATTATATTCAACAAGAATAAGTATCAAGAATCCCTTGAGCTGATTCAGTAGAGCTTTGACCAAGATTCAACAGCTAAGCATCTGAGAGCCACTCTTCCTCCATCCCATACTCAGAGATGGCTTTGTACTCAGGTGATGAGGAAGTGATGTCAACAGTGTGAGTCCTTAGTCCCCTAAGCCAACTAAGCCTCAGGGAATGTCTCAATACCTTTAAAGAAGACTAGACTACCCTGTATGTGGGTAAGGGTCAAGATGCTGGTCCCACCAAACTCCAAGCCTTGGTGATAAGGTCCTTAACATCTTCTTGAGGATCTTCCGCCCCTTAAATAATTTTTAATACTACTAAACATCTACCCTGACTTCCAATATTCAAAATGCTTGACACAGGCAGCACTAATGGAGGAAAAGAAGAGCTAAAATAGAAAAATAATGAAAACAGAACAAATAATTTAACAGTTCCCTAGAGTGGCAGAGTCTAAATGATTAAGTCCATGTGGAGGGTTACACCAAATCTTTGCATTTCATAGTGGATCTCTCAATGTAAAAAAGGTGACTTTTAGCAGGAGAAGTACCAGGAACATGAGGCCTAAAGAATGATAATGGCACTTCCTACAGTCACCGATCTTCATCAGAGGTCAGAGAGAATTACACTGCCACCAGTTTAGTGTTTCCTGGGCCACCAGTGAGAACCATCCACTCTCTGGGAGGTTCCATTAGTATTAGTCTAAAATTCTACCAGGCATTGAAGTCAAGTTCATTGGACTAGAATTTGCAGATCTAGTTCTCTTCCCCTTTTTGGAAATCGAGACATTAGACCCCCAGCCCTGCAATACCTCTACCTTTCTCTGCAATCTTGCAAAGAATGCTGATCGTAGCTCATCAATTGCATCTGCCAATTCTTTCAGTTACCTTAGGTATTCCTGCTGCGGGCATAACAATCTGTTTTGTAAAGTGCTCGTTTATCTTACTACTGCATGTGTTTGCTTAGTAAAGTGCTTTGTATCTTTCAAATAACATTTGTTAGTCTTATTCTGCTAGCTTCAATTACCCTATGCTGCAGTCAACTTTACGTTTCTATGAAACATCCTTCCAAGATATACAATTACTACAATCTCACATTTGATTTCTTGTGTGTGTGTGTGTGTGTGTGTGTGTGTGTGTGCGTGCTAGTTCTTTCATATATACTTTTTGTCTCCCAAACTAGATTATACATTTTTCTAGGGCAAAAAGGATCATGTGATCTATTTCTTTTGCATCATTTACTGTCTTTAATATGATTCTGGACACTCAGTAGCTACTCAATAGATGCTTGTTGAATTGAATACTGTCCTTAGTCATTAGTACTACTTTTCTGTGAAGCACAGTTACATAAATGCAATGCTGAAAAACTGTCAACTCTTATAGTGTCCTATGACTACCACACTACAAGAAGGCAAATTCAGTCTTCATGTCCATTCAATCTATTCCTTCTCTTCCTAGAGTAAAAGAATGCCAATCAATGCCAGCTTAAGTGGTATTTTCCCTCACATGTGGATACCTGCCATCTAGAAATTGAACCAAGAAAAACCTACAATTGTCTACAGTCATTATTCATCTTTACCTGAGTCATACAAATGATTGGTCTTGAAAAAATGTCCAAGTCCATTTGGGGACACTTTCATTTAGCTCTCATTTTGTATTATTCAGGGTATGAACAAGAGTGAACAGAGGAAGGCAGGGGAATCCCAAGCTTAGATTGCTAGGAAGAATGTTCACCAGGTGAGAATGGTAAATATTGGCTCTTCAGGCCTTGAATAATAATATAAATTAGTCAGCTAATTCAACTCGACCCTTGTGCTCTACTCTCCAAACTCTAGACTCCTTATTCCACCCCTACTTATCTCTTGACAAACCTCAGCTTTGTATCACTTCCATCCTCTACTTCCTGTGCCACTCATCACATGCTGTTGAGCTGAGCTGTAGTCACACAACCATGTCACCTAGGTACATTACACGTTCATGTCATCTAGCTTCAATTGGGTCCTCAATACAGCAAGGCAATCTTTTTATTCCTCCCAGAGGCAACTAAGTGGTAGAGTAGATAAAGCACTCGGCCTGGAGTCAAGAAGATGTGAGTTCAAATCCAGCCTCAGACACTAGCTGTGTTACTCTGGGAAAGGCACTTAATCTGTTTGCACCAGCTTCCTCAATTATAAAATGAGGATAATAATAGCACCTACCTCCCAGGGTTGTAGTGAAGATCAAATGACATAATATTTACAAAGCATTTCACACAGTGCCTGGAACACAGAAGGCACTTAATAAATGTTTGTTTCCTTCGATTCCTGGTCTCACTCCTCTTGATTTTTTTTTATAAACCCTCTTTCTCGCCTCAAGCCTCCCAGACCTCCCCTTCCTCCTCCTTTCCCAGCTGAGGACTTGGTGGCTTTATTGAGAAAACAAAAGGCAGGGGAACATGTACATGATGCCGTAGCATTGTATGTTCACAGCACCCTGTGATTTGAGCTTTCTTTTCCTCCCTTCTCTTGGTCTCAAAACCACGTGACATCATCTTTCACTCTCTCTGCCTTTCCCTAGTCTCTAACAATGAAGTTGCCAAGGACAATCCTTCCACATGTGCCCTTAATCCCATTCCCTTCTATCTTTTCCAGCAGATCACAAACTCAATCATCCCTCCTTTCTTAAATCTCCAATCTCTTCCTATCTATTGGTTACTTCCTTATTTCTTTCAAAGATGCCTCTTTCATAAGAATTATTCGTTAGAGTCTATTGTCCCCTCAAGGTGTCTTCCAATAATTCTCCCTCCCTTTCTCAGCCAAACTCCTAGGGGAAAAAAAAAAAGTTCTCTACACAGTAACCTCTCATCCCTCAAATGAAACTGTTTTCCCGACAGTTAGTAATGATCTCTTAATTACCAAATCGGTAGTCTTTTTTCAGTCCTTATTCTTTTCTATTCACATGTTGCATCTAACACTACTGACTATCCTCTCCTTTTGAATTCTCTCTCCCCCCTGGGCTTTGGTAACACTTGTTGTTCAGTCATTTGCAGGAGTATCTGACTCTTTGTGACCCCATTTGGGGAGTTTTCTTGGCAAAGACACTGGAGTGGTTTGCCATTTCCTTCTCCAGCTCATTTTACAGATGAGGAAACTGAGGCAAACAGTTAAGTGACTTGCCCAAGGTCACACAGCTAGTGTCTGAAACTAGATTTGAATTCATAAAGATGAGCCTTCCTGACTCCAGGCCTGGCGCTCTGTGAACTGAATTACCCAGCTGCCCTTTCGTGATACTACTCTCTCCTTATTTTTCTCTTAACTGTCTAATTTCTCAGTCTCCTTTCCTGGTTTATCATCCAGATCACAGTCACACTCCCCAGTGGTAGGTGTTCTTCAAGCCTCTGTCTTAAGCCTCCTACTCTTTTCTCTCTACATTCACTTAGTGTCGTCATCAGCTGCCATGAGTTTAATTATCATCTCTATGATGATGACTCATTGATCTGTATACCCACTCCCAGTCTCTCTCCTGAGATTCAGTCTCACATCACCAATTGCTTACTGAACATTTCAAACTGGATGTCCTGAAGACAACTCAAATTTGACATTTCAAAACAGAATTGATTATCTTTTCCCCAAAATTCATCCCTCTTCCAAGCTTTCCTATTTCTATTGAAGGCACTACCATTCTTCTAGTCTCCCAGGTTTATTATCTTGGTACTGTCCTCCTTGCTCCCTCTTGCCCCATATATCTAATTACTGGCCAGACTTTCCTGTTTTTAGGTCCACAACTTCTTACATCCAACACCTTTTCTCTACTCAACATGGCAGCCATTTTTCTAGATTATTTCAATGGCCTCTGAATTTATATCCTTGCCTCAAGTCTCTCCCTATCCTGTCCATCCTCCATATTTTGCAGAAATTATTTCCTCTAAATGCATTTGAGTAAATTACTCCCCTTCTCAATTAATTCCAGTGGCTCCCTATTGTCTCTATGTTCAAACATAAACTCCCCTGTTTAACTTTTAAAGCCTGTCACAACCTGACACCACACAATTTACCTTTCCAATTTCACTAGCCATTACCCAACTGGCCTTCCGTCACTAACACCTGACATCCTCTAGGCCTCTGCCCTGGCTCTCCTGGACACATTCAATGCATCCTCTTCTTACCTCATACTCAAAGGATAGGCAGCTAGGTGGCCCAGTGGATAAATCATGAAGACCTCAGTTCAAATTCAGTCTCAGATACTTTCTATCTGTGTGATCTTAAGCAAGTCACTTAACTTCTGCCTGACTCAGTTTCCTTAACTGTAAAATAGGGACAATAATAACACCTACCTTCCAGGGTTGTTATGAAGATCAAATGAGATATATTGGTACAGCACTCACAGCAAAGTGCCTGGCACATATTAGGTGCTTAACAAATGCTTGTTCCCTTCTTTTTCCTTTCCTTTATTCCTTCAAGATATAGTTCAAAAGCCACCTTCTCCATGAAGTCTACACTCCTAGTGCTCTCCTTCTCAAATTACTGTTTATTTAACTTTTGTTGTTGTTGAGTCATTTTTCAGTTGTGTCTAACTCTTGGAAAAGATACTGAAGTGGTT